>OY856412.1:1060042243-1060642243 GCA_963693085.1 Alisma plantago-aquatica | reverse complement strand
ATCCCTTATTAGTCGTCGGTTCTTTGTCATCAACCAAAGACTAATGACCCTTCGCTAAACAAAATGTATTCCCTCATTAGTTGTCAATTTTTTGCAAAGAACTGATGACAAGGTGTTTTTGCACGTTCTCCCCATGAAAATATCCCCCCCCCAATATGCTTCTTCGACGTCAATTTTTTTTAGGTAACCAACAACTTTGGTAACAAAAATTTTTGTTGTGATTTGTTAATATACATCGGTTGTGTTCCTAGAAATCGATGACTAAAACTCTAATTGGGTGCAAAAAAAGTTATTTAAAATTGCACTTAGTTGTCGATTCTTCACGTGTGACCGACACCTATTGGTATTAGGCGTCAATTTTTGCAAACAACCGACCCACGCGAAACAGACTCTTCCACATTTGTGTTTCATCACGATTTATATATAGGTCTATCAAACTATGGTGATTTTCCCCTCACCGATCGCCCCTTCCTCACCGGTCGCCTCTCTTCCTCCAGTCATCGCCGCCATCACCTTTTCTTGCTTGAGAGGACGCTGGAGCCGCTATAGGTGTTGTCCACCCTCCACCGATGTACCTCTTCCACCACAACTTTGCCTCTGTTTTGCTCTACCTCCTCTATCGACCGCCACACCTCCTCCACCACCTCCACACCTCCTCCACCGACATCGCCACTCTAGCCTGTCAGTACCGCCACTCCAGTCTGCCAGTGCAACACCTCCATCTCCACCTCCGGCCACTACTGCCGTTGCCTGCTCCACCCCACCATTGCGGTGAGTGGTTAATCAGAAGTAGAAGTACATTTTGATTAATTAGGGTTAATGATGCACAAATGAACTTAATTAATAGATTTAATTTAGTTCAATAATTACTCATCAAGAATATGTAGTTGATTAATATTGATTAATTAGGGATAATGATGCATGAATGAACTCAATTAATTAGATTTACACTAGTTTCTCTATTGTTAGTGATTGATTTGATTTAGTTCAATAATTTCTCGTCAATAATATGTAGTTGATTAATATTCATTAATTAGAGTTACTAATGCATAAATAAATTTAATTTATTAATTAATATTGTTTTCTTTCTCCCTCATTAGTGATTTATTTAACTTAATTCAATAATTGCTCTTTAAGATTGTGTAGTTGATTAATATTGATTAATTATGGTTAATGATGTATGAATGAATTTAATTACCCAAATGGAAGAATGAATTGAATTAAATGATGTTACATAAAACCTAGCTATATGAATGATGAAACTATGATCATAGGTATAATTATGATTAATATTGCTGGCGTAGAAACCCATTTGAGATTTACTCATTAGGAGGAAATCTTGGATAGTCCCCGGTTTGGGACTGTTCTTGAATACTTAATCTCACTTAGGATGTAAGTGTATAATGTATATTTGGTTTTCATGATGTTTCGTCAGCACTTCCCCGTTTGTTCTCTAAGTACATATGTTGGTGGGCATTTGCCCATGCACATCGGTGTACTTGGAGAACTATGGGGAAATGCTGCCAAAATTTTCTTGAAAACTAAATACACATTATATACTTACTAGTGAGATTAGGTGTTCAAGAATGGGATAGGTGATACACATTTATTATAAATAATCCCAAAATTTTTAACCCTAAATTTACCCTAATCTTTTTTTAATGCTAAACCCTAATATATACTTGTTTTTCTTTGATCATATAATGGATAGATCATGTAAGTCTATCATTCCAAATCACTGCACCCCAGAGTTTATTGCTGGTCTTGATTAGTTTATTATATTTGTGGAGGATCATAGGAAATAACCTAGAGATAGGTTCTATTGTCCATGTAGACATTGCGGTAACAACTTGAAAGTCAGCACTGGTGATGAAATCAAAAGTCATGTGACGTGCAACCAGATTGTACAAGGCTATACAGAATAGTACTGGCATGGAGAGAGTTCAAACCTAAAATTAGTAGATGTCCATAGTAGTGCTTGTGTGGAAGAAGAAATTGCCTCTAATGATGTAGATGTGAATGAACCAGTTCCAATAGACATCGTTGATGAGATGTTGGATAGTTGTGGGGTGGAGCACACTGATCCACCTCCCATGTTTAGGAACATTGTGCATGAAGCTGAGAGACCATTATACACAGGTTGTACTAAGTTTATGAAGCTTAACGCTATGTTGAGATTGTATAAGTTGAAGGCTAACAATAGATGGAGTGATAAAAGCTTCACATCATTGTTGCCTTTGTTGAAAGAAATTCTTCCTAGAGGAAACAAGCTTCCAATCTCAACATACGAGTTAAAGAAATTATTGTGCCCAATGGGAATGGAGGCTAAGAAGATACATGCATGCCCGAATAATTGTGTATTATTTCAAAAGGACTATGTGGATTTGAAAGATTATCCAAAATATGGGGGCGTCAAGGTATAAAATGATGACTTCGTGGAAGTCTAAAACTGGTTCTCCTACAAAGGTGATGTGGTATCTACCTATAATCCCATAGTTTCAAAGCTTGTTTGCCAATCTGATAGATGCAAAGAAATTGAGGTGGCATGCAGAGGTTAAGAAAAATAATGATGGGATCCTACGACATGCGTCTGATTCCCCACAGTGGAAGAAGATTGATTTATTATACCCTAAATTTGGTGAAGAAGTCAAGAATCTAAGACTTGGGCTTTGTACTGATGGGGCGAATCCGTACAGAACATTGAGCAGCCAACATAGAACTTGGCATGTTATGCTTGTTATATACAATCTTCCTCCCTGGTTGTGTATGAAAAAATAAGTACGTTATGCCACCATTGTTGATATCGAGCCCTAAACAACCTGGAAATGATATCGACGTTTATCTTGAACCTCTGATTGATGACTTAAATAAACTATGAGGTGAAGGTGTGATGACCTATTATGCTTCACATAGAGAAACATTTCATTTGCATGCTATGTTATTTTGCACTATTAATGACTTTCTAGGATATGAGAATTTGTTTCGATACAGTGTAAAAGAATCTAAAGCGTGTCCTATATGTGAAGAGAACACTGATTCAATACGACTAAAACATTGTGGAAAGACTGTATATCTTGGTCATTGAAGGTTTCTTCCAAAATTCCATCTGTACCGACATTTGCCCAAAGTGTTCAATGGATGAAATGAGGAACGGAGTGAGCCTAAACCTATACCAGGGGAGGTTGTTTATGATAGAGTAAAAGACTTTGTCAATGAATTTGGTAAGAGATCACAATGTACCATATCCACGCAAAGTGACAAATCTTTATTCAAGAAGAAGTCAATATTTTGGGATCTTCCTTATTAGAGTTCTTTGGCAGTTAGGCATTGTATCGATGTCATGCATGTTGAGAAAAATGTTT
This sequence comes from Alisma plantago-aquatica, assembly GCA_963693085.1. Classification (NCBI taxonomy): domain Eukaryota; kingdom Viridiplantae; phylum Streptophyta; class Magnoliopsida; order Alismatales; family Alismataceae; genus Alisma; species Alisma plantago-aquatica. The sequence goes on along the minus strand of OY856412.1, from coordinate 1,060,638,881 downwards.
TGATAGCGTCATTGGTACTCTGTTGAATATACCAGGTAAGACTAAAGATGGGATTAAATCTAGAATGGACCTATGTGAAATGGAAATAAGGACAAAATTAACAGAAGTAGTTAGTACTGATCGGAGAATATATTTACCTCCTACTTGTTACACGTTGTCTAGAAAGGATAAGAAAGCTTTTTGTTAGTGCTTGGTTAATGTTAAGGTACCATAGGGTTACTGTTCCAACATTCGTAGATTGGTATCAATGAAAGATCTGAATCTGATAGGTCTTAAATCTTATGATTGTCACACTCTAATGCAACAAATATTGCCTATGGCCATTCGATCTATATTGTCGAAGCATGTAAGGTCTGCAATCACTAGACTTTATTTCTTCTTCAACAGTCTATGCAACAAAGTTATTGATCCTGAGAATCTCAATAAGTTGCAAAGAGAAGTGGTTTTTACCCTATGTCAACTTGAGATGTATTTTCCTCCTTCGTTCTTTGATATCATGGTACATCTTGTTGTCCACTTGACTAGGGAAGTGAAAATGTTGGGACTAGTTTTCTTGCATTGGATGTATCCTTTTGAACGATACATGTGCATTTTTACAGGTGATGTTTGAAACCATTATCGGCCTGAAGGGAATATTATTGAGGGTTATGTGGCAAAAGAGGTTATGGATTTTTGCAATGACTTTCTGAGTGGTAATGATGATCCTATAAACGAAAAAATATTGAGGAGTATTCTTGCAAAGGGATTTTAGGATCATGGATGAAAGTAATCAGTCTTGAGCTGTTGGAACAAGCTCACTTGTATATTTTACACAACATCGATGAAGTGAGTGTTTATATCACGGAACATACCAATTTCATCAAGAAACAATATCCTCGAGCCAATTCAATGTGGCTTTCTAGATAGCATAACAAGACATTTATTAAGTGGTTTGAAGATAAAGTCTCACATCAACTATCTCAAACACCAAATAATATTTTTGAAAATATAAAATGCCTCACCTTTAAACCAAAAATGAATGTTATGTCTTATGAAGGGTTTGACATAAATGGGTTCTCATATTACACAAAGAGTCAAGATGATAAGAGCGTCATCCAAAATAGTGGGGTCAACCTTGAAGCGTCTTCATTGTTTTTTTCTAGTGCGAAAGATAAGAGTCCACGTGAAGCTAAAATGCCATATTACGGTGTCATTGAAGACATATGGGAGTTTGACTACGTAGATTTTAGAATTCGACACTTTAAGTGTAATTGGGGTGATAACACCAAAGGAGTTATAGAGGATGAATTGGGTTTCACATTAGTGAATTTTGAAAAGATTGGAAAGAAGGGTGAACCATTCATATTGGCATCATAGCAGAAACAAGTATTTTATATCAATAATCTTGCAAATGAAAAATGGTCGGTTGTTCTTCATGGTAAAAGATAGTTCATTAAAGATCCTATATATGAAGAAGACTACTATGATAAGTATGATGACTAAAGTCCATTCTTAGTTGGGTTGCCAAAACCAAATATTGAAGCTAACAATGACTTATATGTGTGTGGAGATCACACTGAAGGAATGTTAATTGATAAAATATCTCAATATTAGAGGTGTGTTTTTATTTTTTAAATGTTAAATGTTACATGTTTGATTGTTTTTGTATGACACTTTCAGATGGCTGACCATGAGTAGCATGATCATGATGATGATTACCATGAGGGTGAGGCACCTCCTCGCAATGTAAGTATTACAATATATCCTATATCTAGCTATAAATATGTCCATTTATAAGTTATATGCTATATGTGTTTTTTGTCAATTTTTAGGTTGATGATGTACCCCTGAAAACCTTTTGGCACTTGATGAGTAGAAAAAAAAACTGAAAAAATTTGGGGCATCACAATGATGAACAAGTTACTACAACAAAGGGGAAATGGACCAAAATTGGTTGTGGATTTTGATCATGAAGGAAATCCAGTTGGGGTCAACCGCAGCTCATTTGTTTCATATCTTGGGGTTCTTACTCACAACCATTGTATTGTAAATACAGAATATTGTCATACAATTTCTAAAGGGAAGAAAAACTTAGTATGGAAAGAACTGTGTGTGAGATATTATCATTTGCAATTCTATTTTTAAAGTTATTTACAATTCTATATTTTAGAATAATCTAATAAATATATAAAAATTTGCAAAGTATATTTTAACTAGATGAAAGCTTACATCGTAAAAAGGTGATGCAATTTTGTTGGAGGGTCCTAAGGAACTATAGGACAACTCTCAACTGACAATACATATGAGATTCTGATAGGAGGAAGAAGTTATCCCTTGAGCAATGGAACTACCTAGACCCGACAGAGTGGAAGGTGTTTGTTGCCATGAGAAATATTGATGAATTTAAGTTATTAAGTGTCACTACCAATTTAAATAATATACATTCTTATGAATTCACCTATTCACGATTGACCTTGATTGTTACTAACCAATTCAATGTGATTACTAACAAGGCTATGAGTGATGCTCAAAGAGCAAGGAGCGCATTGAATGTGCATGACCACATGATGGGTCCAGGTGTCTATGTATCTCTTCAAAAAAATTATAGACATCTTCTGTTCAATAGCCTACTGCTCCTAATACTGAGACTGTTGAGTCAGCTACTATTACTCCCGCACCTCTGCATCTCTATGATATGTGGATAGCTGGGAGGCAAAACAAAAAAGGAGATATAACCAACCCCACAACTACTTAGGTGGCTGCAAACATGGTAAAATTCAACTCTCAAAGCAATTAGTATTGATGATCGTTATGTTGACTTACCAATTTCTATTGATGATGATTAGCGGGAGCTTCATGAGTAGAGGAAGAAAGGCTCGTTCATCCCTGAGGGAACAAGGGATGAATTGACAATTTCTCTCAGTAACCCAGAGCATCGTGGACGTGTTAGTGCTGCAGGGTCTGGAGTGGGCCTAAGAGCATTCTTTGGGCTATCACAACACAAACATGCCCAAAAAGGGGGAATTGCAAAAGATGAGGTAACCTATTCTTTTTTAGAATGTTATTGGAAAGGGAATTAATGAATCAAAAAGTGTTTCTTTTGGCCATGTATAGGTAGATCAGTTAGTCTATAAAAGAGTAGATGAGTTACTTGATAAGAGAGTCCATGAAACATTAAGAAAGTGGTACGCATCTTAGTCTACCACTCTTATAGTACCTGTGGCATGCCGCTCTTCCCCTACGATAGAGGTGGTTGGAAGTGATCCTATAGAGGTAGTTGGGAGTAATCATGTAGACCTACCACCTAACAGGTCCGCTGTAATTATTTTAGTGACATAGTAGCTAGTCTTTTCAAGATGATATGTTTATTTATGTATATAACATACTCTATGTAAATTTGTAGGGGTTGAAGCCATGTCGTCTAAAATGGAAAGAATTCACCGTTGCAGAGGGCGAGGCTTACCCAAACTTTCCAGGGCACACGATTCATGGAACTCCAATACCCGATGGTGTGGTTCGTGTGAGCCTGAGGCTTGTGTTCTCTACTTGGAGGCAACATCCATTGCCATATGCCCACCTAGATGCTATTACACTTGGTGAAGCGGAAGGTGGCCCGAAATAGATGTCATCTATACCGATCATGTATGGTAAATTTTCATTCCGTTAAGAAAGTATATATGTATATACATGAAAATTGATATGAAATTATATATAAAGGACAAAGGGAAGAAACCTTCTACAACTCATCCTCCTCCACCTCTTCCTGAAGTGCCTGGTTCGATTGCAAAGGACCTATATGACTCGTTAGGTCCTCAATGTAGGGGTATGGTAATATGGATAGGTGAGCATCCCAGAAATTGTCCTATGATTGTATCTATTAAAGAGGAGGTTGCAGTCCAAGCATTAATAATATATTTATACAAGATATTTTGGAGTTATTTTCTTATGCTTGGCTGAATACATTTATGATAGAACTATGGATATGGTGAGATCTTATTAACATATCTATATACCTTGTTTTATACACGATGATCTGTTTTCTTATATATTAATGCATATGTAATTTATGTGTTACAACCACTTACATAGAGTCTGTACAAAATTTTCATTTACCCATTTGGGATTTCTAATTCCATCCTTGATCAGTCACATACATAAAGACCCTTCATCAGTTACCTTATATTGCTTTATCACTTTTAAATATTTTGGTAAAGCAAAAAAGAGCGTGATAATAGCTCCATTCAATGTTGAGTAAGTTTACTTTACTTATATTTAGACTTAAGAAAATTACATTTTATTGTGGATTTGAGTTATATATTTTTAAATTTCTTATCTCTAGTGGCAAGCATTGGGAGTTACTGGTTCTTGTCCCCATGACATTGACTGTTTATTATCTAGACCCTAATGGGAAGGAACTTGATAGTTCAGACACACAATGAAAAGGCCATCATTCACGTGAGAATTTTTTTATATTTATATCCATTAACATCTATTATAACATTACTATTTAGTAATGCAATTTAATGTGTCACATTAATGTGTAGGGATTTAAAAGATTTCAAAAATCTAGAGGAGACATGGGCAAGCAAAAGAAATCGTTAGTCTGGGAGAATGTGAAAGTAGTTTCCTGAACCCAATGGATATATTATTAATGTGAACTATTCTTATTTTTATTTATTAACATTTTGTATGATGAAATTTATAGTGTTCTGTACAAGACAACAGTTGGGCATGTGCATACTACGTGATGCAATATATGGACCTAATTATCAGATATGCTACAGAAGAAATCAAAAACATACAACATGTATTATATATTCTTGATCATCATATATAATATAGTCGCATTAGATAATATTAAAATATTTAACTTATTAATTATATATATAAGTCATTCTCTTTGTAGGTGTTTAAAACTAGTGACTTCGCTATAGGGGAAAAGTTGTTAGATGTATGTGATCCCTATAAAATTGAACAATTAGATGAGATAAGAGAACAACGGGAAAAAAACCTTATAAAGGGAGGCAATTTTTTATTATAATTGGGGTAGTAATGATGATAAAAATGACATTTCTAAACTTTGATGTCATAATTATTTAAGTATTTGATGATATTTCTAAACTTTGAAAGACAAGCTTATATGTATATGTGTGAATGACTTTTTTTTAATTGTCTTATTGAAATTTGATCTATATTCATGTGTGTGAATGTGAAGATGAATGAATGAATATGCTTCTACGTGTGTGTGAATGTGAAAATGGTTGAATGAATGGAACTATAGGCTTATACATGTGTGTGAATGTGAAAATGGTTGAATGAATAGAACTACAGGTTTCTACGTGTGTGAATCATGTGAATTTATTAATTGTGTTTTTACATGTGTGTAAATCACATGATGTATATATAATCTTGATCATCTTGTATTATTATAGGTTTGTGACATGTTGTTTAGATGAAATCAAAGGATGTTGTAAACCTATAGTTTAGAACTAAACTGTAGGTTGAGCATCCTGCTGACCAGTCGGACAACAAGCTTGTAAGCTAATAATAAAAAAACCAATACATAGTCGTCAATGATTTAAAAAAATTGTCACCCAATGTCAACGGTGTTGGTTAAGTATAGGAAACTGATAGGTATGTTCTAACACGGGCCAATTTTTTTGTACGATGATGGAGATAAGAGTCATTTACATATTACAAAACTGACGAATATACTATATTTTTTTTGTTCGAGCATGGTGATAGGCATCGATTTTCTAATACATAACCGAAACCTATGGTCCTAATGGTGTCATTTCATTTTTTGGTTGCAATCAGGGCCGGATCTATGTCATTAGTTGTTGAGTCGATGTTGTATGATTCTAGTGACACCCACTTGAGTGTTTCTTAAAAACTGACGTTAAAAGCCCATTTTAACCAACATTAAAAGTGGTATATGTACTAGTGTTTAGTCCATTACTCCCATATTAATTGGATTGTGGCTCTTCAATCATTTATATTTATGTGAAAATTCTAAATCTTGTACCATTACACATTATTAATCACATTACATACCATCTAAACATTTATTCATGTTTAAACACATCCAATAATGTTTGGGTCATTATAGTGTATTAGTGAATAATGTAACATGTATTGGGTATTTTAGGAAGTCATTTACATATTAATCCATGGTTAGATTATTAGGTTCCAATCCATGTGTATCGAGATATGTTATGTAATTATGGAACGTTGTGTCACTAATGTGTTATGAATGTGACTAAGAATGTGTAAGTTATGGTTGATCAACCCCAACCTAGGGTTTAGGTCGGCATGGTTATATACATCACATACACCTCATCAACATCCAGGTTTAGGTTCCACATAAACAAGTCATCCCTTATTAGAGTTTAGTGGTTTTAAGCATGGTCATGTTTACATATATCCATATTTAATATTACATTTGAGTTATCCATGTTTTGTATATTACAATGCCATTAGGGTTACAAACAAGATGTATGAGGGTGTATTCTTAACCTTGTTTGGCTAGTTCTAAAGATTCAAGCACACCAACCTCCTCATATAGGGATTAGGATTTTCTAGAGTTAGGATAGGTAGATTTGGGATGCTACCTGACTCCACCTTTTGAAAGGATTTTGTCTTTGAAAACAACATATTCATTAACTCTAACATACTACACTCCAACCCTTAAAAAGGTGTAACTTAATAGTTCAAACAAACTATAAGCACAAAATATATTTCTATTTAAAATGATTCTCCATGTTACATATAGACCATGGGCTCGAGAGGGTTTGAGTTGAGATATTAAATATATAAACCAACTATTTAAAGCTTCAAATTACATCACAATATAAGTGAAAGAAAGTATTTAAATCAAGGGACAGAGATAAATAAAGCAAACCCAATTTAAAATCAAGTAACTATAGTGGTCCATACCCTATAGGACATAGATTTACTACTTAGGGAGGTTAATGTCTAGGACTTCCATGTCTTGAGTACCACATTTTATTAATCACCACTTGCATACACCAAGAATCCTCTTTTATTAGATCTAGAGTAACCAACTTCCTTTTCTAGGAAAGTACACAATAACCTAAATAGGGGTATTACCTATCATTACCAAGTGCCCCATTTACAACACCTTCCTTATCCAAGGAATAATTTCAATCAACCTTTGTAGAATAAGGAGACTTGAAGAGGTAGGAGATCCTTACAATTCATAGTTAGGGCTAGTTCTCTTACACATATTATGTTCACTCTAATTGAATAAACAATTGATCAAACTCGATGGGATGAATAGGGCATCTTTGAGCCACTTCATCTCAACTATAGAATAGGAGCCCCTTGCTAACCTCAGGAAGATCACATACACATGACTTATTTAGTTGATGGTTCCTATTAGCTAATAGACCTTGTTAGGAAGAATTTGTAGTAAGTTCTGGTGGAGTAGGTATAAATGTAATAGATATATTTTCACTTTTTATTCCCAGTAATGGCTATCTTTATACTTGCAAAAATATACACATATAGTAAAACTAGATGATTTTCTGCATAGAAACTTATTCGATAGGCACTTGTGGCATAGCCAAGTTAGGCTAGTAAATTAAGTTTCTCTCTTTAAATCTCAACTGATGACATTATTGGACACTTGGCTTTTTATAGAACAATCAAGTTTTTCCAAAATAAACTTGGCTAACTCTTGTATTTTGAAAAGCCTCTACATTGGGTCCGACTAAGTTTCCTTATGGTAAACTCAATTAATGACTCATACTATTTGATATTGTTTTCTAAATTTTATAGAGTGTGATTATTCTTTTTTTCAAATTGAATCTAGTGTGCATTTGAGCTTAAACATAAGTCATACAACGAATTCAAAATATTCACATCAAATTTCTACACATATTTCCATATATTTTTCAACTTTGATCTTCATTCATGAATGACTTGATTAGAGTGCTTATTGATTTGAAATGAACTAAATAGAAACACATTAATGAAATGGTTAATTAATCATTTATATGGGTAATATAACTATTGAGATAACATTATCTCCCTCTCTAAATATGACAAACCATTTCCAAAAATATCCAAAAAGAGAAAGTGAAGTTTTTTATCTTTGAATTTAGGGGTTGGAATTAAGAAGACCTCCTTTAATTTATTTTAAAAATATCAAGGTTACTTTCCAAAAAAACACCTATCATTAAAGTTTATGTATCTTACATAGAGTTGCACATGATTTTTCCACAATTCAATTGATCCAAGAATATTTCTAGTATGATAATCATTTGTATATTCATATTCACATACATATTTTTTAATCTTACTACCCCTTTCTCATATAAAAACAAGGGGTGGCATATAACATAAATACAGAATGGGTTTGTCCAAGAAATGCATGTCAACAAACCCAAAATCATGTTGTGAATAAGCCAAGATCAAACAATGTAAGAACTATCATTAAATATGCAAGTACCTCAAACTAATAGATTTTCCATTGAATTACCAAAGTTTGAGTATAGGGAAGATAAAATAATATACAACCATAGAAGACAAAATATAATATACAACATGACAAAACGTATCTCAAATAATAGTAGACGCCTTAAAAGAAGTGTCCTTAATATTACGATATATAGCTTGCATAATGCAAATGTAAATACATTAAAGACAATATCTATGAGTCCTAAGATCATCATGTTTTGTGAAAGACATGGGAGGTATATATTCAATTTATTCCTCCTCTTCATCATCGATATTTATTTGATCCATGGTATCATTCTTATTTTTGTCATTTTCTTCTTCAATAGCCACATCTTCCTAGACATTGTGTACACGACATCACTCATCAATCATTTACCAATTCTTGAGGTCACAATCTACAAGGGCTTGTAATTATAGGTAGGTTGGATTCCCAATAATAACAAACTATGGATATAAGAAAATCCATGTATGAAGCAACCAATGTTGTGAATATGGAGTTGCATGACATGGATTAGAAGGAAATGATTTAAGATCAATATCAAGAGAAGTGGATGAGGAGTGGTGGAATGTGTTAAATCCATGGCATCAATAGGGGTGAATTGAGCTATAAAAACTTATACCAAACACTTCAGAACTTTAAATTATATATCAAGTTGAAAGTAATAAGTTAAAAAGAAATAATGAGAAAGATTTGAACAACCACAAATAGAGGGAAGTTTAGAGTGGTTTAATCTTAAAGGATGTAGCTCAACAACCTAGACAGGTAAACCTCTAGAGTTTGCAAATCTTGATTGACACATTGTATTTGCCTTACAATAGTTACACCATGAGACCTCCCTTTTAGAACACGGGATAAATATCTTCCTTTTACAAGAACAAGGAGTCAATAACCTACCAAAAGGGCATATATGCATGTAGTAATGGTCTTATTCCCTTTTCACATTCCTAAGACAAAGAAGAGCTTCAGCCACTAGTGATTCCTTCTTTTACTGTGGTCCTCCTTCCCAACTCCTCTTAGGAAAGAGAATGTTTCTTTGTCAAGAGGTGTCTTCCTCACCAAGGGTGTAACGACCCCGTCTCCCGGTAACCCCCAATTAAGGGAGACTCGAAGGTCGGAGCCGTTATTCAATTAACAGGATCAAAGGTTCAACAAATAATCAATAATAATTATGAAATTCTACTAACTAACTAGAATTTGGTATAAAATTAAAACTTTACTTACCTTTTAAAACTTTGGAAATCAATCTATCCAGAGCTTGAATTATTCTATCTAATCCTCCTTGCACTTTATTTCTTATTTCCACAATGTGTCACTTTACTGTTTGTTCTTTCAATTTTTGTTCCTAAAACCCTGACAAACAAAAATTCGATCAGTATATCAAAATATACTGGTATGTGGAAACAACCAAAAACTTGCAAATATGGCTAACAATTTAATAATCACAATCAAATTATTTAACAAGCCACTTTACATTTTCAATGTGTCATTCTCCACCGCTTTTGCCCTAACCCTGGCATACCCCTCTAGGGTTTCTCTCTTTCCATTGACTTAAGGCCGCCTTCTCAATCTCGATCTTGGTGCCTGGGAGTCACCTCTCATGGTGCTCCATAGTCATGCATCATAGACCACCTTCTCATTCCTGAGCTTGGTGTCTGGGGTCACCTCTCATGGTGCCCATTGGTCTACCCTCTTGGGCCTGACCTTTATGGCATCTTCCATTAGGGTGGCATGTAGGTGCGAGAATTCACATATATATATAACTGTGATAGCCATAGTGACTTTATAGTTGCAATATGAACATCCAAACTATTTAGATTACATTCAATGCGAGGAAACATTCGGAAAACCCTCAGAAAACTAATGTGATTAATCATAATTAACCACATACCTGATTTGCATATTCAACAAGCTATTAATAATTCCAAGCAAGCAAGTAATCCAAGAAGCAGTTCAACAATCACAGAATTCCTGAAAAGCATACATAACTTATTTACTACACTTTACCAAGAATATATCTATTTAATTAACTTGGATTCACTTTCTAGGGCTTCTAATCCGCATTGGGGTTTTATTAGGGTCCTTTTTGATCTTTTTACAATTTCCTTATTTATACCCTAGAACAGCAGTTCTAATTGCAAAACCCTAATTACTCACATATTCACAATAAAGCCTTTTTAACATCTACTAGACTGAGGTTAACCTAACATCAATTTTATACAAAGGAGTTCAAATTATATCTCATGAGCAACCATTAACCTTAAGTTAGGGTTTCTAAGCTATTATGCATCTTCATGTGTTCAAAACCCTAAAACAGGCATGATATCATCTTATTATTCTCCACAGGTTATTATATCCCAAAGTAACCTAATTAAGACATTAAACCCAATTTCTAAACATAATTAGGGTTTCTAAGTGTTTAATCATTCTTATTCAGAATAAAACCCTAAAACATGCAAGAAACATCTAGATCCGGTTCAAGTTCATCATTACCTATTTGATAGGTTGTAATTACTCAATCTCATCAACTAAACAATATGAACTTAACCAATATGTTCAATTAGGGTTTCTTAATCTAATACATAAGCATTTTTCATTAGATTAAGACATTTTTGCAAAAATAAACATATATAGGTTCTCAAAATCTAATTGTAATGTGCTCCTCGTATTTTTCTAAGAAACTTTCATATTTTGAACTTATTCATCTGAGCTTCCTAGCAGAAGTTATGATTTTTGCAAAATAATTCATTTTTCTGGATTATCAGTTATTTTTAGAAAATCATTGACCATCCGATCCGTGGTCCAGAGGACCACACGAAATCCAATGGTCCTGAGCAATCCGCCTAACTCGCGATTTAAGGGGGCAAAAGACAGTGTTGCCCTTACCTATACCAAAGGGGCGGAGGGGTATCTTGGTAAAATGCCAAGTATCCGTCTTCAACCTCTATCCTTCGCTTCTTGCGAGCAGACGGTCAACCCAATGGTTGACTCGGAGATCCTGTCCACCGGTGGGCGAGCTAGGAGGTCAGGAAGTTGTGTCTTCCTCCCACGAACTCGACCCTTGGTTCACTTCCTCTTCTCGTCGTTCCTTCATCGCCAACCAAGTGGGGTTCTCCTCCGCCATTAACTGCTCCTCGACAGGGCCCTAGGTCAAGCTGATTCCATGAATTGACGGCACCACAACGACCATCTCCGCACCGTGGTTATGAGAGAGTAACCAGTAGCTTTGCTCGGTTAGTGGTGCGCAATACCCTATATATAGGGTGGCCATCGAGTCCCTGGTGAATTGGGGACTTCCCTGTTTCACGATGAAACCCCACCAATCTCGGGGTGGTTGGGTTCGGAGCAGGCTCCTGAAGGAGATGGTCTCCTTCCTATCTTCGTAGATGGTTTCCAAATCGTGGAAAATGATCAGAAAGAAATCATAGCCTGGTCTCTGATAGACCAGATCCTGGTACGAGCGAGAGTTGTCCCAGACCATGGATCGTGGATCCAATGATCACAAAAGAGTGCCCAAAGAAAAAATTAGGATTTAATCCCAGAAACATTGTGACACATGTATCTTATTCCAACTATACTCTCTCTTTAGGATAATTTCAAAATTCCATATCTCAAAAATTGTGTATCCTTTTGCAACCAAATTTTAAGGAAATCTCTAGATTTGCATTACCTTCCTTTATTCCAAATTTGGGCCTTAAACTCGACAGGAAAGATATGGTTTCTTCACATGCAAGTAAATGTTTAATAAAAGTCATTTAAGCACAATTTCTTTCTCATAAGTCTCTATTTTCTTAATTGTGATTCCTTTTTCTATTAGGAACCATGTGAACACGAAATATTTTCCAAGATGGATCCATTATCCATATTTTCATATAATTCCTGTAATATTATCATTATCTCATATTTCTTCTAAATAAAGCAGTTTTTAATTAATATTTTCCCTTTATCTCTCTTCTATTTTCCTTATTGGTATTCCTTTTAATGTTAGGAATCATTGGAATACGAAATTCCATCAGGGATAACTCAATTATACCTCTTTTCACTTGTTTTCCACATTTTCCCGTTGTTTTCAATATCTTTCTAAATAAAGAAATACTTAATTAATCTTTTCTTTTCTTATTGCCTTTTCTTTGCAACTTTGGACTCCTTGGAACCCAAGGAAACCAAGTGGCACGAAATCCATCTTTGGATCACATTCTTTTGCCTTCTAGAGGTTTCCACATCTTTCTTTTCTCAAATTCTCAATTATTCATTAATTAATTGAATTTCCTTGTTATTGGGCCCAATAGCCAATAAAGCCCACAACACCATCATCAAGGCTATTATAAACGAAATCCATTTATTCAAGACAAAGTATATCATTATTTGTTCCAATATCTTTAATATGAGAAATTACATTTCTCACCAAAGGAACCCAAAAATTGGGGTTGTAACATCCTTCCCCTCTTACAAAAATTTTGTCCTCAAAATTCCATCAAGCAAACAAATAGTTCAGGATAAGCCTTTCATACGTCCATCAGGGCTCCCATGTGGCTTCCCACTTTCCATGGTGCTTCCCAAGAACCTTCATCATCTCATATTCTTCCATCTGAGTTATTTTTTTGGTATATCATACCCTCATAGGTGACTCAGGGCATTTTAGCTTCTCAAAAGTTGAATAGGTTCAAGGCTCAGCACATGGCTTGGGTACCTCACATAGTACTCTAGATCAAACTCATCGAACACATTACTCATTATGTTATCCTGAGGGGCAAGGCTAAACACAACCATATCCACCAATCCATCTCAAATGGACCCATATATCGGGGACTCAGCTTTCTCAGCTGTAGCTTAGAGGGGTCGGATTTTCATAATTTCCTATAGTGAACTGCATGTCAGTCTGCTTTGCATCAGCTCACGACTCATGTCGTCTTTGGGCTTTCTCTCTCAGCCATTGCACGATTAAAGCAACTTCATCTGCACACACTGTGGTTCTTTTCTGACCTTCGTGAGGCCCCCTTCACCAACATCATCTTAATGAAGTGGTGACCGACACAACCTCCTTCTAGAACTTCTTTCATCCCAATAAAGGCTATGGTGGTTATCATCACATCTTACAAAGTACAAGAATGGTATCTATGTATCACCCTGAACAAGCACACATGCTCTCATCAGACCTTCTGGTCTGGATCATACTAACCATTAGTTAGGGGTGATTAACTATAACATCATCGAGACCTTCATGTATCTACTTCCACCTCATGGAAGTGAACCCTTAGGTTATACTCAAGAACTTTTGAACTCATATCATGGTGTAGTTGAACCATCTCTCTATCTTATGTAGTTCAATTGAATCCTTCCCTTGACAAAATTCTTTCTTTCTCATGTTATCTAGGTAAGGCGATCTATCATAACCCATATTGCATCTCGACCCTCCTTGGTCTAAGGGGGACTTACCACAACATCCATAGCGGTGAACTCCCATTCCCTCTCGGGGACTCTATCCTCTATGTGAAAGCACTGGGTTACTGGTGTTCGTCCTTAACCTCCTGGCTTGCATGGCTACTTGTTAATGCAGCTTCATCTTTGGTATCAAAAGTACTACTGTCACTTACTATCTTTGTATTACCACGGTGTATGATGAACTTAAAATCATGATCTCCTGTATGTCATGATTCCTCAAGATCGATACCTCGGAAACCTTAAACCACTCCCATCAGGGTTTCATCACTTTTCTATCCAAAGAAGTGTATTTGAGGTTCTATCACCATCCTTTCACTACATCAAGGACTAAACTGGCTAACCAAACAACCATTAACTTGTTCAACATATCTTTTTACATCTGTGTGTTATCCAAAACACATCTTCTTTCCAGACATAGGGTTAGTCGAACAACCTCAACTTCTTCTAGCTTCCAGCTAAACTAAGCAGCTATATCTCAACCAGAGCATTCATTACCACTTATTATCCTTAGGTGTTAGGTAATGTTGAAGACATACACCTCCATGTACTCTACTTATCATCCCATCTCAAACTCTAAGTTTGTCTTCACCAAGAAACTCTGATCTCATCCTAGTGGTGATCAAACTCAACCTTGTATCACTTGCAAATTCCACATAGCTCATACTAAAAACATCCTTATAAGATGACTACCTTATTTCTCTTAGTGTTGGTAAACCATCCATGTATTCTTCACTCCACCCAAGTATGTTATCTTATTTTTCTTCCTATCTCTTAGCAACGTTCCAACTCACATCATCTTTTATCCTTGGTGTATGGTATGCATACTGTCCCATCTCTCCCTCCCATAACAAGAGGAAATAAGCATTTGACGGCCGTCCAAACACAAAGTTCTTCCTATTCTAAGAGTAGAGATGCCACATCCCACCTTGCCAGTACATCTTCAAATCTAGGTTGAAACGTGCCACCCACGTCTCTACATCACAATCTTCTCGATATCAAGGTTACTTACAATGAGAACTGATCTGAAACCTACTTGGGTCATCACACAATCCTTAGTCATCTCCTCTAGGTCTATAGGGTACCGGCACTTTTCAGGTCATCCCTCTTCCCTCATGCATCCAGAGAGTGCCCTACTCGTCTGCCCTTTGGGTCCCATGAGTTCATGAAGGTGATCAATCTCCTAACACATGGCCCTCGGACAATGATAGATGTTACCTCCTGACCCTATGGTCATGTGCAACTAGGGAATTAGGCAACTCCTTCTTCCATCGGCCTTATCCCTACCTGACCCTAGGATAGACTTAGGATTCTAACATAGTACATGTTCAACTTAGAACCTTACCCAAGCCTTCATCATCTCTCTCTACATTCATGGGCTGACTTTTATCCTTACATAGGGGTCATGGTGACCTGCCTTCATTGGTCAGACCCCATACCGGTTACCTCAATGGTAACACATCCACATGCACATAGAGATGGATATCTATGGGTCTACAGGTTCATTCTCATACCATGTACTTTTCATCTAGCTTCTCAAGATCCTATGAAACCTCTTTAGGTTTCCTCCAACCCAAAAAGCTGGTAAACACCCAACCAAAGTGTCCCTCTCCTAGGATGGGAGGAAACTGCCACTCTTGACAACAAGGTCACAACTATTCTTAGGGTTTACATCCATATGAGCATGCTTAACCTAGCAGCTACTAAGGCACAAACGGTCCACCTACTAACCATGTTGGGTCTAGTTGTTCTCATTCCTCAGCATTAGATCAAGATCATACCTTCCCTTGTCATCAACTTAGCTGTGAGGGGTTCATCAAACATACCTTTAACTTAATGGGTTTCCTTTTCCTATACACATGAGGAATACCCTGCTCAAAACTATAGAGACTTAAATCTCATCATGAGCATCAGGTGCACTACTTCCCCTCTTAGGCCTAGGAACCCTAGGTCCACCTTTGGGTGTCCAACTGCATGCTCAATCTCTTAACCATGAATCAATCATGTCCAAGGTATGTCATGTACTTCCATGATCCTTTTATATAAGCAGCACCTCAGAGTTGAGTCCTTGTTCAGGACAACCAACTAGGTATAAGGCTTCACAACTTGCTACTTAAACCTATTCAGGGTCTAAGGCACTCTTTGTCTCATCTCAGAAGGTATATACCTTCACCACAGGCACATAGGTACCAGAAGCATCATCCTCCCTCTAGGGTTTGGTTCCTCTAAAGGCTAACAAGATATCAACAGCCTCTAGGGATCAAGCATAGGGCAACGACTATCATCCACTTAGGTCGCATCATTCTCAATTCCCCATTGTTCCCCGTGTCTCAGAATCTAAGCTTCCATCCTCCTTGCTTGGGGTCCTGCTCTCTCTCTCTCTCTAGAGCTAACCCTACAAGAAACCTTACTACTCAAGGTCCTCTCTCCATTAAGGTGGGTCAAGATTACAAGCATACCCCGACATGGGTGATACTTATGTTCAGGATAGCCCTTTATGCTTATCTCATAAGGTATCCATCATACTTACTGGTCAGGTTTTCAACCTACTGCCGCACTATTGTCATATTCGGGGTGCATACCATGCCATGCTCATATAAGCTCACTGGGTTTCCATAGGTTCTTCACTAACCTCATCATTGAAGGATCTATCCTTCACTCTAATATGCACGATCCCTATCCAGGGTTGGGTCGCCAAAGGTGCTAGGTCATCCAACCTCTCATGGCTCATATGGGCATCCAAAAGCATGTCTATCCAAACACCTGGTATACCATGACATCTAACTCATCATGTCATCTCTCTCTCTAACCTTCACTTAGGGTTAGGGTTAACATCATCCTCAAAGGATGTGCTAGGTCTCTACTTTTAATGGAGGTCTCTACCTCCAAGACTAACTCTCTCTACTCATCCTCCTTCCAAGTAGGTCTATCCTCATGTCTCTCCTGAGGGCAATGACAACTCGTGTCATACGACCTAAGCATGTATATATTCCTTTATGCTTACTCTATTAAGCTTATGTCCATGACATCTTATTTACATGCTTTTCAATAATTTGGTGGAGGATTCCTTAGACCTTATCAACCTTACCCATACCTCAAGAGGGTGCGGGGAAGAGAGAAAACCCTAACCCTTAAGGTCCTTAACAGAATTTGAGTTGAGAAGGGATGAATAAGATGAGAGAGTCCTAAAGGTATCTTATTTTGATTCATACCCTAAGACTTTGGCCAGGCAGTCACACAGATCTGGGAGTCCTCATATTTTGACTAGCGGTGCGGAGGAAAATATTGCCAGCCCCCGGTCGTGATCCTTTTCTAGACACCTCTGTCTTTCGGATAATCCTCTAATAACTCCCTTGGGTTCTATGGAATTTGTAAAAATTAATAATTATTAAAGATTAAATGAGGAACCTTCGCTCTGATACCAATTGTAATGACCCCATCTCCGGGTAACCCCCAATTAAGGGAGACCCGAAGGTCAGAGATGTTATTCAATTAACAGGATCAAAGGTTCAAAAAATAATCAATAATAATTATGAAATTCTACTAACTAACTGGAATTTGGTATAAAATTAAAACTTTACTTACCTTTGAAAACTTTGGAAATATATCTATCCAGAGCTTGAATTATTCTATCTAATCCTCCTTGCACTTTATTTCTTATTTCCACAATGTGTCACTTTCCTGTTTGTTCTTTCAATTGTTGTTCCTAAAATGCCGACAAACAAAATGTCGGTCAGTATATCGAAATATACTGGTATGTGGGAACAACCAAAAACTTGCAAATATGGCTGACAATTTAATAATCACAATCAAATTATTTAACAACCCACTTTACATTTTCAATGTGTCATTCTCCACCGCTTTTGCCCTAACCCTGGCGTACCCCTCTAGGGTTTCTCTCTTGCCATTGACTTAAGGCCACCTTCTCAATCTCGAGCTTGGTGCCTAGGAGTCACCTCTCATGGTGCTCCATAATCATGCATCATAGACCACCTTCTCATTCCTGAGGTTGGTGTCTGGGGTCACCTCTCATGGTGCCCATTGGTCTACCCTCCTGGGCCTGACCTTTATGGCATCTTCCATCAGGGTCGCATGTAGGTGCGAGAATTCACATATATATATAATTGTGATAGCCATAGTGACTTTATAGTTGCAATATGAACATCCAAACTGTTTAGATTGCATTCAATGAGAGGAAACATTCAGAAAACCCTCGGAAAACTAATGCAATTAATCATAATTAACCACATACCTGATTTGTAGATTCAACAAGCTATTAATAATTCCAAGCAAGCAAGTAATCCAAGAAGTAGTTCAACAATCACAAAATTCATGAAAAGCATATGTAACTTATTTACTACACTTTACCAAGAATATATCTATTTAATTGACTTGGATTCACTTTCTAGGGCTTCTAATCCGCATTGGGGTTTTATTAGGGTCCTTTTTTATCTTTTTACAACTTTCCTTATTTATACCCTAGAACAGCAGTTCTAATTGCAAAACCCTAATTACTCACATATTCACATTAAAGCATTTTTGACATCTACCAAACTGAGGTTAACCTAACATCAGTTTTATACAAAGGACTTCAAATTATATCTCATGAGCAACCATTAACCTTAAGTTAGGGTTTCTAAGCTATTATGCATCTTCATGCGTTCAAAACCCTAAAACAGGCATGATATCATCTTATTATTCTCCACAGGTTATTATATCCCAAAGTAACATAATTAAGACATTAAACCCAATTTCTAAACATAATTAGGGTTTCTAAATGTTTAATCATTCTTATTCAGAATAAAACCCTAAAACATGCAAGAAACATCCAAATCTAGTTCAAGTTCATCATTGACTATTTGACAGGTTGTAATTACTTAATCTCATCAACTAAACAATATGAACTTAACCAATATGTTCAATTAGGGTTTCTTAATCTAATACATAAGCATTTTTCATTAGATTAAGACACTTTTGCAAAAATGAACAGATTTAGGTTCTCAAACTAATTTTAATGTGCTCCTCATATTTTTCTAAGAAACTTTCATATTTTTAATCTTATTCATCTGAGCTTCCTAGCAGAAGTTATGATTTTTGCAAAATAATTCATTTTTCTGGATTATCAGTTATTTTTAGAAAATCGTTGACCATCCGATCCGTGGTCTAGAGGACCACGCCAAATCCAATGGTCCTGAGCAATCTTCCTAACTCACGATTTAAGGGGGCAAAAGACAGTGTTGCCCTTACCTATACCGAAGGGGTGGCGGGGTATCTTGGTAAAACGTCAAGTATCCGTCTTCAACCTCTGTCCTTCGCTTCTTGCGAGCAGACGGTCAACCCAATGGTTGACTCGGAGATCCTATCCACCGGCGGGCGAGCTAAGAGGTCAGGAAGCTGTGTCTTCCTCCCACGAACTCGACCCTTGGTTCACTTCCTCTTCTCGTCATTCCTTCATCGCAACCAAGCGGGGTTCTCCTCCGCCATTAACTTCTCCTCGACTGGGCCCTAGGTCAAGCTGATTCCATGAATTGATGGCACCACAACGGCCATTTCCGCACCGCGTTTATGAGATGGTAACCAGTAGCTTTTCTCTCTTGGTGGTGCGCAATACCCTATATATAGGGTGGCCATCGAGTCCCTAGTGAATTGGGGACTTCCCTATTTCACGATGAAACCCCACCAATCTCAAGGTGGTTGGCTTCGGAGTAGGATCCTGAAGGAGACGGTCTCCTTCCTATCTTCCCAGATGGTTTCCAAATCATGGAAAATGATCAGAAAGAAATCATAGCCTGGTCTCTGATAGACCAGATCCTGGTATGAGCGGGAGTTGTCCCAGACCATGGATCATGGATCTAATGATCATAAAAGAGCGCCCAAAAACAAAAATTAGGATTTAATCCCAGAAAACTTTGTGACACATGTATCTTATTCCAACTACACTCTCTCTTTAGGATAATTTTAAAATTCCATATCTCAAAAACCGTGTATCCTTTTGCAACCAAATTTTAAGGAAATCTTTAGATTTGCATTACCTTCCTTTATTCCATATTTGGGCCTTAAACACGACAGGAAAGATATGGTTTCCTCACATGCAAGAAAATGTTTAATAAAAGTCATTTAAGCACAATTTCTTTCTCATAAGTCTTTATTTTCTTAATTGTGATTCCTTTTTCTATTAGGAACCATGTGAACACGAAATATTTTCCAAGATGGATCCATTATCCATATTTTCACATAATTCCTGTAATATTATCATTATCTCATATTTCTTCTAAATAAAGTAGTATTTAATTAATCTTTTCCCTTTATCTCTCTTCTATTTTCCTTATTGGTATTCCTTTTAATGTTAGGAATCATTGGAATATGAAATTCCATCAGGGATAACTCAATTATACCTCTTTTCATTTGTTTTCCACATTT
Source organism: Alisma plantago-aquatica (assembly GCA_963693085.1). Lineage (NCBI taxonomy): Eukaryota > Viridiplantae > Streptophyta > Magnoliopsida > Alismatales > Alismataceae > Alisma > Alisma plantago-aquatica. The sequence goes on along the minus strand of OY856412.1, from coordinate 1,060,618,564 downwards.
TCCCGTTGTTTTCAATTTCTTTCTAAATAAAGAAATACTTAATTAATCTTTTCTTTTCTTATTGCCTTTTCTTTGAAAATTTGGACTCCTTGGAACCCAGGGAAACCAAGTGGCAGGAAATCCATCTTTGGATCACATTCTTTTTCCTTCTAGAGGTTTCCACATCTTTCTTTTCTCAAATTCTCAATTATTCATTAATTAATTGAATTTCCTTGTTATTGGGCCCAATAGCCAATAAAGCCCACAACACCATCATCAAGGATATTGTAAACGAAATCCATTTATTCAAGACAAAGTATATCATTATTTGTTCCAATATCTTTAACATGATAAATTACATTTCTCACCAAAGGAACCAAAAATTGGGGTTGTAACAAAGGGACACCTTCCATTCGTCCTCTCTTAGACAAGAGAGAGAAACAAGATTCAAGTGAGAGAGAGAGTGAAATAAGGTGGTAGATAAGGAGAGCCTTAAAAGATGTAAGGGGTAGGTCTAGCTCTCATACAAATATCCTATGCACTATGTAAGAAAGCAATGAAGCTCATGAGAATGGATAGGGGTTCTTGAATGCATGGCATAACTTAAGTGTGTGTGCTAAATACAAGTTGACATGTCAGGGTAGTAAAGGGGCTCAACGAGGCCCAAATACTAAACTCGGGAAATGGGACTACTGAAGACTACTACAAAAAAAAATCAACTAGTCCTAAGAAAAGAGTCAACTGGGTGATTCAACTAATAATAATAATTAAAATTCGAAATAGTAAAGTGGATAAAAGATCAAATTAATGGATTCTTTAGGACACCAAATTTTACCATAGTCAACCTATGCATGAAATCTATCAAATAATACAACTAAGTTTGCTTCTTTGAATTAACCATATGTGGCATGTAGTACTCACTTTCAGAACATAGCACACTGTTTACCCTAGTTAGTAATTTGTTTTGCACGTTCAATGTAAGAGGTGAAATGATAAGATCTATCTTTGGACAAACACCTCACCTTGATTAGCCCACTTATGCATCCCATTATTGGTTGTAATGATAATGCCTTTTTGAATGTCAACTCCACTTTCTCGATAATTAACAACCTAACACATATTTACGACATCAAGCATAATAAGGAAATAAAGTTTTTCTTTATCAAAATCCAAGGGAAAAATAAACTATAATGAATCAAATATAAACATGCATACATTCAACATTGGGCTACTCCTGGGTCCTAAAAAATAAGGGTCTAGCCCCTAATGATCAACATGGAATCAAAAGCGAAGATAGAAGAAAAAGCCATACGAAACTCTTGTAACATAGTGCAAGGTTTCTCAATTCTCTTCCTTCCTTCTCCTTGAGCTCTAGTTCATCTAAGGATGTTCAATGGGACAGACTCCAAGTGAGATTCCCTCAAATGATATGAGATCTCTTCGGTCTGATATTCCCCTTTTCGGTTTCCTATTTCTGATTTATATAGGAAAAGGCAAGGCATTACATGTCCAAGAAACTATCAGATGTGTTATTTTAAATATTGATGATTAGAGAAATGACATTTCCACCAAATTCCTTTATTCATTGTGATTAGCGGTTCCAATTTTAGTGCCATCGACTTGGGTTGGAAGTATCAAGAATTCTATTGGTATTTTGCTTTCTTTCTTATTGATTCTTCTATTTTATTTTCAGTTCCTCCTTAACCATTGTTGATGAAACCAACTTGTGTTGGTGGTACCCAATTTCTTTGGTTTATACTTGGTTGTTTCTACATTAAAGCATCAATGTATTAGGAAAATACCAAATGAAAAACTTGTTCATGTGCATGCCTAGAGAGCCAATCATATGATGATTGTAATGGAATAACTTATTAGTGATTTGATTAATAGAGGAAAGATTCCAATTTTATATGTTTTATTGAAGTAATATAATAAATGTCTAGAAAATGATATTACTCAATCATGTATGTCTTCATGTGAGTGACCTAAACAATGAGGCATACAGATGTTAAGAGTACATACATTCTTGTTATGTCCCTAGTCGGATGTTATACTGGAAGGATGATAGACATAAATAACACATAAGACTAGAGTGTGTGTTGGTTGATGATAGAATCTCATTAGTCATGATATGGTACATCAAACAAAGCACATAGATATAAGTTACAGAACATTGTATTAGACAACCTCACCAAAAGAGTGATACATGGAAACCAAGATTGGCAGTCAAAATCGTCTCTTATCATGTTCATGGTGATTCTAGTTCTTATAACTAGAATCCATAAACTCATCACATGTCATTCAATGTATTTTAACATCATCCACCGTGATTATAACTAGAATCCATAAGGTGATGGTCAGATACACTATGACACATGGGGGTGAATGTAAGACCCCTAACCATGATTAAAGTGTTGAACATGATTATTTACAATAATTGAGTTCTTTAAACCTTAATCTAACCATTTGATATGTTTTGGTATAATGTGACAAGCATAAGTTTCAAATTTGGTCCAATTTGGATATTGTTTGAGCAAGTTTTGCAATTTTATACACATTTTGGACTTTTTTGCAATTTACCCAAATATGACGTTTCCTTTGTAGTTTTTCACATGAATTATGTTACATATATGTTTTCTTATTATGTTTGAGCATTTTGAGCCATGGGGCACTTAGTTGAACCTTTGTTTGGAGGTGTTTCTTTCAATGGTGACTTAGGGTTTTACCCCTTCATGAATGAGCTTCCTTTAGGAGCCATCAACCAATGGTCCCTTTGTTTGATTAACATCCGATGGTCACCAATAGGTGATGAAAACCTATGGTCACCTTTGTAGGTTGTAGGTCAATGTTTTTCTGGTATTGGTTCACTTGGACAGGTGGTTCACTTAAAAGAGATGGTCAACCAAAGGTTCACCACTTAAGTGACTAAGGGTCCAAAGAACTGATGGTTCCTTTTCTTGGGGGAAGAAGGTGGACCTGGAGAGCCAACAACCTATGGATAAAAAGGTCTCCATGAGCAATGTAATAGCTACTTGCATGGCCATGGAATCTCTAGGCTATGGACACGTGGAGAACTGCTAGGATACCTCAAGTTTCTCTCTTTCCTTATCCATAAGCTTTATATACCTATTGTTTATCTCACAAATGATACCTTTGGACTCATATCTCTTCCATCCTCTCTAGGGCTTCGTCTTTAACCACTTGGTGGCAAATAGAGTTCCCAAGGAAGAAGAAGTAGATGACCCTCTTGTCAAAGAATCTAGGGTTCAGATCTAACGTCATCTAGGATTTGTGAAGTTCCCTTTAGGTGAACTTAACCTAAACTAGTAAGTTTATCCTTATCTACTCCATTTCATTTGCTTTTCTTATTCCTCCTACCTTCTTCTAGGATGGAACTATGCTTTTCTGTGGCAAAGTTTTCTTTAAATCTCAAAGAACTTATTCTCTTGCTCCCTTCACCTAGGGTTTACTCCCTTTCTTCGAGAAGAAGCATACTTGGCCTAGTTCACACCTAAAGCTTGGGTTTTTTAACCTTCTTTGATCGATTTTTCATTCTGTTTGGAGTTTGATCCTCTTGCTAAAGGCAAGTTTTATAACCTTGTTCACTTTTATTATTTTCTGCAAGCTTGCTTACTCATGTTCTTGCTTGAAAACAATGATCTAACTTAGAGAAGCTATGTATGCCTAAAGTTTCAGTTTTAATGTTGTCCATTGATTAGTTTCCACTTCTAAATGAACCTCAAACTATTTTCACAACCTTTTTTATGACAGTAGGCAATGGCTAGGTTCTACACCATGAGCCAGCCATAAGAAGTAGTCAATCCATGGATTGTGACATGTCAGATGGAGTTATTTCATTCTGGTTTGTCTGGTTCTTCTTTTGTATCTGTACTAGTTGACCCAGGTGTGCCACACTCTTTTATAACTATAGAGGTGATAGATTGTTTTAATTTACCTATTAGTCATATATCTGATAACCTTCGGCTAGAAACCCCTCTAGTTGGATCTTTCGAGTTGCGGGAGGTGTATCCTTTCTGCATTCTTTCTTTCTCAAGACGCAACATTCAGGTGGCTCTCATGCCACTTGATATGCATAGATTTGATGTGATCCTAGGAGTGGATACCTTGGAAAACATATGGTGGTGTTAGACTTTAGTACTAAGGTGGAAATGTTCTATGATGGTGATGTCTCAAGGATCTTCCAAGGTGACAGGAAGATTCTTCCCACGTGTTTGATGCCAACTATGACAGCAAAGAGGTTGATGATAAAAGGATCTGAGGCTTTCTTAACATATTTTGTGGATACCAAGGCAAGAAGTCCTAGTATTAGGGAGTTACCATTGGTGTAAGAATTAAAGGATGATTTTCTTGAAAAGTTTCTTAGTGTTCCCCCTATTAGAGAAATTGATTTGAGATCAATCTTGTTCATGGAACACAACCCATAGTGCAGTCATCGTACAAATGACACCAACAGAACTATGGGAGTTAAAGAAATAGTTGTAGGAACTATTAGAGAAAGGTTTTATCAGGCCAAGAACTTCCCCTTAGGGTTATCCTGTGTTTTTCTTCAAAAAGAAGGATGGTTCAATGAGATTGTGCATAGATTACGGACAGTTGAACAAGGTGGCGATAAAGAATTAGTAATTGTTTCCAAGGATTGATGACCTTTTTGACAAATTGTGAGGTGACACTATGTTTTCAAGATAGACTTGAGATCAAGTTACCACCAGCTGAGGATCAAGGTAGATGACATACCCAAGTCAGCTTTTAGGATTTGGTATGGTCACTACGAGTTTGTGGTTACGCCGATCGGGTTGTGTGGTTGTGTTCAAACATTCTAATAATGTTTGAATAGGGTGTTCAAACAATATTTAGATTAGTGTGTGGTCGTGTTCATAGATGACATCCTAATATACTCTAAATATGGCCAACAACATGAGAAGCACCTTCGATAAGTGTTGACCTTGTTGAGGCAACACCAGTTATATGCGAAGTTTAGCAAGTGTGACTCTGGTTGTCTGTGGTGTCTTTTCTGGGTGACGTCATATTAGCTAAGGGTGTTTGCATAGACTCTAAGAAATTTGAGTCTATTCGGGAATGGGAACATCCCAAGACAAGAAAAACTATCTAGAGGTGACAAACTTTCTTGATTTTATCAACTCTAGGAAGAGAAAACCCTATATCACCATCTTCACCACATTCTCCATCCAACCCCTAACTCTCTATCTCTCTCTCTCCCTCTCTAGGATTTCATTTCTCTGGAATGCATAAAAAATATGGGAGCTCCTATTGTGTTAGTTTGATCATATAGATCCATTAAGGTGTTTGGGTCAATTGCAAATTAACCCTTCCTTAAACTTTCTTTTATTTTAGAAATATTTTTTTCATAACAATGTTACTATAAATCACTTACTGAATAGGTTACAGGTCCTTTCAAAATTATAAAAGTATCATGTTTTCTAACCCATAGTTTTAGAATCCTAGTCAAAATTTTATATCATTCCAAGCTACCAATAAGTAACTAAAAATCAAACACTACATTGCTATATTGTAACTAAAATGCCTGGTCGACTGAGTTTGTCCTTAAGAAACTCAGCCGACCTACAAGTCCATCACACATCCAAAAAATCTGATTTTTTTTAATATAACTTAAGTTATACAAGCAATATCTAAATTTTAGGTAAATCCAAGTTACATATAAAATATGAAAAATAATTTACCGTACTTCTATACCAATCAAATTTTGTTTTTATACACTATCAAAACCCAAATTTGGCTGATTAGGGTTTCCACTTCTCAAATCCTAATCCTTCAAAGTAAAATCTTGGTTTGAGTTGCCCCTTAAGTTTGAAACATCATAATTAATCTACCATCATTAGTTAGCTTTAACTGATAATTAATCTAATTTAGTAGGTAATCATCTAGGTAAACCCTAATTTACCAACTAAGCTCATACATGGTCTTAATAATTCTTCCCCCTTAAAAAATTTTCAATTCTAAAACAGAAATAAATAGGAGAATTACATTCATGGTTCTTTTCAACTTCTCTAATGTTATGTATCATGATGTTCTTATATTTCATATTTGAAAAGTATCTTCAACATCGATTCCTTTATTTCTCTTCAAACCACAACAAATTTAAAACAAGGCCACTTAATGACAATAAAAGAATTTTATATGTCACAATAAATTACTGGAAAAGAGAAAGAGAAATCAACTTTTTTCAATCATGCCATACTCTCTTAGGTGTTACTTTAGTACTGGTACTCTTAATCCAACTATCTCAATTATACAGTTCATTTTACTATTGTTCTATATCACATTTGATTTACTAAAGGCAGTTCACTCTATTGTTTTGAACTTTACAATTGTGCTACTCCAATAGGAAATCACTCATAAGCTGCAAGACTAGATTTTACAACAACTGTACAATACTAAACTAGGTAACTAATGTCGATGACTAGATCCATAACATCATTTTCATTTTAATTTATTGCTTGAACATGTACAACTAAAATCATATTTAAAACAAATTTACATCCCTTGATATCCCTTAAATAAAATATACTTCTTTAAAACAAATTCACATATTATTGAAAGCCATTTGTTTTCTATGACTTCTTTCTTATTTGTTACTACTTGCTTCTTCTTACTTATTGTTCTCAATTTGATCATATGGTTTAAATATATCTAAAAAATAAAATATTCAAGGTAAGAATGCATTCTTCATCATCTTGGAATAACTGCACGAATTTGATTCTGATAACCCTCTTCTCATGTTGCACTTTTTGTTTTGTTCATATCACACTTCTTATATTTCAAAATTATTTTTACCCTCGATTCATAGTCATTTCCATGTTGTTTATCTATTATTCTTATTTTCTACCTTTAAACCCTATATTACTATCATTGCTAGTTTCTTCTCATATTATAGATCTCGGGCTCTTATTTTATAAAAGTGTTAGTATTCAAGGTCAAATCACTAGTGACTTCCCTTGAACTACTACAACCGTAAACATTATAGGGTTTGATCATTATCAATAACATGATGTTGGTGTGACATGATTTCACCCCCTTAATTTGAAATTCAATCTTCAACTCTCTTGAAGATGACTAAAGTATGCCTTATCTTATCACTTGAATTTCTTTTCTCTTATTTGACATGTTTGGTATTTGATTTCCTTTGTTTCTATACTACGATTTCATCATCCTATTATGTGTCATTAATACATTCAATCAATGTGTCTACCATGGTGGTTATGTATCATTGAAAATTCATTCTCTTATCACTTCATCCTCACATTATTGTCATTAAGTAGGATACAAGAGATATGATTATTTTGAGATCTAGAATTGTTATCTTCAAGCATTCACTTAACATGTTTCTCGTATCTAGGTGTAATTACTTATCCTCAAGAGAACTTAATTATTTAACATTTTATTACATCTCACAATCTCTTCATTTTTAGCATCTATATTACTTTCTCATGTTTCAAACCTTTAATTATTTTATATCATTCTCTCCATGTATGTTTTTTTCTTTGATAACATCATTTTTTACTTATCTCTTATGACCATGTTTCTCATTTGCATGTATGATTATATATTCCATTCTACAAATATTTCCTGTTATCCTTTTACTAATATGTAGTTGAAATTCTAAATTAGTACTCTCCCTACTGGTTTCATCTTATGAATAATGCATCCATGTCCTTTGTTTCTAGCCAAATGGATCATACAAGGATCAAATATAGTTTCTCTTTCAATCAAAATTTTCATATTTGAATGTAATTTACCTTTATATGACTCGTTAATTTGTTTATCTTACATTTGTTGTTCTTTTGAAAACCAGTTCCATTTCCTCAGAAGAGTCTTATTGAGTATATCTGATAGAAACTAGGTGGTTACTCTATAGAGACTTTGAATCATATGTATTAAGTATGAATGCATTAGAGTTCATAATATAATGACACATTCCATGCTCTCCATTATATCACATAAACTTTTTTCATTAATAAAACTCCTCATCTACAACATTTATATATGTTATGGAGTACATAAATGCATTATAATTGATCATATGATCCACTCCTCATAATTGATTCTTTCGATCTTGGTTTCTATGTAACTTTCTCTTATTTTGCCCTATTTCATCTTTGAAGACCATGTAAAACTGAGTCATTAAGCTTTATTCTCAATTTTGTGTCATTTTCTTTTGATTTTATTTTAGTTCTACCTCTTTATTTGGCATAATTTACTATCATGAGGCTTTAACAATTGATCTATATATTGTGTGTGTCTTAGAATGTTCTTTAATTCCTTTCTTCTTAACTATCCTTTGTTTCAAACTGAGAAAATGCCTCAATTAATTATATGATTCATGTCTCTGTATCCATTCTTTCTTGTTCATTTTGTATGATATATACTATTTGTGTCTTGAATCTATATTCCTTCTTCCTTTATACCCAATTTCGGGCTTCTTATCTGAGGCCCCAAAGTTGGATATTAGATATCAATTCCAACATATCTTACTTTTTAGTCTTTCCCTTGTATTTCAATATTTTAGTGTATTTGCATTTCCATTGCATTTTGAGTTTACCTCTCCATAGTTTAAATGGTATTATTATATTAATAAATTGGAGTCATTAGATCTCGGAAACACATCCTACCAGCCAGACTAGACAAAACTTTAGTCTTGAAGCCAAGAGCTACTCATGACTAACAAACTCCTATTTATCTCAAGAAAACACAATGAAAGTTCATTTCTGGTCTACTTAATACACAAAATGTAAATTAAAACTAAATAAATTTCATAGTGTACTAATACTAAACAATCATATATATTTCTAAAAAATAATTATCTAAATTTAGATATATAAGAGAAAATTTATTCCTCAAATCAAAACAATAATATAAAATAAAAGTTGTATCTCATTCTATCTGTATGGTCTTATTCCTTCATTAATTTTTGGTCTTCCAATCCTAACATTTTCTAGGGTTTTGATAACACCCTATTTTGGACGATTATCTTAGTCTTTTCCTTTAGTTTTCCATACTCTTTCTAAACTAAAACTATACATAATCCCAAATTTACCCTATTTTTGTAAATATACCATCAGACTAACTTTTCCTTTGTTTTGCAGAAAAACACGAAAAAAAATCATAAAAGAATAACTCAACCTCAAGATTGCATGGATTCACACGGTCCCAAGACCGCATGAAGCCAACCGGTCCCGAGACCGCATGGAGTTCAAACGGCCCCAAGACCGCATGAAGCCAACCGGTCCCGAGACCGCATGAAGCCAACCAGTCCCGAGACCACATGGAGTCACACGGTCTCAAGACCGCATGAAGCCAACCGGTCTCGAGACCGCATGGAGTTCAAACGGTCCCAAGATCGCATGAAGCCAACCGGTCCCGAGACCGCATGAAGCCAACCGGTCTCGAGACCGCATGGAGTTCAAACGGTCGCAAGACCGCATGAAGCCAACCGGTCCTGAGACCGCATGGAGTTCAAACGGTCTCAAGACCACATGAAGCCAAACAGTCTCAAGATCCAAACAGTCTTGAGGTCCAAACGGTCTTGTAGTCCAAACGGTCTCCAAACCGTTTGGACTTCACTTAAGGCCTATAAATAAGACCCCAAGGGTCCATCACGAGAGATGAAGTTTTTAGACGTCCAAAGGCTGCCTCAATCACTCCAGAGCAAATCCGACTTCCATTCTCCGCCCAGGGGCTGCCGATCTGAGACCCACACTCCATCTTGAAGCTGCTTTCTCTCTCTCCACCAAAGAAGGTGGGAAGAGGGAGATCTCGTCATCAAGCAACCTGTGAAGTTGGTGGATCATTTCTCTCTCTCCAAGGGGTTGACTTTCCTCCCTCCTTTGTGGGGATGACGCTCTCTCTCTCTCTCCTTGCCTCCTTCTTTGTCCTAGTTATGAGCGAGTAGACTCTCTCACTAGGGTGCGGGGAGTAGCCCCGCTACCCATGTTTTCATATCATGTAAATGTAATCCATAATTTGTAATATAGAGTTCTTATCTTTTCAGTTCAACATCAAACGTTTAATGAATGCATGTTGATTGATCTCCAACTTGTGTTATCCTTTATCTTTTAGTATGAATTGTCTACATTTGTACTATTAGATTTGAAACTCATTTGTATGTTGGTTCCTGGTGCATGTATCCACCATGCATCTATTTCGATATCTAGAAGTGTATCTCAAGAAGTGGAGTAAACTCACTATCATTTGTTTCACTTTCATACTATGAAATGGAATCAGTTGACGTATGAAAGTGCAACCTTGGTAAGTCGAGGAACACACTTCGTGAAGGGAATGATGCAAAGTAAGTGACCATTTGTTCGGGAATGGCTGGCGTTGCAACATTCCCGCACTTCTCGTAGTTAGTTCTCTGAAAGGAAGCTAAGTCTACAAAGATACTAACTGACTAGACTCTTTTTGTAGGTTATGTTTTGCTTTGCATGTGTTGATCCATGTGTAGTGGCGGTGAAAAACCGATCACACCCTAGTGACTTTTATCATAGTTTGACTCCTCAAATTTACTTGCTTTCTTTAATTTATTTGCACTTAGCTTAAAAACAACCAAATCAACCTTTTGATCTAAATACCAACCCAACTATTGAGTGATTAAGTGAAATTCTAGTGTTTTCCATCTTGTTTCTTACAGCAAGACCATTGTCTCGTGGATTCGACCCTTAACTATACTGCGATAAGACTTCCATGTATCTTAGCATACGTGGGTGGAGTTCTCTATCTAGTATAAGCAAGGCTAAACCTAAAGACTTACCATCTTTAGGATTTTTAGTTGGTGCACGCAATTCCACGTAAGTGGAAGCTCCATCAAAAATTGGCGCTGTTGCCAGGGACAACGGAATGTTTTAATTTCATTTAGTATCTTGCTAGTTGGTTAGGGTTTTACACTTTCCTGTAATCATTAATCCATATCTTCTTGAATTCATTATATCTTTATCATCATCTAAAAGGTGGTTTCTTCTCTCTACTCAGGTAGAAAACGTGTATGCAACCTACGCATAACCTCAGATTCTCCCCTAATCTAGAGTTTGACTCTGAGGTAGAGAGAAGCTTCCACCGCCGCATCCGACTTAATCGCCAAAGAGCTAGGTAGATGGCTGACGATCAACGTCAGGGTGCTTTGGTGATGGAGAGGGTCAATGTCGTCATCGCTGCTCAACGGGCACAACTCATCGCTGATACACGTGCCCAAATCCAAGCGGAGATTCGTGCGGAAGAGCAAGCTCACATCAGAGCTGAAACTGAGGCAGCAACCCAAGCTGCTCAGTTGGAGTTAAGAAACAAGCAACTGAGGGACTGCGCTGTCCCAAAGAACTATGAGGATAACCACCCGGTCCGACCTCCGATTATTAATATCCCCAACTTTGATATTCGGACCCAGTGGATCCAGATCATGAAAGGCATCTCTTTCTCCAGAGGTTCAAGAGATGATTGCATGGATCATCTAAAAAGGTTTGAGCCACTGTGCCGCCTGGTTCCGCAAGCCGGAGTCGCTTTTGATGCGGTAATGCTTCATCTGTTCCATTTCACTCTGTCTGGGAGGGCTCTGAGTTGGTATAACTCGCTTGACAGGGAACCCATAATAACAACCTGGGCTCCCCTAGAGGAAAAGTTTTTAGAGAAGTTCTGTCCCCCCTCACTGACTTATGAGATCAGAGGGCAGATCAATCATTTCTCTCAGTTACCCAGTGAATCCCTTGTTGAAGCATGGGAAAGGTTTAAGGAACTTTTATGAAAATGCCCCCATCATGGAATCTCCTAGAACCAATTGATAGAAACCTTCTATCGGGGAGTAAGTGACGATATCAAACAGTTTTTGGATTCCTCATCTGGAGGAAACTTCATGAGAAAGAATTATGAGGACGCTTGGAAAATTGTTACACTCGGAGCTGAAAACCAGTCTAACTGGGGACGGTCAGTCGGTAAAGGTGTCCTCAAGGTCTACAAAGCTGAAGAATCAATAGAGATGAAAGAAATAGCTGAAGTCCTGAAAACCATAGTTCATAAACAACAAGTTCTCGAGACTTCTCTCGGAGAATTTGATAAGAAGAAAAATCCTCTAGTTCAACAAGTCAAGGCTGCCTTAGGATCCTGTGAGGCCTGTCATGCTTCTGACCATCCGACCCTTTCCTGCGGTATGCTTTATAATGTGATGATGGATCTGCATCCACCACCACAACCATATGAACCCATCAATGACCAATCTGAAGAACAACTACCGGAACAAGTCAACTCCATCCATTCCATCTCTGGACAAGTATATTACAACCCTAATCAGCCAAGGAATCATCCAGGATTTCAGTACGGAAACCCTGTTGGGACCGCTAATCTGCAACATCAGACACAGGGGGGATCCTCTAGTAGGTTACCACCTGGATTCCCACACAATTTCAACCAAAATCAAGGGAATTCCAGGAATTACTTCCCTAGGGCCAACTACCCCAGGAACCAATCAGCCTACTATCAGTACACTCATCCTCCGCTCCATCCACAACTGCATACTCAGCAACCTCAGCTGGTGCTGCCACCACAACAATCTCAACAAACCCAACAACAGAGTCCTTTGAAAAACACTCCTTCTCAACCGGAAGATGAAATATCCTTGATAAGGCAGATGTTGCAATCTCAACAGACTATGCTCGCTAATCAGCAAGCACAGCAAAAAGCAGTAGAAGCCCAGCTTGCCCAGATCGCTGCACAATTGAAGCCTCCGACAGGCACTTTTGCAGGGCAGCCCAAATCAAATCCTAAGCATGGACAGAACATACATGAACAATTAAATGCTGTCACCACAAGATCGGGACGCACTCTTCATGAGACCACCAAGATCACCCTGGATAATGATGATACCCCTACTTTCATGACAAATGAGAGCCTGCAACAAGGAATGGAGAAGCCCTCAGAGGGCACAAAGGGCAAAGATAAAGTGTCCACATAACCTGAAGTTTTGCAATATAAACCGAGAATCCCGTACCCAGGAAGACTACGAGAAACAAAGATGGACACCATGTTTCAAAAGTTCAAAGAGGCAATGAAGAAACTATACATTGATATCCCGCTCCTTGATGCTCTTTCCGAGGTGCCAACCTGGGCGAAATACCTCAAGACCTTACTATCAAGAAAGTACATCACCAAGGAGCAAGAAACTGTTAAGCTTGCTCAGACCACTTCGGACATCATCTTAAACAAGATGCCCAAAAAGAAGAAGGACCCAGGCTCCTTCGGAATCCAATGTTGCATTGGAAATGCATCCACTAAAAAAGGATTAGCTGACCTAGGGGCCAGTATATACATCATGCCTTACTCCATGTGCAAACGTCTGGGTTTTACCGAATTGCTGCCTACAGCAATGACTATTCAATTAGATGATTCCACCATAACTGCACCTCTGGGGATCATTGAAGATATCCCAGTAAGGATAGGCAAGGATGCCTACGTCCCATGCGACTTCATTATCATGGATATTAAAGAAGACTTGAGATACCCGATTATTTTCGGTAGACCTTTCCTCGCTACTGCCAGGGCACTTATTGACGTCAAAGCTGGCACCATCATCCTTAGGCTCGGGAAAGAAGCAATTCAATTCTGAGTCCTTAATAGCATGAAAGGCCCTAGTATCCAAGAGGAGGTTTTTCTTCTTGACGCAATACAACAAATGTCTCAGTTAGAAATATCCAAGCCAGCTGACGAACTAGAAAATGTCCTAATCAATCTGGATGTTGAATTCTCTATGAACAAACTAGTTCAACAGTGTCTGCAACATTTAGAAAAGGCCGAAGAAGTATCAACGGCCACTTTTGAAGAACTTAAAGCTGTTACCATTATAGAATCATCTGAGCCACCAAAAGCCCCTGAAATGAAGACTTTACCCACATGGCTTAAACATGTTTTCTTAGATAAGGAAAAACTTTGATCGGTCATCATCAGCTCTACCCTTACAGAAGATCAGGAAGAAAAGCTTCTGGATGAGCTGAAGAAGCATAAAAAGGTCATTGGGTATAAGATAACTGGCCTAACGGGCATAAACCCAGCCATGGGTATGCATAGACTTCCAATGGTTGAGGAATTCAAGCCAACCCGTGAACATCAAAGAAAACTGAATCCTAATCTCAAGGAGGTGGTTCGCCTGGAGGTCCTCAAACTGCTCAAAGTTGGTATAATCTACCCTATCTCTGACTCCCAATGGGTCAGCCCTATCTAGGTTGTTCCAAAAAAGGAGGCACTACCGTAGTACTCAATGACAAAAATGAGCTAGTGCCCACTAGATCGGTAACAGGGTGGTAGATGTGTATTGACTATAGGAAGCTGAACAAAGCCACGAGGAAAGACCATTACCCTCTACCCTTCCTCGATGAAGTTCTGGAGCGTTTAGCTCATCAGAAATATTTCTGCTATCTTGATGGTTACTCTGGGTTCTATCAAATACCTATACACCCGGAGGACCAGGAAAAAACTACCTTCACCTGTCCTTTTGGGACATACGCCTTTAGAAGAATGTCGTTCGGGTTGTGTAACGCACCCGCTACGTTCCAACGGTGTATGTCCGCCATCTTCGCCGGACTAACTGAATCCATTATGGAAGTGTTTATGGACGATTTCTCAGTTTACGGAGACTCCTTCGATAGCTGCTTAATAAATCTCAGACAAGTTCTACGGCGCTGCGAGGAAACCAACCTTATCCTGAATTGGGAGAAATGCCATTTCATGGTAACGGAAGGGGTCGTCCTCAGACACAGGGTAAGTGACAGAGGAATCGAGGTAGATAAAGTAAAAATCGATGTTATCTCAAAATTTTCACCTCCAAAGGACATAAGAGGAGTTCAAGCATTCTTGGGTCATGCAGGATTTTACAGAAGATTCATTAAGGATTTCTCTAAGATAGCCAAACCCATGACCCAACTCCTGACTAAAGATACCGAGTTCATATTCAATCAAGAATGTATGCAAAGTTTCTCTGTCCTCAAGAATGCTTTAATTTCCGCACCTATCTTGAGAGCCCCAGATTGGTCACAGCCCTTTGAAATCATGTGCGACGCAAGTGACTACGCCATAGGGGTTGTTCTAGGACAACGGATTGATAAGAAACCCTATGTTATCTACTACGCATCCAAAACGCTAGACGAAGCACATAAAAACTACACCACCACGAAGAAAGAGTTTTTGGCTATCATCTACGCGTTTGAAAAATTCCGCTCTTATCTGATTGGTTCTAAAGTCATCGTTTATACCGACCATTCCGCCATTCGATACCTGATTCAGAAACAGGATGCCAAACCCAGGCTTATCCGTTGGGTGCTAATGCTTCAGGAATTCGACTTGGAGATCAAAGATAAAAGTGGCATGGAGAATGTTGTGGCTGATCACCTCAGCCGGATCGAGGTTGAAGAAAAAGATAAAATCCCTATCCGGGATTCTCTTCCTGATGATCAACTTATGAAAGCCACTCATGGCTTCCCTTGGTATGCTGATATCGTTAATTATCTATCCACAGGAATTATCCACCCATCTGCTTCCCACAAGGACAAAAGGAAGTTCCTTCATGACATAAAACATTATTATTGGGATGAACCCTACCTGTTTCACCTTTGTGCTGACAGACTTTTCCGTCGTTGCTTGTCGGAAGAAGAAATAACCCCGGTCCTAGAGCATTTCCATTCAAGACCCATAGGGGGCACATGAGTGCTAAGAAAACAGCTATAAAAGTTTTACAATCTGGTTTTTTATGGCCCACCATATCAAAGG
Source organism: Alisma plantago-aquatica (assembly GCA_963693085.1). Taxonomy (NCBI): domain Eukaryota; kingdom Viridiplantae; phylum Streptophyta; class Magnoliopsida; order Alismatales; family Alismataceae; genus Alisma; species Alisma plantago-aquatica. The sequence continues at coordinate 1,060,602,790 of OY856412.1, read as the reverse complement.
ATTCGTACAATTTTGTGAAAGCCTGTAACAAATTCCAATTTTCGGGCAACATATCAAAAAGAGACGAGATGCCCCTCACAATGTGGCAAGAAATTGAGCTTTTCGATGTGTTGGGGGTAGACTACATGGGCCCTTTCCCTTCATCCTATGGATTCTCTTACGTCTTGGTTGCGGTGGACTACATCTCAAAGTGGGTCGAAGTTGTACCCACTGTGTCCAGCGATTCCAAGCCTGTTATTAAATTATTTAAAGATATTATTTTCCCAAGATTTGGAGTTCCAAGAACTGTCATATCAGATGGCGGGACCCATTTCTTGGAAAGAAGTTTTGAAGCCTTACTAAAAAAGTATGGAGTCAATCACAAAGTCTCCATGCCCTACCATCCACAGACTAGCGGTCAGGTAGAGGTATCAAATAGACAATTGAAGGTGATTCTTGAAAAAACGGTGAACAGAAACCGCTCTGATTGGTCCGCCAAACTTCCCGATGCCCTTTGGGCATACCAAATTGCATATAAAACACCAATCGGGACAACCCCGTTCTGTTTGGTGTACGGGAAGTCTTGTCATCTTCCAGTAGAGCTGGAACACAAAGCCTGGTGGGTGATCTTAAAAGTGCGGGAGAAAATAGACAACTTCAACTACAAGAGCTAGAAGAGCTCCGTATGACCACCTATCAGAGTGCCCGAATTTATAAAGAGCAGACAAAAATGTGGCATGATGGTCATCTCAAGAGAAAAGATATCGCCGTTGGCGACAAAGTACTCCTTTTCAACTCCAAGCTCAAGTTTTTTCCCGAAAAACTTAGAACAAAATGGTCTGGGCCCTTCACTATAAAACATATTTACCCAACTAGAGCTTCCATTATTATAGACAACAACGGAGGAGAAAGGACGGTCAATGACCACCGTTTAAAAAGATACTACACTCCAGAAGACAAAATACCAAGACAAACCATAGAAATTAAAGACGCCACTCTGTCAGCATAACAACCTCAACTTCGTCGAGCCAGCGACGTAAAACCCAGGCGCTACTTGGGAGGCAACCCAAGATTTTAGTTTCTTTCTTTATTTCCCGTTCTTTTATTTACCTTAGGTTCATCTTATGAAAATACAAAAAAATCATATAACTAAAACAAACATAAAAATTTAAAAATTCGTTCGACCTTCACCCTCCCAAACGGTCCTGGAACCATTTAGAACCAAACGGTCCTGAAACCGTTTGGAGCCAAACGGTCTTCAAACTGTTTGGAACCAAACGGTCCTGAAACCGTTTGGAGCCAAACGGTCTTCAAACCGTTTGAAACCAAACGGTTTCCAAACGGTCTCGAAACCGTTTGGAGCCAAACGGTCCTGAAACCGTTTGGAGCCAAACGGTCTCGAAACTGTTTGGAGTCCAAACGGTCGCTAAACCGTTTGACTTAGAGTTTTGTCCTGTCAACCCCCCGTTTCCTATAAATATAAACCCTACCCCCTCGTCTTTCTTTCCTTCGACTCCCGAGCCTTCTGAAATTCTCACACAGTGCTGTTCCATTGCTTTCGCCTCCCAGTTCCTGCGCAACTCGCCGACGAACTCTGCTTCCTCTATTCCGCACAACGCTCTCTTCACCGTCGACGCTACCAGCTACTGCAAGGTAGTCCAACAATGCTACCATCCTTTACTTCCGCAGCCCTCCGCACCACCATTTTTGTTCTCAACGCCACCACGACGTTCCCTCTTCTCCAACGCCGGCGCCACCTTCGTTTCCATCACCGCCGGTTCCTCCGCTATCATTTTCATCTTCATTTTTATAACCGACAGCTCCACTTTCACGATCGGAGCCTTCGCCTCTATCGCCATCGGCTCTGCCTTTTCCATCGCTAGCGCTTTCGCCGCCGTTTTTGCCTTTGACGCCGGCGCTTCCACTTTCCCCTTGCCAACGGTTACCTGACGCTTCACCTTCCAAACGGTCTTGAAACCGTTTGGGACCAAATGGTCTTGAAACCGTGTGGGACCAAACGGTCTTGAAATCATTTGGGACCAAACGGTCTTGAAACCGTTTGGGACCAAATGGTCTCCAAACCGTTTGGCCTTCCACACTCTTTTAACTTTCATAAAATTAGAAAAACACATAAATACAAATAAAATCATTTTTCTCTAATATGTTATTCTAACTCTTGATCTCCCATTTTTCAGCCATGGCATCACCAGCAATGGAGGCCGCCAGCTTTGAAGACACTGCAATCTGGACAACGGAGCAACTGATGATAGAACAATCTAAGCTCCAGAAGATCAGAGATGACTTCAACAGGACCGGAAAGGCGCCACCAAATGTCAAGATGATGCAAGTCCTATGCGACCTTGACCGTATCGAAAAATGCCTAGCAGAGGCACCTGAATAAGAAGTGGAAGACATATCTTCCTCTGATGATGAAGGCTCGGAGTACAATCCTAACTCCGAGGAGGAATCCCTTGCCACAGAACAAAAGGGGAAACATAAGGTCCTAGAGACCGCAACTGGGCAGCTCTCCAAGAAACGGGCAAGAAAACAAGTTCGACATGCCTCTGCCATGGATCAACCCTTTGCAACACCTACCACCACCATCCCTACTACTACCACCACCACCATCCCTGCTACTACCACCACCATCCCTGTTACCACCCCCACCTTCACTCCTATCACCACTACAACACCGCCACCAGAAAATCTTTTCATCCAAACCAACCTCTCCACTGACAAAACATTAAAACCCACCAAGTATGTTTGCTCCAGCATTCTGCTCAAGATGGGGATTTTCGACCGCATTTTCAACGTACTAGAAAAAGCCAACCTCGCCAGATTGTGTCTAGTACCTGAAGTATCCTACTTTGAACCCACTACAGAGTTTTTCACTTTTCTGACCAAGGAGCCCGTCGACATTATGGATAGGTCACAGGACGGAGGTGACAGATGGCTCGTCACCCAAATCTTCGGCAGCAAGGTTGTCTTAACGGAAAACACGCTGAATACAGCCTTTATTGACAACCAGGATCAGCTGCGGAAACCCATGGCAGTGGGAACTGATCATCCAGAGTTCAACAGACACACATTCTGGAAATCTCTAACCGGGATCCCCACCTATGATGCGAAGACGTGCAAAGCATCAAACATACACTCTGTATTTGTGCGCACCCTACACAAAATCCTTACTGGCACACTCTTCCCCAGGACAGAAGGGTGAAACGTTATAATGTCGAATCTTTTCATTCACTGGTCTATTCTCAACGAAAGGCCAGTCAATATCGGACAACACATGCTCCAGAAATTATCAACTTCTAGCCTGGGGAAGGAAATATGTATGGGGGGTCATGTCACATCCATTATTAAATACCTCAAGATGGACAGACCCCTACCCCGCTGCACACAACTAAAGGGAGACATCCTTACCAATGAACAAACCCTGAAAAACTCCTTCATCATCAAGGAAAAGGATGGGAAACTACACTATGTTTTCTGCCCTATGGTCAAGCCATCTAGAACACTCATCCCGCTTCCGGAGCTAGCACATTACGACACCAAACAGCTCCTCTTCTCTGATGAGGAGCTTTCACAACTACTAGCTTCGGTTAAAACAACCGAAAAGAAAGCAACAGTGAGACAGACAGAGCTGAGCATCACAGCCCCGGCAGCTCGACCAACAAAAATACCTGTCAAATGACTTTCCAAAAGGCAGTTGCAGGCCCAACAGCTGTCGGGGACACCAACATCTTGGCCAAATCCAGAGGCCGAGACCCTCCATGAAGAAAACTTAACCACCTCTTCAATCGACTCTTTCATTCAGAGTCTACATGATCATCTAAACTCCACCACTTCTCCACCTTCCACCTTTCCAACATTTACCACTCCTCCCTTCTTCCCCACATCCACGCAACCTTTCACATCTTCTTCTTCACCCATTTTTACTTCGGGCTTTCCCTTCTCCATCCCTATGCCCGACTTTACCACTTTCCCTTTCACCTCTGCACTTTCCACCCCATCACTATCTCTACCACCACTTTCACCACTTTTTACTTCCACCACCACCCCGACACCGCTGGTGACTACATCCACAGTCACTACATAGCTCGGGGCATCATCAGTGTCTCCTCCACAAGACACTAGTACCATCCCACGCAGACCCCAGCCATCCCACCCTTCCGCTCCTGGGGTCCCTTTTGCACATATCGGTGAGGAATTCGGCCGTCAATTCGACGCTGTCCGAAACCTCCTCACCGATCCCTCTAATATCTTACATTCTATTTTTTCTTGTGTGCATGGTTTATCACAACAGGTGGCCACGATCGACGAACAACACCGCGCCTTGCCCACCATCCTCCAAGGCCTCTAGCAATGACAAGATGAGGTGGCTAAGCAAGTTGAGCACATCAACATTCACTACAACACCTTGTCGGACCTGGTACTTGGAGTGAAGCGTCAGTAAGAAGCAACGGCGAAGCAAGTCAATGAGATCTCCACGCAGACTCAGCCTCTACCACAGACTCTCCATGAGCTCCAGCAACAACAAGCAGTTCTGAGCACGCACTTGGACACCATCAGCAACACGCTCACACAGCTACAACATCGCCAAGAGGAGTCCAATAATGATGAAATCCAGCAGTTACGTGCTCAAGTTACAAATCTTACAACACGTCTCCTCTCCACCGAGGGCAGATATACCGACCTCAAAGAATCCCATGATGCACTGCTCGAAACACACGAGCATCTTCAAGTGGCTTTCGATGAGTTACAAGCCACCCATCGGCGGTGCAAAACGTCCGCGAGTAAAAAGCAAGCAGACAAGGCAGCAGACGACAAGGATGGCGATGATGACGAAGAAGATAACTCCGACTCATCTGCTGATTCAAACAAAGATAACACCTCCTCAGGTAATAAACATGATGATGGAGAGGACCGTGGCAATGCAGCAGAACCCTTTCACAAAGGGTCTGACAAAGGTCACCATGACAGTGACCATCACCCCACATCCCCACACAATGATAAAATCAACATGTCATACGTGGACCAATTCTTTGATTATTCCGCACTGGGATCCATCGGGGAAGCTGCTAAAGATGCGACTTTCACTGAGTTCCACCATTGTATACTAGGAACCAGTGCTAGCTCACCAAAATCAACTGCTCCACCTCTCTCCACACCTTCTCCCTATGGCCAGGACGAGGCAGAACGAGTAAGCTTAGATACAGATGAAGACCTTGATTCTGCCTCCGAATCAAACGACGATCTACCAGGCCATGAACAGGCCTTACAACAACCTGCTTCTCCCACTCCGCAAGAGCTTCCCCCACCACCACCTCTACCGCACAAAATGCATGACCTGGATATGGCGGCCATCTCCACTTTAGATGCTTAGGACATTTTTATACTGAACAATATAGTGGACGATGCAAAGGCGGGGGAAGACATAATCTATCACAATACAAAAACTAGGCGTAAGATGACATGTGAAGACTTCCGTAGCATCCTCCGACCTCGGTCCACGATGCCATTGGCAATCTTTCATGTCCCTCTCGCCAACAGTATAGAAATATACAGAAGCTCTAAGCGGCAACAGCCGGTCTTCAATGCCTCGCTCGCTCTGTCTACTGGCCTTTTATACAAAGACATAAGAGCAAAGTCGATCGAGCGGCTTCGTGCTGGTTTAGCACGTCGGGCACGTTATCTTACCGTGCCCTTTCAAGTTTCGGACCACTGGCTTTTTATGATTGTGGATACCGAGGCTCAGGATGCCAAGGTGTACAATTTCTGTGGTGCCGAGCTACCAGTCGGCACAATAAACTTCGCTAGTGAAGCAGCAGGAGAAGCCAGGTGTATACCCTTCCGGCTGCTCAAGTTAATTTGGGTTGCACGCCCATCACTCCACCAATATTGGAGTCAACCTTGGTTCAAAATCATAAACCCTCAAGTTCAAGCCGCCGAGGGATCTGGGGATTGTGCTTTCTGCACCATACGTCACATCAAAGCGCGGAACCACGAAATCCCATTTACTGATCTGGTTGCTGATGATTTTCATTCCTTGCGCGGGCGTTATGCCATGGAGCTCATCTGTGATAGACGGTTCTTCAAGGACCCAACTATGGCACCAGATGACGTCCCTCGCTACCTCTTCTCAGCCATCCAACGACCGCAGCGGCGACCCTTCCGACAAACTCTGAAGGAGTCAGAGACGACCAAAGTGCCAGTCGCCGATACTAAGCAAGCTAGTAGAAATATCGATCCTCTGTCTGCCATTGAACCAACCTTTTCTGACTTTGATCGCGATGCTTGCAAAGGTCTCTCCGACCTCGAATTATGTCTCATTATGGCACGGCTCTCAGCCGAAAAAGATGGACTGGTATTCATGTCTCAGGACATTCTTGTAATGGCAGACACGCTACGAGAGACTTTACAGGTTAAAGGATCCCTCTCTGTAAGCCTTATGGCCGCCTATCAGTTTCTACTCGGCCAAAATAACCCAACAACATACATGGCATCCCCATATATGAAAGATGATCTTCTAAAGCTCAAGAACTTCGGCACAACTGACGCGCTGATCTCCTATCTCCAGCACACAATGCCGACATTCATCATGCTACCTTTCCTCTATCACGAGCACTGGATGCTCCTGGCAACAAATCTCCCAGAAGGAACAACCAAAATATATAACAGTTCCGATAGCCAGTACAACGCACCACAAAGAAACTACGTCGTGACACCAAAGACGCCAACAAAAGTAGTGGCAAAGGAGTGCGCCGACAAGTTAATCGATTTTCTGAGTCAGCATACAAGGGCGTACAACAAAGAGCATTTTCACCGCCCTTCTTTCTGCCACAAATGCCCCCAGCAAATTCAACAATCAAATGACTGCGGCTTCCACATCCTCTACTGGATGTACACCATCATCGTTCTCCAAAGACTAGTAGAAGAGATGACTGACGTGGATTACCACGCTCTACGAGGACAGTTCGCATCCAATCTACTTCATTCCCCGGGGGCAAATGCAGATTTACCTTAGCCTGCAGCCCTTGTCCTAATTACTTCTCAACCTATCACTTTGACACTCTGAGGTCATAGTGAGCAATAAGTTAGGGGGGGGTACATTAGACAAGGGCGAGGTATCGTTTTTTACATCCCTCTTCCTTCTTCTCTTTTCTCTGTTTATACATTTTCCCTTTTTAACTTTCTTGTTAATTAACCCTTTTTGGAGTAGAATCACCCTCATTTAACTCTAGAATCATGTTAGTCCCCAAAAGTAAATAGCACTTAGACATTTAATGGCGATTTAATAATGTCACTCCACTATTGATTTTCATGCTTTTGCTTCAATTCTTTATCTGACTCTCCACAGGTCAAAAATCAGGACAAAAATAAGCCAAGCTCTCAAGGATGAGAGGGGCATCAGGCAACCTCCAAATCAAGAAGTTCTGCAAGTGGACCACAAACTAAATAAGTGCATGTTGAAAAACCCTAAGAACAACTTTCCTCTCTTCAAAATAAAAGAGGCTTGGTCGCCCAAAATAATTTCCCAAACAAAACCCCAAAAACCCAATCCTGCGAGTTATCGAATAAAAGCCAGAGAGACGAATAAAATTATGAGAGTTGTGTCATGAATAAGGATCTATATAAAGAACCGATGAAGGTTTCACCCGGTCGGCACATTCCGATGCCCTCACAAAGGCAGATGTGTCGTGCCCGGTAGTGAAACCCTAAGGTATCTAAATATATGAAAGGCTCATAAAGGACTCACCCGGCCGGTACATTCAGCTGCCCTCACAAAGGCAGATGTGTCGTGCCCGGTAGTGAGATCCTAAAAGCATAGACAACCCCTCACCCACTTGAAGGGGGAGTTACACTTCAAGCCTTTAGCCAACCCTCATACCCTCTCTAGCTTCCAGTAGGTCTTTCAGAGAGGTATAAAGCTGATTAGAGTCAACAACATGCACAGAATAGAAGTGGTCCCGATGCAAGCTATGAGATACGGAAAGAACCTGAGACCCAAGCAACTCTTGAAACCCGAAAGAGTCAAGGCAAGCAATAATACTTGATATGACCTTAGAAGAACTCAGGTTAAGAATTGAAGCAAGATTATGGAAATCCTAACTAAATAAGATCGCCTCGCCATTACTTGCCTCAGCTCTATCTAACTTGAGGACAAGCTAGACTCTAAGTTAGGGGGGTGATAACACCCTATTGTGGACGATTATCTTAGTCTTTTCCTTTAGTTTTCCATACTCTTTCTAAACTAAAACTATACATAATCCCAAATTTACCCTATTTTTGTAAATATACCATCAGACTAACTTTTCCTTTGTTTTGCAGAAAAACACGAAAAAAAATCATAAAAGAATAACTCAACCTCAAGATCACATGGATTCACACGGTCCCAAGACCGCATGAAGCCAACCGGTCCCAAGACCACATGGAGTTCAAACGGTCCCAAGACCGCATGAATCCAACCGGTCCCGAGACCGCATGAAGCCAACCGGTGTCGAGACCGCATGGAGTCACACGGTCTCAAGACCGCATGAAGCCAACCGGTCTCGAGACCGCATGGAGTTCAAACGGTCCCAAGACCGCATGAAGCCAACCGGTCCCGAGACCACATGAAGAAAACCGGTCTCGAGACCGCATGGAGTTCAAACGGTCTCAAGACCGCATGAAGCCAACCGGTCCTGAGACCGCATGGAGTTCAAACGGTCTCAAGACTGCATGAGGCCAAACGGTCTCAAGATCCAAACGGTCTTGAGGTCCAAATAGTCTCCAAACCATTTGGACTTCACTTTAGGCCTATAAATAAGACCCCAAGGGTCCATCATGAGAGATGAAGTTTTCAGACGTCCAAAGGCTGCCTCAATCACTCCAGAGCAAATCCGACTTCCATCCTCCGCCTAGGGGCTGCCGGTCTGAGACCCACACTCCATCTTGAAGCTGCTTTCTCTCTCTCTCTGCCAAAGAAGGTGGGAAGAGGGAAATCTCATCATCAAGCAACCTGTGAAGCTGGTGGATCGTTTCACTCTCTCCAAGGGGTTGACTTTCCTCCCTCCTTTGTGGGGATGACGCTCTCTCTCTCTCCTTGCCTCCTTCTTTTTCCTAGTTATGAGCGAGTAGACTCTCTCACTAGGGTGCGGGGAGTAGCCCCTCTACCCATGTTTTCATATCATGTAAATGTAATCCATAATTTGTAATATAGAGTTCTTATCTTTTTAGTTCAATATCAAACGTTTAATGAATGCATGTTGCTTGATCTCCAACTTGTGTTATCCTTTATCTTTTAGTATGAATTGTCTACGTTTGTACTATTAGATTTGAAACTCATTTGTATGTTGGTTCCTGGTGCATGTATCCACCATGCATCTATTTTGGTATCTAGAAGTGTATCTCAAGAAGTGGAGTAAACTCACTATCATTTGTTGCACTTTCATACTATGAAATGGAATCAGTTGACGTATGAAAGTGCAACCTTGGTAAGTCGAGGAACACACTTCGCGAAGGGAATGATGCAAAGTAAGTGACCATTTGTTCGGGAATGGCTGGCGTTGCAACATTACCGCACTTCTCGTAGTTAGTTCTCCGAAAGGAAGCTAAGTCTACAAAGATACTAACTGACTAGACTCTTTTTGCAGGTTATGTTTTGCTTTGCATGTGTTGATCCATGTGTAGTGGCGGTGAAAAACCGATCACACCCTAGTGAATTTTATCATAGTTTGACTCCTCAAATTTACTTGCTTTCTTTACTTTATTTGCACTTAGCTTAAAAACAACCAAATCAACCTTTTGATCTAAATACCAACCCAACTATTGAGTGATTAAGTGAAATTCTAGCGTTTTCCATCTTGTTGCTTACAATAAGACCATTGTCCCATGGATTCGACCCTTAACTATACTGCGATAAGACTTCCACGTATCTTAGCATACGTGGGTGGAGTTCTCTATCTAGTATAAGCAAGGCTAAACCTAAAGACTTACCATCTTTAGGATTTTTAGTTGGTGCACGCAATTCCATGTAAGTGCAAGCTCCAGCAGGTTTCTATCTAACACATCCTACTTCTGAACACTTGGTGACGACATCTAGAGAAGAATAGACACAGTCGCTTGATATTGGTCAACCTAAGTATTCAGATACTAGGATAGGGTATCCAAATACTCAGACTTTCCAGAGCTATTGATACGCCACCTCCTAGTTGCAACATTTATCACTATAACTTTCTATTGTAATGGTCCCTAATGACTCAACCTAACCTTTGATACCAATACGTTACACCCACATCTCATGATAACAACTAATCCTCAGATTAGGGCATAAGTTGAGGACTAAACATAATATGAATAACACCTCTTTTTTTCTTCCGATTTCAAACTTTTTGTTTTCTCACATTCAATCTCATAAACTAACTATATAAGGGGATTTAAAATTTGATTACTCTAATATGATATCAACAATAAAGATATTGTAAAGAGGCTAAATCACCCCTTCACTAATATTTGAAGAATAAAACATCCATCATCCCATACATACTCAAATGGTATGTCGGAATAGGTGTAATAGTTTCAAATTTAAATAATGCTATACAAAAGACCAATGAATAACAATAGAGTATAAAACAATGAGTATATTCAATTTCACAAATGTACATCTTATTCACCCATAAGTGTATACATGAAAATATCACAAGAGGATCTAATATAGAGGGAAGTCCAGACTATAACAAGTTTATCTCCAAACATCAATGTTATGAGATAGGTACATTCTAAGATAATGAACTCCGTATTCTAATGCTAGTCTGGATCTCCAGCTCCTTCTACACACTTTGATCGTAGGCCTAGGTGGTTGGGATCACCCAACAAGAGAAGAAACAAGGTATGTGTTAATTAAAGGAATAAGAACACAGTATATATAGCAAAAGTAAATAGGTAAGGGACAATGATTGAACTAAGCTAAAGAGAGCCAAGAGTATGAGGCATTTAATAAATAAAAATTCTCCATGATAAATAATAATAAAGTTGCATGAATGATTATTAATATGACTACAATAACTAAAGTAGGGTTGAGGCACCTACCTAATCTAAACTAATAGGTGAGTGAGAGTAACACATTCCCAAACACCTAAAATATACATAAAAGTGGGGAGAGTAAACACATTCCCTTGGGTGAAATAACGCATGTCCAACTATGGGTTGTTGTAGATAAGTACACAAGGTTAGCTATATAGTCAATAATTCATCATTCTAGAAAAATAATCATATGGCAGACTAAATAAATGAAATATTGTAGAGGGGTTCAAAACCCAATAAAAAAGTGAAGTAAATGTGCCAAAAGGACAATGATATGATTAAAGGATAAGTTTATGCCTCATTGGGAATATTAGGATTGGAAAATAAAATGCCCAAGTTAAGGGTTAATAAATGAACATACCTCACTTTAGAGTCCTAGTAACACTTTCCATCAACTAGGTTGTTTCCATGACCACTTTAACCTAATAACAATATATATGTATGTATTAGGGTTTCATATAGCATAAAGTGTAAGAAAACCTTAATTTGGACCTTCTATGAAAACCTCATATTTTGGAATCAAAACTTAGACCAATTGATCAATTAGAATTTTCTAATCAAGAAAACATATTTGATTACTTAATTTGGAGTTTAACCGAGTTAGTTACAAATTTTACTAATTTTTATATAAATACATTAGTGTCTTTAATAAACATCAGAACAGGGAGGCAAAACATGACTTAAAAACTCTAAAAATCCTTTCCAATGACTATTTATTCATGTTTTTCTGATAAAGACTCGATTTACTATGAATTTCCAAAAACTAACCAATCATAAAAAAAAGGAAAACTATAGCATGAAAATCATTTAAATCAAAGATAATTTGATGTAAATAAATTGTAAAATGACAAAAGATGTTACACGTGTATGACACATTGATCAAAGGGGAATGGGCAAAAGAGTCATCAGGTCACAACTCAAATTCGAGCATTTGAGAAAAATAGCATCAGTGGAAAGACCAAACTGCCTTTGTAATTGATTCCTTCTTTCAGCTACACCATTTCGACCTGGTGTGCCTGGCATTGTATATTGAGGTACAATACCCTCTTCTTGAAGGAAATGTGCAAATGGTCCATTTCTTTGTCCCATCTCAGTGAACCTTCCATCATATTCACATCCCCTATCTAATCTGACTATCTTAATCACTTTACCTAAGTGTTTCTCTACTTCAACCTTAAATTCCTTAAAGGCTTGAAAAATATCACTTTTGTCGTTTAGTAAGTAGAGGAACATATATCATGAATAGTCATTGATAAAGGTTGCAAAATATTTTCCCCCTGTAAAGCAAGGTAGGAAATGTCGAGACCCACTCTTTTGATCAGCATAAATACCAACCATTAGAGATAATCCCAAACCTAAACCCAGATTATGAAATAAAACAATGAATTCTCGACAAAGGCGATTAAACAATATACGAAAAAGACAGATAAATTTTTCCTTTTTCTTTCTTCACAAACTCATAAATCAATGTCACATCAAGGACATCACATTCAGATATCACAAATCATATTCAACTCCATTAAATCTAGAATCAAATCTTGTTCTCATATGTGGTTCAGTTAACATCAGATACATGTACATTGATGAACAAACTTAATCTACAACCCATCCCAGGAAAGAGAGAGTACATGGACATTCTAATCTATCTAGATTATGCTATTTATATCTTCCTTGTTGTGACCTCTCCTCTAGATAGCATTATACCTAAAAATATTTGAAACAACCTCATGAGACTCATATAGAGCCCCAGTGAGTGGATACCTCCCACTCAAGCTAGGTATATGCATCAGCATCAGATTAAGTATAATAAACTTAACAGAAACATGCAGATATTGAAAAGTCTAGCAGATAGTTCTATCATGAGTCAAATCTATCTTACAGCGGTAATCTAATCCAATATATAAGGTAATCACTTAAACTAATTATAACTTTGAAACAACTTTTAAAGCATGTCTATGAACAAATCAACAGATACTTCTTAGTTCAGATTAAGAATCCTAATGCATGAGTAATAAGTCAAGTTCTAAGCATTTTGAATCAATACATGACAATAACATTAAATTTGTGACACTCCACCAGTCGGACCAGGAACACATCCTGTAGTAGTGAAGTTGAAGTACACATAATACATATCTACTAAATAATACTATCAAATAGCAAGCAATCCAACTCATATTCAAAATGGATATAAATCCCAACATTTATAACTTGTCAGCATGACAGATCATAATATGAAGTAGAAACTGTCCATAGCAACATGATTACTTTCCACAACATGAAGCTTAATCAATAATGACAAATCATCAACTAGCAGTACAAGGAATGTAATAATCATTCAAATCATGTTCTACACGGCTTATCATCTTTTATTCATTTGCCTTGAAACTACTTGTCTTATACCTCACCAAGTAGAAGTCGCCACGCCTGATTCTCATGTCAATGACTCATCGTCACTATCTTAGGGTTTAGCCGGACACCCTAAGATATCAACAACAGACCCTGACCACCTCAGGGTTGCCTAAAGAGGCTCATGTCCTCATCTCAGGTATACGAGATAGGAACCAACAAAATAGTATATCACATATCATAGTATTTCACATATTTTTCATTTCACATTTCACATATTTCATTTCAACAGAGTCTATTCCATCTGGACATAGACTTTCACATCAAGGATTTAGGGTCAGAGCCACTCCAGATGACTCACTCCTAAATCCTAGTGGTCTAACCTTTAAGGTCTCGATCCACACTCCGGAAATCCTTCTCATAATTCATCGATTACTACAAGGAGATCCGTTTTGTTTCCCCAGTTTGGTCCTTGGGGGAAACTCACGGTGTTCAGGGAACCTAACTAGATGTTCCATCATTTCACTTGTTATTAATATCTTTTACTCATCTTATAAGAATTCAAAACATCATATATCATATATGTGTATTCTCGCGTAACTAGAATAACATGAAACAGATCAAGTTTATCAATAAGGACAATGGTCAAAGCAAGAAGCACAATAAATCTTTATGTTGTGGCACATATGATTATTTATATCTTCTACTTCATCTCATAGCAATGATCAACAGTGGGATTTCAGCCCAGGACATAATCTTATTGTCCATCATTTACCCCATCAAGGTTTTATCATCATCAGTGGGCTTTCAGCCCTAAACATAATCTCATTATGCAACATTTACCCTTATCAGGATTTCTCAATGTAAGGAGTGCATATTAAATTCCATTTCAACATAAATCTTATCAGCTCATTATATATCACAGTTATGAACAGATATTAGCAAAGGCATTAAAACTAGCAACAATAAAAGCATATAGATATCATGTATCATTCCTCATACTCATAATAGATTTATCATACAACATATGCATGTTCCATACAATCTGAATAGATGCCAATAAATTCCATGCATATACATGCATACCAGACTTAGTTCTATTCTTCTATTATTTCACATTCTTCATGTGAGGTTACTAGTCAACACATGTTGATTATCATTTGAATTCCATCAAAATAGTTCATTCTCATAATACAAGTATTCTATCAAATAATCACAATACAAGAACACATTCTTATAAGTCAATTCAAATACTTGAGTTTCATCATTTAGTTGAATTCAACTACGGCTTTGTACATCTCTTCATCACCCATTTGAGATTGTCATTCATTAGCATCATCAAACTCATCATTTTAGGGTAAGAGTTACATTCTTTAAATCATCTACTAATTCCTATCTTTTTCCATCATTTTATACTCAGTAGTCTCAGCTTCTTTTATTTCATGTTCATTACATCATATGGACCAATCTTTCTTGATTCACTTTACATACAATGCTTCTCTTCTACATAACATTTATCAAAGTACAATTCTTAGTATATTTTATTTAATTTGGGTTAATCCATATGTAATTAAATAAAAGATAAAATACTGCATCATACTATCTTCATTAGTTTCATCTTTGTCTTGCAATCAGCTTTAAGTACATCTTGTTCATATTGTCTCTTATATTCAGATAAGTTTACCTTGACGTTGACTACTAATGTCATTCCCATAATCAACAATGATCATTCTTTTTTATACTAAAACAAATACATTGGACTTAGGTGATATTAGTAAGACTCATCATATTCAATTAAAGTATTAATACTTTCAACTTCAGCATTTGATCACATTTCAAACATCATATACAAGTTCTAGGTTTATCACTCATAATTGTCTTAGTAATAAACTTTAGGGTTTTCAAGAAGTCACTCCTTAGTTCAACATATCATAATAATCACATCATTCAGTAATCCAATCATGTCTCAAGGGTTCATTAGGGTTATTCACAAACATGGAAACTCTAGTTTCCATTTTCACACATTTCATTCATCAATCATAAGTATGCATTGATTAATTGACTCATTTCATTCACTTCCTCAACACAAATCCTAATCAGGATATGTGGTCATTCAATTCCATTAACATTCAACAATACACTTGTATAATACAATCTAGTACAATTCAAATATGACTTTATACATGTCAATTCAATTCCAAGCATATTGGCCATTGGGCTGATTTTTAGGCAAAATTCACATGAAATACCATAGTAATCTACCTATAAGAATACCCATGCATCCTCAATAAATATAATAGGAACTAATCAAGTTTCAATCAATGAGAAATAATCAAAATCAATAAAATTAGATTCCCCATTATCTTTCCCAAATCAAATCCAATCACATACATATACAAACAAGGTTTCTGATTATTTTAGCCGGATTGAATTAGGCTTTCAACATGAATACAAATCTTAGGAGGGAGAAAAACACTCACCTTAGTTTCCAAGCACCTTAATTTCGTAGGTCAACCTCTGAATTTTTCAAAACCCAATCAAACTCTCGCAAAAGAATCCAATTCTTTCTCCTCTCAACTCGGAAACCCTAGAAATGGGGATTAGAAGAGAAAGAGTGAGAAAAGGGGGATATTTGATGTGATTTCAAATCAAATCAGGGGAGGGATGGAATCTTTACATGTGAGAGAAGATTCACCATGAAATGCTATGCAAAGAAGCTAAACTTACTTCATTTCATCATATCTTGGATAGAGAAACCCTAGGTCATCATCTCCTCCACTTTCTCTACTCAAAACCCTAGCTCTTCTCTCTCTCAAGAATTTCGTTTCTTTGACAAGAAGGACGAGTTATGAGAGCTTCTTGTGTGTTAGTTTATGATATAGATGAATTGAGGTGCTTAGAACATTTGCAAACAAGCCCCTCAATGTATTTTTATTTTGCTCAGACTGGTTGGTCAACTGAGTTATAAACTCGTCCGAAACCACATGTTTCAGAACTCAAACCTCATCCAAAAATTATGCAAATTAAACCAAATGTCTGAAATTGAGATTATAAGATAAAGTAAAAAATTTAGATAATTTGGAATTACCAATAAATAATTTAAAATAAAATACTACACTACTATATTGCAGTCAGCAGCATGGTCGGTCGAGTTTGTCCTACACAAAACTCGACCGACACTCCTCTCTGAAGAGATAAAAAGTCATCCAAAAAACACTCCAATTTAACAGGGTGTCTATAATGGAGTTATTAAACTATATTTAAAATTTTAGATCAATTGGATATACCAATAAAAATATAAAATTAAATTACCATACTTCTATATCAATCTGAAAATATGATCGGTCGAGTTTGAAACTCGATCGATAAACATGTCAGAATATTCTTAAAAAATTCTGATATTTTTCAAGAGTGTTAACATTTTATATATACAAATCATATTCAAATTTGAATTAAACCATTGTTACGAAATAAAATACTAAAAATCATTTAGTGAGACACTATACTTATCAAATTTTGTATTCATATATCACCAAAACCCTAATTTGGGCCGATTAGGGTTTTTGAAATGTTAACCCTAATTAGGTAGATCAAAGTACGATTAAAACTTCTCATTATATTTAAAACATGAAAATTTAACTACCATCACTAATCAAGCTTTAAACAATGATCAACTTAATTAAGCATACAATTATCCAAGTAAACCCTAATCAGATGACTAATTTGAAAATGGGTCATTATAGATAAGGTCCACTAATATCCGTGTGAATTATTTCTAATGTTCCACTATTAATCTAGGATCCCTTCTTAGAATTGTTGGTTTTCTTAGCCTTTAAGCATTCAACACATGTTCCAAAGTCAATAAAGTCCAAGCGTCCTAAAATTCCCTCCTTTACTAACCTTTGAATTCTTTCTTTAAATATGTGTCCCAACCTTCGATGCCAAAGTAGTGATGACTTTTCATCTAGTAATGTGCGTTTATTTCCAGCAACATTATGCTGGACCATAAATGATTGATCAAAATGAGGGATTAATTGAACTTGATAAAGATCATTTATTAAAACACAAGTACCAATTAAATTGGAGTTTTTATACAATGACAATTGTCCACTTTGAAGAAAGAAACCATAGTTTAATTTGTCTAGTCTAGAAATAGAGAATAAATTTCTAATATAATTTGGTACATAATAAGTATATTCTAGATCCAGCAAGCTTCCATTGTCAAGGATTAATCTGCATGTGCCAACAGCCTTTACACGTGAACCCAATTTATTTCCAGAATAAAGGACTTTTTCACGCTCTATTGATTTCCTTTGATTCAGAAATCCCTGTAATGTATTGGAAATATGCATAGTAGAACCAGAGTCAAGCCACCAACTATATAATAGAACATTAGAAAGATGATTTTCATATGAAACAAGAGACATTATACCTTTCTTTTCCAACCATTTCTTGTACTTGAAGCACTCCTTTTTACATGTCCTTTCTTGTGGCAGAAGAAGCATTTTATATTAACCTTGCTTCCTCCAGCCTTGCCATCACCTGGCTTGGACACTCCACCTGAGATAGGAGCAGTTCCCTTCATTTTTCCTTTACCCTTATGGCTATGGTTGTTGTGAGTTCTTAAATGTGCAGTAGGAACCCCTTCATTCTTAAGTCCCTCTTCTTCTTGAACACACGTGGCCAATAAATCATTTATTGACCATTTTTCCTGTTGTGTGTTGTAAGAGACCTTGAATGATCCATACTGACTAGATAAGGAAGTTAAAATGAAATGAACAAGAAATGCATCAGAGATGGATAACTCCATCTCATTGAGTTGTGCGGCAATATCTCTCATCTCCATGATGTGTTCACAGATCCCACAAGAACCATTATACATTATAGAGCACATCTTGGCCATTAGGGTGCTGGATGTGACACCCCGCCATCACACAGACAATGAGATGGCACACAAAAATGTGTGGAACCACATATTACCAAAAACAAGGGTTAATTAAAATTGATTGCAGAAAGCATACATGAGAGTACTTTTGCATCCAAATCCTGTAGAGAAACATGTAATATAAACATTCACAAGCCTTGTTATAGGTACACAGCTTATTGGAACCAGCTGTACCGTTCGCACCAGAGTTTAACACATGTTTATATACATAACGGCCATGTACGTCCAGCAGCAGGTTATATAAAGATTACAACTGCAAGACATCACGAAATATTGTCAAAACACCTCCGAGGACCTAAGAGTATAGGGATGACTCTAGGACTCTACTACAAAACCACCAAAATAGCAGCATGTCCATCTCTTGCCTTCTACTGCTCTTCTTGTTGCTCGACCGCAACCTCACAACCACCACCATGTCTAGAGTGATCACCTAAAAAGGGTGTAAACCAGAGGGGTGAGACACACAGTCCTAGCGATAAACATAACTCCCCGCCAAAAATATAAAACCTCAAAAGTTAAAGCAGATAACAGCAGATAACTGATAAAGCGTATAACAAGAGCAGCATACTGAGCGAAGCTATTAATACCATCAAGCTTACCAAGATATCTGGGAGGCATATAACCAAGTATTCTTTATGGAACATGATTGATAAGATAATCTATATAAAAACTTATTACAGAATATAAGGATCGCACACATAAATGCAAGGTGTAACTAGATCAACTATATAAGCAAGGCCTCAATCAATGTTCTGTGTTTTTCTTTAAGCAAGATATACCATTCGGCTGGATTACATTTTATTATGCCCTGAGGAAGTGAGCCTTCCCTGCTCAAATCCAACCATTGGATGTGAAGCACAATCCGGTGCCACACAAGGTCTAAGGAGATTCGGACTCCATGACCTCACCTTCCCATGGTCAGTACATGAATCATCAAGCAAGACTGTAGTCTTATGCATGTAGGCCTCAGTCTCTGGGTCAGCTCCGCAAGCTACCCATATCTCTAGCTCACCTCATCATAGGTGCTAGTACATACATCCAAGTCATGAACGCATCATGCTCATCATCACATATCCTGAGCCAGGAGCCTGTTCACCATGCTCCATATATTCTGAGTCTGCAACCGCAGTTGCACTCAACCCTCCTATTTTAGGCTAGGGGAAACCTCACATATTCAACAATATGTGCTCCAAGTAATCCCGTAGGATAAACCTATTTCACCATCACCAGGTTCTGAAGATGATGGATCTATGGCTAGGGAAAACTACATGATATGTTTATCTATAATTAATTAGTATATTTTAAACCAATTGTTGAGGTAAAACAAAGTATAACATAGCCTTATAGAATTACATTATTATTGCCATCAGCATATTGTCTTGGGACCTCAATCCCGCATGATATCAACCACTACCTCTCAAGGCATCACAATCATGCATCAGCATCCTGGGAACACATCCCATATATCGTCATCAGAGGATAACACCTCAACTAGGCACTCAGTCTTATATCAGGTCCTCAGACCTATCAACTTGTTGCCATATTACCACATGGTGCTATTCCAGCACATATGTCTCATAGCTCTTACCAGGTCATGAATCCACATGAAATACCTGCATGGTTAGTGCACACATCCACAAAGATAATTGAAGCCATCATGGATTAACATGATTATTATTATACTATCAAGTATAAAGAATCATTCCTGAGTACATCACACATAAGCTTTATCATTCATAGTATTATTATCAATCATGGGCATATATTATGCCTTACACTTGTGACCATATGCATGTGTCATATCAACATGTATAGCAACATCATATGCTTCCAAGCTTCCTGGTTCACAATTTATTATTTTAACTTATCAACATATTTGTAGGATTCAAAGTGGTTACATCATTTCACTTGTATCATCATTATTAAAAGAGAACCATCAACTATATACATTCCGAGTTATCATAACCCTCACCAAAACTCCTGCAACCCTCACTAAGCATGGCGAGCAACGCCATCCCTCATCAAAGGGTGTACTCGGTATAGAAATACCCTTACCAAGGGTATAACGGCTAGGATTTCCAACCCTAAGGCAACTCACCACCATATCGGACAACCACTACACATCCTTTAACATGCATCAAGGTTCCATTAGCACTCATGGTGCCGGGCATCCAACACCAAGGTATATTGTACAACACTACCATGGCTATCGACCAAGGGTCTATCGGGCACCAAGCTAGGGTTAGGGTTAGGTTTCACTATCGGCTAACCTTCAACATGAGCCATATCGACGAAATAGGTGTTGCCCAAGGCGCCCCTATCATGCAACCATCTCAGCATCATTTGAGGGTTAACCCTATCGGCCAGGGTACCCATGACGCCCAAGAGTGGTGGCGTGCATGGCCATGAAGCATCATAATGGCCAACATCTTGGGTTAGCATGTCAGGCATGAAGCCACATCGTCCAACACTTCATATAAGTCAAAGCTCAACTAAGACATGGTGGTATCAGCCAAAGCCATCCTGGGCACCACACCATATCGCCCAAGCTTATTTAAACAAGGATAACGGCCAAGGTTGTTCCAGGAAACAAGATATCAAAGCCTATCGACCAAGACCATCTCAAGACAAGGGAGTGCATCGGCATCCTCTATACATGCTGTATCGTCCAAAGAATAACAGGCACCAAGCCAACTATCTCAACAAGGTATGTCACCCAAAGGTACAATTCCAAACAAAGCTATCGGGTAGCACAACTCCAAGGTCCTATCGTGCAAGGCACAACCCCACAAGGTCATCTTCAACCTCAAGCACAAGGGCACCAAACCCTAATTGATCAAGAAGGCCATCTCACATCCCAACAACCAAGAGAGAGGGGTTTTGCACAACCTCTATCACAAATAAGGCAACCACAAGGATCGACCTCAACATAGGTCATCATCTATCCAAAATCTCACCTCACACATCCATGGTGAGAGGAGGGTGTTGCCTAAGCAACTAGAATGTAAGCTCACCTCTCAACTTATACAAGAGAGGGGTATTTCCCACATTACTAGAGCTCAAACTCACTTTTCTAGACCAAGGAGAGAAAAGAGTTTTTCTCAACAAGAAAACCCTAAACCATGGTTCAGCCAACTAGGTGTAAAGTCATACAGACCATAAACAACATCATGCTCATTAAATTCATAAGATCAACAACATGTATTAGAGCAAGATACATAGCATGCAATCGCCGATCATCAACATATATGAAACATGCAACATAGAGAAGGTAATATAGCTAGGGTTAGAAGTTATGTAACCCACCTTAAGCAAACTCCTCAAGCTCCAAACCTCCAAGCTTTAAGCTCCTATCTCCAAGCACACTACTTCGGCCACCTCAAGAAAAGCAATAAGAAGCATAACCACCATGGCCGAAGAGTAGGCAAGATGGAGAAGAAGATTCTAAGGAGAGAGGGAAGATTCTTACCAAGGAAACAAGACCCACTTAGGGTTCGGCCACCAAGCTAAAGGAAGAAGAAGGGAACTCCTCCAAGGGGATCGGCCACCAACCTTAGCTCTTCTGAGGGTATCGGCCACCAAGGTTGCAAGGGAGAGGTGTATCATGCACACAAGGAAGAGAGGAGCAACAAAGAACTAAAGGGTTCCTAAGGAAGAGAAAGGCAAGGCATATATAGATGGGGGGTCAAGGTTAAACCAAGGCAAGGTGTCACCTTACCAAGGGACACTTGTCCACACATTTTACCACTTTTCCAGCTTTCAACTAAGAAAAAGCAAAC
The DNA here is from genome assembly GCA_963693085.1 of Alisma plantago-aquatica. Classification (NCBI taxonomy): domain Eukaryota; kingdom Viridiplantae; phylum Streptophyta; class Magnoliopsida; order Alismatales; family Alismataceae; genus Alisma; species Alisma plantago-aquatica. The sequence goes on along the minus strand of OY856412.1, from coordinate 1,060,580,674 downwards.
CCTAATCACCACTAAAGATGATTAGAAAGCAACCAAGCACAAGTTTTAGGCAAAACAAACAGGGTAAGCCCAAAACGAAGGTTAGGGTCCTTACAAGCCATAAACCTCTACAAATGGATTTCGTCCTCAAAATCTGAAGAGAAAAGTGAGGGATACTTCTTCCTCATCTCTTCCTCAAGCTCCCATGTGGCTTCCTCAACACCACGATGATGCCAAAGAACCTTTACAAGAACAAAGTCCTTTGTTATAACCTCATTTTCCAAAACATGTCATGAGATGTTTTGATCTCTTTTAAAAAGATAAATAAGATCAATATTTGATTTCATGATTTGATTTGAATGAATTTCCTGAATAATAGTCTTTCATGTTTTCTTGATGGGCCTTATTGGCCATTAAGCCTAAGAAAAACAAAAAGAAATGAAAAAGGAATTCCATTTAATAAGGAAATATATATGAAAATGAATAAAAGGTAATTAAAAGGCTAAGGGATACTTTTTTCAAAAATGAATTCTGTAATAAAGGAAAAAAAAGGTTCCTTGGGGTTCAAGGAACTCAGGATGATGAGATAATGACAAAAGAAGTGGAAATATCAATTAATTTGGTTGTACTAAAGAATAACTTGCATATGAACGAAACACCTTTTTCCTTTGGAATTGGGGTTTAAAATTTAACACGTGAGTAGATAATGTTGAGAGGGAGTTTCACTTAAATTTTGAGTGAAAAATAATAATCGAGGAAAGAGAAATGAAATTCCCAAGTTTCCTTGATAAAATTCCCTTTTTAAATCATTTTTAAGAAAACAGAATAAAGGAAACGACGCCAGCCATTGGATGCCCGCGTGATCTAGGGGATCACGGATCCAAGGGTGGATGGTCGTCGTCCCCCCTCAACTCACAGTAGGAAAGGGGGAGGGAAATCAAGAATTTCCCAATCCAATTTTCTTGTACCACATGTTACCAAATACAAATACAAGACCACGAGAGTCTTTGGGAGATGATTTCGCGCACGATCAGCCTACGTTTTGGGGTGTTTCATGGGTTCTAGAAAGAACGCCCAATTGGTATGAGTAATAGGATGGCGGCGAGGTTGGAGAACCCTAATAGGGTACCAAAACCCTATAAATAGACACCCCCTCTCAACTTCTCTAACCCTCACACACCCGAACGGGACCTCTCCTAGTTCCCTTGTGCTCCAGCCAGACGAGAGCACGTATCTCCGGTGACCTCGGGCGTCGGCGCCGCCGCCGATATAGCCTGCTGCTTCAAGTGAGGTCGAGGAGTAGAGACCGTGCGATCGCAGTTGACCGTGGACCGCAAAGACCGATCGACGGCCCACACCAGCAAGCGACTGTAGATTGTTGTTAGTGGGTGCGCGCGCCACCAGCCGTGAGATTGTGGTCCGTCGTGGACCAAGAAGAGATCCGACGATCAACAACAAAGTAGTGGGGCACACAAACCAGTAGTGGAGCTAATCGACAACATGCGTTGGATCCAGGTGCAGACCATAGGCGCACCAATCAAACGGCCGCGAAATTTTGGTAAAATTCCATCTCTGATCGAAATTGCAAATAAATGCTTTTCCTTGCTAAAATCATAGGGATAGCTAGGAATCTTGTATGAAGAAACTTTATATATGAAAGTTGGGTAGAAAAATGTAAGGAATCTGATAAAAATGATTGTATAACCTGATTCCAGTTCGTTTTGCAAAAGTACTTTAATTTCTAGTAAAATGCATTTCAAGTTAATTGAAAACCCTAATTGCATATAAAAGATGTTTCTTTGTAACTTAATGGGTTAAGTTGAGGTTTATAAACCTGGTAATTAATAATATGAAGTTTTCATCCGTTTTAAATACCAATATGGATAAATTAGGGTTTATGTCTAAGAATGAAAGATAATGTACATGAAAACCCTAATTTAGGGTAAAAGAAGAAGGAAACCTTGTTATTTTGATAAGTTGCTAAATAATGATCCTAAAACTGTTAGGAATATTAAAAGGAGAGAATTTAAAGGTTTAAAGTGGATTTGAGGAATTAGGGTTCATAATACTTAAGAATGAAGGCAAAACCCTAATTTTCAAGAAAACCATAAAATTGGAATAGAAACCCTAAGGAATAAGATGGAATTGGATAGATATTAATAAAAGTAAACTTGTACTTTTATTTTCAGGGTTTCTATGAAAATTGTTTGATTGCTTGGATATTCTCTCTCTTCACATTGGATTTTGTATCTGAAACTGCAATAAGAGGTATGTGGTTATGCTTATGACTATATCGATTAGTTTCCCGAGGATTTTATCGACGTTTCCTCAATGTTTGAAATAACTGTTGGCTGTTTTAATTCATGCAACTATAAAGTGACTATGACTATCACTATGAGTAAACATGTATAACTAGCTAGATCTGAGTCCACCCCTGTGGCTATGCAAAGGCTAAGGATAACCTAGAGCAAGGTCTAGGGTATCATGAGTTAGAAACTGGGCTACATATGTGTAGTGCCATGAGACTCTTAGCATACCATGAGTTAAGGAGTGGGCTACCTATGGGTAGTGCCATGTGACTCAGCCGTAGAAATTGATTCACCTAATAGGTGAAGTCATGAGGGGTATAATGGGAATCTACCATAAGGGAGGTAGTATCCAGGTCCACTGTAGGGACAGCGCACGGGATAGGGTACACATGGATCGCGTAGTTATACTTAAAATGTAACATTGTTTGTTAAATAATAATTGAATGCAATACTTTGTTATAGATAATTGCATGATTAGTGAATCCCCCACATAACATCTTTGGCTGACCGACGTTTTGTTTGTCGGCATTTTAGGTACAAGACAAAAAGGACAAACAGTAATCTGTCATATTATGCAATACACTAATTAAAGTTCAAGGAGGATTAGTTAGTTAGTCTGAGTTCTGGATAGAAGTTTTAGAATTCCAAAATTTTCAAAGGTATGCAAGAATTTTATTTATTACAGCCTTTCAGTTTAGTTTAGTAGAATTTAATAATTGTTATCAGTTAATTGCTGAACTTTGATCTGGAAATTATGTGTGCGGCTTTGACCTCTCGGTCTCCCTTAATTGGGGTTATCGGGAGGTGGGGTCGTAACATTTGGTATCAGAGCCAAGGTTCTCCACTTAATTGTTAATAATTATTAAATTTTACAAACTCCATAGAACCCAAGGGAGTTATTAGAGAATTTTCCGAAAGACTGAGGTGTCTAGAAAAGAATCACTTTCGGGGGCTGGCAAAATTTTCCTTCACACCGCTAGTCGGAATACGGGGACTCCCAGAATGTGTGACTGCCTGGCCGATGTCCTAGGATTTGAATCGAAATAAGATACCTTTAGGATTTTCTCATCTTATTCATCCCTTCTCATCACAAATTCTATTAAGGACTTTAAGAGTTAGGGTTTTCTCTCTCTTCCCCACCCTCCTGTGGTATGGGAAAATAAGTTAAGGATTAAGGAATTCTCCATCAAATTAATAAAAGATATGTAATGAGACGTCACTGACATAAGTATAATTAGTTTAATGATAAACTAAGGGTCTGTTTGTTATGCTTATGTAGATGGCTCGTACAAAGACAGTTGCTATCTCTGAGGGCACTGGGAACCCAGCTAGGAGTGCTTGGCCTCCCCGTAAAGGAAAGGGGTCTTCAGAGAAGAGGAAGAACCAGGATGGTGAATCCTCTAAGAAGAGAAAGAGGCCTGAAGAGACCACTCATGAGGTCCCTAACCCTGATCTGATACCCTTCAACAACTTTGATCAAGAGCAGGACCAAGGATATGAAGAGCAACATGTGTACGAGGAAGTAGACCAGATGGAGGAGGACCAAGCTGGAGGTCCAGAACTGACTATGATGATCCACACCTCTGGGGCCTTGTGGATAGAGCAGCAGAAGAAGTTGACAGAGGCCATTAATGCCTTGGCCCTCTGAGACCTAGCCAGAGCTGAGAATGGTGAGCTGCTTCCAGTTCGTCCTTAACTCGGAGCCACTATCATGGACTTCATCAAGTTGAATATCGAGAAGTTCAGGGGAGAAGACAAGACAGAGGTAGTCGACAAAGTGGAAGATTGGCTGCTTGCAGTCGAGAATGGATTTCGCACGCTGGAAGTTTAGCCAAGAAAGAAGGTCCTCTTTGCTGCTCATCTCCTGGAAGGAGAAGCCAAGATATGGTGGGAGACCCACATCACCGACCGAGATTTGACAGAAGAACCCATGGCCTGGGCTGACTTCAAGACGATCTTCACCGCCAGATTCGTCCCAGTCTCAGCTAAGAAGGAAAAGGAAAGGGAGTTCACCAACATGACCCAAGGGAACTCTTCTGTGGCAGACTTCGGGCGCAAGTTCCAGATCCTAGAACATTTTGGGTACAAGATGGATGAAGAGAGTAGGGTGGATGACTTCATAGAGCGACTTCATCCTGCCATCAGGCCCCATGTGATGGCAAGCAAGCCAAGAACCTTCACTAAAGCCTACAACACTGCTTTAGACATGGAGAGGACAATGATGCCTGCCCAGTTTCCACCAAAGGGGTACTTGGGCTTCACTGAAGGAGCCCAAGGCCCGAGAAACAACCACAAGAAGGGTCAAGGACGTCATCAAGCTAAAGTAAAACATGGAGGAAAAGGGAAACCCCGTCAAGAGAACAACCAACCTCCTTGCCGCACCTACGAAAAGGGGCACACTGGTGAATGCCGCTACAAGAAGAAGACTTGCTTTCGATGCCACCAAGAAGGACATATGCAATCCGTTTGTCCTATGCCAGAGTCCAGAGGACAAGGACCAGTGGCAGCCCCACCTGTAGCAGCTTCACCTGTGGCAGCCCCACCTATAGCTGTAGCCCCACTTGCTAGAGAAAGAAGGCAAGCTCGGGTGTTTGCCATTGACAATGAGGAGGCTCAAGTTAATGCTAATCGGTTGATCGAGGGTAATAACCCTTAGACTTTTCTTTTATGTTTTAAAGTTAAGCATGTAATGGTCTAATGCATGATGAACAATAATGTAGGCATGCTTGAAGTTATGGGACATAATGTGAAAGCTTTGTTTGACTCTGGATCTACTAATACTTTCATTTTGAGAAATCTTGCAACTGTGCTATGTTTGGATATCAAGGATTTGGGGTACATCTTAGATGTTACAACCCCGAGTGGTCAAATCTTTACTTCCCTTTTGAAAACCCCGGTGGTATCTGTGAAATATCAAGATCATGATTTTCCTACAGACTTTATCCTTCTTGACATGAATGATTTTGACGTAATCATTGGCATGGATTGGCTTTATACGTATGGGGCCAATCTCGACTGTAGAGAGAAGAAAGTGATCATCAAGAGACCAGGTCACCCACCTTTTGTCATTAGGGGTAGGAAGGATGCCTCTACCAGCCTGTATGTGTCTGCCTTGAAGGCAGAGCAGATGATGAGTAAAGGGTGTCAAGATTTCCTAGCAATAGTTATCGAGCCTGAACCCAAGGTGCAACCCTTAGAAGAAACAGAGGTAGTTAGGGGCTATGCAGATGTTTTTCCAGATGATCTACCTGGGATTCCTCCTGAAAGAGAAGTAGATTTCTTCTTAGAGCTAGCCCCTGGTACAAACCCTATTTCCAGAGCACCTTATAGGATGGCCCCTCCTGAGTTGCTCGAGTTGAAGAAACAATTGCAGGAATTTCTAGACAAAGGTTTTATCTTCCCTAGCACATCATCTTGGGGAGCACCAGTTCTTTTTGTAAAGAAAAAGGATGGTTCGCTCCGTATGTGCATAGACTACCGAATGATCAACCAGGCTACCATTAAGAACAAATACCCTTTACCCCAAATAGATGACTTGTTTGACCAGTTGAGGTCAACTCGAGTCTTTTCCAAGATCGACTTGAGATTGAGCTACCACCAATTGCGGGTTAAGAGTGAGGATATCCCAAAGACCGCTTTCAGGACCCGGTATGGACACTATGAGTTTGTGGTTATGCCTTTTGGGTTGTCCAATGCACCCAGTGTGTTCATGAACCTTATGAACAGTGTGTTTCAACCCTTCCTGGACTCATTTGTCATAGTGTTCATAGATGACATACTAGTTTATTCAGATGACTTAGAACAACACCGAGACCACCTAAGTAAAGTCCTTGATATCTTGAGAAAGCAGAAGTTCTATGGGAAATTCTCTAAATGTGAGTTTTGGATAGACCGAGTCATGTTCCTTAGACACATCATCTCAGGAGGAACGATCGCCGTAGATCCAGCTAAAGTGTCAGTAGTACGAGATTGGCCAGCACCGAAGAACCCCTCTGAGATTTGAAGCTTCTTGGGGTTAGCAGGATATTATCGGTGCTTCATCGCAGATTTCTCAAAGACTGCATTTCCTTTGACTATGTTGACTCGGAAAGTTGTGAAGTTTGTGTGGTCCGATGTTTGTGAGGCTCGTTTCCATGAGTTGAAAGAGAAGTTGACCACTGCACCAGTTTTGACTCTACCATCAGGCAATGAGGGTTTCATGATTTTCACTTATGCATCAAAGATGGGACTTGGTTGTGTGTTGGAACAGAATCGGCATGTGGTTGCATATGCCTCCTGACAACTCAATCCCAACGAGGTGAATTACCCGACACATGACTTGGAGTTAGTTGCTATCATTCATGCATTGAAGATTTGGCAGCATTATCTATATGGTGCTACTTTTGAGATCTTCACAGACCATAAGAGCCTGAAGTATCTCCTAATGCAAAAAGACTTGAACCTATGACAACGACGATGGATGGAGTACATGAAAGATTACAACTTCACCATTGTTATCATCCTAGAAAGGCAAATGTCGTAGCTGATGCTCTAAGTCAAAAACAGCTCAGATGTGCAGTTGTTCTGTCCACTCAATGGAAGAGCTTAGAAGAATTGGTGGAATGGTCACCTCAACTGTTAGATGATCAAGTTCGTTTGGCCAATATCCAGATACAGTCTGAGTTATTGAGTGAGATTGTCGCAGCACAGTTGGTTAGTGGAGGACTTGACAAGATGAAAGGCTTGATGCAGAAGCCATAGACCCGTCTTTCATTGGGAATAGATGGAAGAATACGTTTTGAGAATCGCATATGGGTTCTTGAAGATTCACTGTTGAAGGAACGTATCCTACAAGAGGCTCATGGTTCCAAGTACACGGTACACCCAGGAACTACTAAGATGCTTAAGGACATGCAGAGGTTTTTCTGGTGTCCAGGGATGAAGAGAGACATTATAGCTTATGTAGCCAGTTGTCTTATGTGCCAAATGGTGAAGGTTGAACACCAATGACCCAGCAGACTTTTACAACGTATAGAGATTCCAAAGTGGAAATGGGAGCAGATCACCATGGATTTCGTGGTGGGTCTACCCCGGACCAAGAGAGGTCATGATGCGATATGGGTTGTGGTAGATCGCCTTACCAAGTCAGCACACTTCCTTGCCCTAAAGACTGCTGTCAAGGTGTCTGATTTAGCTGAGCTGTATATCAGAGAGATAGTACGCTTGCATGGCGTACCCGGTTCCATCATCTCTGATAGAGACCCAAAGTTTACTTACAAGTTGTGGAAACAGGTTCAAGAGGAACTAGGTATAAGGTTGAAGTTCAGTACCGCTTATCACCCCCAGACAGATGGTCAGTCAGAAAGGATGATTCAGACCTTAGAGGATCTACTGTGAGCTTGTGTGCTTGATTGGGGTGGATCATGGGAGTAGTACCTACCTTTAGCTGAGTTTTCCTACAACAATAGTTACCAAGCCGGTATCGGGATGCCTCCATACGAAGCTATGTGTGGGAGACCGTGTCGGTCACCACTTCATTGGGATGATGTTGGTGAAAGGACCTTATTGAGGTCAGATGAACTCCAAGTGTATGCTGATAAATTCTCTTTAATCAGGCAAAGGCTAAAGAGAGCCCAGGACCGACAGAAGTCGTATGCTGATGCGAAGCGGACTGATGTGCATTTTGCTGTGGGAGAACATGTTTTTCTGAAAATCTGACCGCTTTGAGCTATAGCTAAAAATCGAGGAAAGTTGAGTCCTCGGTACGTGGGTCTGTTTGAAGTGTTAGAACGGATTGGTGAAGCCGCATATCGTTTGGTGTTACCCCAACAATACAGTATGATGCATGATGTGTTTCACGTGTCCAATCTGAAGAGATATGTGCAAGATCCAAGCCATGTGCTGAGCATTAAACTAATTGAGCTTCAAGGAAAGCTGTCTTATCCTGAGTTGCCTTTGCGGATTCTAGATAGCAAGGTAAACGAGCTCAGAAATAAGAATATTGAGATGGTAAAGGTTCTTTGGAAGCACCATGGAGAGGATGAGGCCACATGGGAGCTGAAGACGGACATGGAAAAGGTATATCCAAATTTGTTTCTTTGATTGTTGAATTTTGAGGACAAAATTTCTTTAAGGAGGGGAGGATGTTATAACCTCATTTTCCAAAACATGTAATGAGATGTTTTGATCTCTTTTAAAAAGATAAATAAGATCAATGTTTGATTTCATGATTCGATTTGAATGAATTTCATGAATAATAGTCTTACATGTTTTCTTGATGGGCCTTATTGGCCATTAAGCCTAAGAAAAACAAAAAGAAATGAAAAATGAATTCCATTTAATAAGAGAATATATATGAAAATGAATAAAAGGTAATTAAAAGGCTAAGGGATATTTTTTTCAAAAATGAATTCCGTAATAAAGGAAAAAAGGTTCCTTGGGGTTCAAGGAACTCAGGATGATGAGATAATGACAAAAGAATAGGAAATATCAATTAATTTGGTTGTACTAAAGAATAACTTGCATATGAAGGAAACACCTTTTTCCTTTGTAATTTGGGTTTAAAATTTAACACGTGAGTAGATAATGCTGAGAGGGAGTTTCACTTAAATTTTGAGTGAAAAATAATAATCGAGGAAAGAGAAATCAAATTCCCAAGTTTCCTTGATAAAATTCCCTTTTTAAATCGTTTTTGAGGAAATAGAATAAAGGAAATGACGCCAGCCGTTGGATGCCCGCGTGATCCAGGGGATCACGGATCCAAGGGAGGCTGGTCGTCATACCCCCTCAACTCATAGTAGGAAAGGGGGAGGGAAATTGAGAATTTCCCAATCCAATTTTCTTGTACCACATGTTACCAAATACAAATACAAGACCACGAGAGTCCTTGGGACATGATTCTGTGAACGATCAGCCTAAGTTTTGGGGTGTCTCATGGGTTCTAGAAAGAATGCCCAATTGGGCTAAGTACTAGGATGGAGGCAATGTTGGAGAACCCTAATAGAGTACCAAAACCCTATAAATAGACCCCCCCTCTCAACTTCTCTAACCCTCGCACATCCGAACGGGACCTCTCCTAGTTCCCTTGTGCTCCAGCCAGACGAGACAACGTATCTCTGGTGACCTCGGGCGTCGGCGCCACTGCGGGTATAGTCTGCTGCTTCAAGTGAGGTCGACGAGCAGCAACCGTGTGATCGCAGTTGACCGTGGACCGCAAAGACCTATCGACGGCCCACACCAGCAAGCGACTGTAGATTGTTGTTAGTGGACGCGCGCGCCACCAGCCGTGAGATTGTGGTCTGCCGTGGACCAAGAAGAGATCTGATGATCAACACCAAAGTAGTGGGGCGCACAAACCATTAGAGGATTCGATCGACGATGCGCGTTGGATCCAGGTGCGGACCATAGGCGCACCAATCAAACGGCCATGAAATTTTGGTAAAATTCCATCTCTGATCGAAATTGCAAATAAATGCTTTTCCTTACTAAAATCATAGGGATAGCTAGGAATCTTGTATGAAGAAACTTTATATATGAAAGTTGGGTAGAAAAATGTAAGGAATCTGATAAAAATGATTGTATAACCTGATTCTAGTTCGTTTTGCAAAAGTACTTTAATTGCTAGTAAAATGCATTTCAAGTTAATTAAAAACCGTAATTGCATATAAAAGATGTTTCTTTGTAACTTTATGGGTTAAGTTGAGGTTTATAAACCTGGTACTTAATAATATGAAGTTTTCATCCGTTTCGAATACCAATATGGATAAATTAGGGTTTATGTCTAAGAATGAAAGATAATGTACATGAAAATCCTAATTTAGGGTAAAAGAAGAAGGAAACCTTATTATTTTGATAAGTTGGTAAATAATGATCCTAAAACTGTTAGGAATATTAAAAGGAGAGAATTTAAAGGTTTTAAGTGGATTTGAGGAATTAGGGTTCATAATACTTAAGAATGAAGGCAAAACCCTAATTTTCAAGAAAACCTTAAAATTGGAATAGAAACCCTAAGGAATAAGATGGAGTTGGATAGATATTAATAAAAGTAAAGTTGTACTTTTATTTTTAGGGTTTCTGTGCAGATTGTTTGATTGCTTGGATATTCTCTCTCTTCACATTTGATTATGTATCTGAAACTGCAATAAGAGGTATGTGGTTATGCTTATGACTATACCGATTAGTTTCCCGAGGATTTTATCGACGTTTCCTCAATGCTTGAAATAACTGTTGGATGTTTTAATTCATGCAACTATAAAGTGACTATGACTATCACTATGAGTATACATGTATAACTAGCTAGATCCGAGTCCACCCCTGTGGCTATGCAAAAGCTAAGGATAACCTAGAGCAAGGTCTAGGGTATCATGAGTTAGAAATTGGGCTACATATGTGTAGTGCCATGAGACTCTTAGCATACCATGAGTTAAGGAGTGGGCTACCTACGGGTAGTGCCATGTGACTCATTCCTAGAAATTGATTCACCTAATAGGTGAAGTCATGAGGGGTATAATGGGAATCTACCATAAGGGAGGTAGTATCCAGGTCCACTGCAGGGACAGCGCAGGGTATAGGGTACACATGGATAGCATAGTTATACTTAAAACATAACATTGTTTGCTAAATAATAATTGAATGAAATACTTTGTTATAGATAATTGCATGATTAGTGAATCCCCCACATACCATCTTTGGCTGACCGACGTTTTGTTTGTCGGCGTTTTAGGTACAAGACAAAAAGGACAAATAGTAATCTGTCATATTGTGCAATACACTAATTAATGTTCAAGAAGGATTAGTTAGTTAGTCTGAGTTCTGGATAGAAGTTTTAGAATTCCAAAATTTTCAAAGGTATGCAAGAATTTTATTTATTACAGCCTTCCAGTTTAGTTTAGTAGAATTTAATAATTGTTATCGATTAATTGCTGAACTTTGATCTGGAAATTATGTGTGTGGCTTCGACCTCTCGGTCTCCCTTAATTGGGGTTATCGGGAGGTGGGGTCGTAACATCCTTCCTCTTTAGCTTCTTTACTCTTCTGTCAAGGATCACCATCAGATCCTCCTCGTAAGTCACGTCTTCATCAAGCTCAACCCCTACTTGTTGTATCACTATCCCTGTGTCTGGATGACTTTTCTTCAACATGTTGACATGGAACACTAGATGCAACCTGTGCAACTCTGGCGCCAGCTCTAACTTGTAAGCTACCTTTCCAACACGTGCTATTACAGAGTATGGCCCCATATACCTGGGTGGCAGTTTACCTTTTCGGCCAAACCTTAGCATGACTTTCCAAGGTGAGACCTTGAGATACACTTTGTCTCCCAGTTGGAACTCTAAAGGTCGTTGATGATTGTCTGCATAAGACTTCTGTCTGTCCTGTGCCATTTTCAATTTTAATGTATCACTCTGATCTTTTCTGTTGTCTGTTGTACTAACTCAGGACCCAAAAGTTGATACTCACCAGACTCATACCAGCATAAAGGGGATCTGCACTTCCTTCCATATAGAGCCTCATAAGGAGCCATGTCAATACTCCGCTGATAACTATTGTTATAAGCGAACCCTATCAAACTGAGATGCATGTCCCAACTGCCTAGGAACTGCAAAACACAAGCTTAGAGAAGATCTTCCAAAGTTTGAATAGTCCTTTCAGACTGTCCATCTGTCTGTGGGTGGAAGGCGGTATTGAACCTCAACTGCGTTCCCAATGCTTTGTGCAACTGTTCCCAGAAATGACTCGTGAACTGAGGACCTCTGTCAGAAACTATCATTTCTGGTACACTGTGCAAACACACTATATCGTCCACATACACCCGAGCAAGCTTCTCTATTGTTTATGTCATCTTTACCGGTATGAAATGGGCAAATTTTGTCAGCCTGTCCACTATTACCCAAATGGAATCATGATTCCTAGCTGTCTTTGATAGACCAACTAGGAAATCCATGGTAATGTGATCCAATTTCCATTGTGGTATCAACATTGGTTGCAACGTTCCTGCCGACTTCTGATGCTCAGCTTTAACTTGCTGACATACTGCACACTTAGCCACAAACTCAGGTACATCTTTCTTCAATCCAGACCACCAATACAGGTCCTTCAGATTTTGATACATCTTGGTGACTCCTGGATGCATAGCATACATCAATGTGTGTGCTTCCTTGAGTACTAGCTTCCTTAGATTGTCAACATATGGGACCGCCATCCTACCATGATAGCAAACTAGTCCATCCTCAGACTCATGGAACCCATCACGCTTTTTTCTATCAAGATCTGATCTAATCAACTGTACTGTATCATCTGCCTACTGTGCGTCTTTGATATGCTGTCTCAGTGTAGGCTTGGCTTGTATTTGTGCCAACAGTCCTGCCAACAAGGAAACTTCCAACTTCACATTCATCTACCGCAAGGAGACAAACATATCCCGCCTATGGCATACCAAGGAACTCAATTGTGCTTTCTTCGTGGGGAGAGAAGAAGACTTTCTTCTTAGCGCATCAGCTACCAAATTTGATTTACTAGGATGATACTCAATGGTGCAATCATAATCATTGATTAACTCCATCTAATGATGTTGTCGCATATTCAGCTCATTCTGTGAAAAGATGTACTTCAAGTTCTTATGATTTGTAAAGATCTGACACACTTCCCCATAAAGATAGTGTCTCCAAATCTTTAGTGCATGGACCACCGCTCCCAACTCTAAATCATGTGTCAGATAGTTCTCCTCATGTTTCTTAAGATGTCGCGAAGCAAAAGAAACCACATGATCTTCCTACATCAGCACACAACCTAAGCCTTTCTTGGAAGCATCGCAGAAAACAACATAGCCCTTCCCAGGTTCTGGGAACACTAGCACTGGAGCACTGGTCAGCTTCTCCTTCAAACTTTGGAAAGCTTGCTGACAACGATCATCCCAAACAAAAGGTACATTCTTTCTGGTCAACTTTGTAATTGGCAATGCGATCACACTGAAGTCCTTTATAAACCTCCGGTAATATCCTGCCAAACCCAGAAAACTACGAACTTCCGTCGACGTGTTTGGTTGCTCCCAAACTGCAACTGACTCCACCTTCTTAGGGTCCACTCTGACTCCTTCTGCGGATATCACGTGACCCAAGAATGTCACTTCCTTCAACTAGAACTCACACTTGCTGAATTTGGCATATAAATGATGTTGGCGAAGAAGAGTCAATGCTTGTCGAAGATATTGCTCATGCTCTTGTCTGTTCCGACTATAAATTAAAATGTCATCTATAAAGACTACAAGAAACTGATCTAGGAACGGATGGAACATCCTATTCATCAGATCCATGAAAGCAGTAGGTCCATTGGTTAGCCCAAACGGCATAACCACAAACTCAAAGTGTACCTCATCCTAAACGCTGACTTTGATATGTCGTCCGCCTTAATCCTCAACTGGTGATATCCAGACTGTAGGTCAATCTTTGAGAACACTGTAGCGCCACACAGCTGATCAAACAGATCATCTATCCTCAGTAACAGGTACTTATTCTATATCGTGACTTTGTTCAACTGTCGGTAATCTATACATAACTGCATCTACTTGTCCTTCTTCTTAATGAACAACACTGGAACACCCCAAGGTGACGTGCTCGGTTGAATGAAACCTTTCGCCAACAATTCCTATAACTGCATTTTCAACTCTGCCATCTCTGTTGGAGCCATCCTGTATGGCATTTGTGCAACTGGCTGTGTTCCTGGTACTGGATTGATTTCAAATTCAATCTCTCAGGGTGGGGGAACACCGGTGAACTCATCAGGAAACACATTCGCAAACTCTCGGACAACTGTTACCTCCTCAAGGCTAGGACCTTTCGCCTTGGTATCCAGAACGTGACCTAAGAACGCCTCACATCCTTTCCGCAGCAACTTTTCTGCCACCATTACTGACACTAGACATGTCGGAAGAATCTTCCTATCGCCTTGGAAGATCCACTTCTCTTCTTTCTCATCAAACACTGCCTGCTTGGAACCACAGTCCAACACGACCTTATACTTCTCTAAGGTATCCATCCCAAGGATCACATCAAATCCATGCATATCAAGTGGTATAAGATCCACTTGTATACTGTGTCCCGAAAAAAATAAGACACAAGATGGACACTCCTTTCGAAGCATCGAGGAACCATCAAGAGGGGTTTCTAACCACAGGCTATGTTTCTTACAACTAATAGGTAAAGGAAAGCTATCAAGCAGACTATGTGCGATAAAAGAGTGCGTAGCACCGGGGTCAACCAAAACAGATATAAAGTAAGAAGAAGACAAATCAGAATGAAATAACTCCATCTGACCTGTCACCACTCGCGGGTTGACTATCACCTCTGGCTGACTCATAGTATAGAATTGAGCCATTTCTTGTTGTCCACATCCTCTACTTCCTTGAGTAGATGATCCCACTTGCGATTCATGACCACGTCCTCTCCCTCTGCTACCACTGGGCTACTGTCTGTCTGACCCTTGTTGACTCTATCTCAGCTATTGTGTTACCTCAACGTCTCTTCTTGGGCAATTTGACTTTAAATGCCCAGTCTGTCTACAGTGGAAAGATGACTTGCCTTCTATCTCAGCTATTGTGTTACCTCAACGTCTTTTCTTGGGCAATTTGACTTTAAATGCCCAGTCTGTCTGCAGTGGTAAGATGGCTTTGTTACTGCTATAGAAGATGTACTATGCACCTTCGACGGTGAAGAAATATAACCTCTTCCCTTACTCGGGGACCATTGTGACAGTGCACATGAACTCGACATCATGGAAGGTGCTGAAAACCTTGGCTTCTTGAAGCCACCAAACTCTGTCCCTGGAACGGAGCAAGCCTTTTCCTGGTCATGGACTCCCTTTTCTCCTTGACAGACCGTTTAATCATGTGGACGGACTCCACAAAAGTGGCAAACCACTCTTGATTCTCTAAAGCAACAACAGATGTTGACAGCTCAACACTCAAACCTTTCTCAAACTGCTTGATCCGCTCATCATCTGTTACCACCATGTGAGGACAAAACCTCAACAAGTCCATGAACTTGGCTTCATACTCAGTGATGCTCATCGATCCTTGGCGTAGACCCTCAAACTAGTTGATCTTCTCATCCAGATACGTCTTCGGAAAGTATCTGCTGACGAACTCTCACCGGAAAACCTCCCAACCGATCTCCTCACCGGGTCGCTTCTCCTCCTTGATGGCCCACCAGTGGCCAACACTACCCTTCAGAAGGTAGATAGCGTGCTTGACTTTGTCTGCTTCAGGGATGTCGAGGATCTGGAAGGACTTTTTAAGACCTTTCAGCCACAGAACTACATCTGCTGGATCAGCCGTCCCAGCATAATCTGAAGCTCCAACTCAGCGAAGCCGCTCAAAGGTCTTCCCAATACCTAATGCTTCACCATGGAGAGCATATGCTCTTGGATGAGGCACTGGCAACCTTTCCACCATGTGATTCATCGTATCCATCATCTGCCCCATAAGTTGTTGGTATGTAGGATTTTCGAGAATGGTTGGGTCAAGTTGGGGGACCTCAGGCACCCAATCTTCATGTGCCTACCCTCCTGCTCCATCCACTGATGCAGCATCACTACTCTCGGCAGCATGTTCTTCATGGTTTCTAAACATCTTTAATAAGCTTTATCTTCCGCTAAGGGCAGAAGGTTATTGTAAGAAAATCTGGAAAACTCACAAGAACATACGCAAACCTAGTCCTAGATCCCTGTAGACTCAACGAACCTAGAGCTCTGATACCAAACCAACTGTGACACCCCACCATCACACAGACAATGAGATGACACGCAAAAACGTGCAGAACCACATATTACCGAAAACACGGGTTAATTAAAACTAATTGTGGAAAGCATACATGAGAGTACTTTTGCATCCATATCGTGCATACAAACATGTTATATAAACATTCACAAGCCTTGTTATAGGTACACAGCTTATTGGAACCATCTGTACCATTCGCACCAGAGTTCAACACATGTTTATATATATAACGGCCATGTACGGCCAGCAGAAGGTTATACAAAGATTACAACTGCAAGACGTCGTGAAACATCATCAAAACACCTTCGAGGACCTGAGAGTATAGGGATGACTCTAGGAGTCTACTACAAAACCACCAAAACAACAGCATGTCCATCTCTTGCCTTCTACTGCTCTTCTTGCTACTCAGCCGCAACCTCACGACCACCACCGTGTCTAGAGTGATCACCTAAAAAGGGTGTAAACCAGTGGGGTGAGACACACAGTCCCAGCGAGAAACATAACTCCCTACCAAAACTAAAAAACCTCAGAATTTAAAGTAGATAACAATAGATAACTGATAAAGTGTATAACAAGAGCAGCATACTGAGCGAAGCTATTAATACCATCAAGCTTTCCAAGATATATGGGAGGCATATAACCAAGTATTCTTTATGGAACATGATTGACAAGATAAGCTATATAAAAACTTATTACATAATATAAGGATCGCACACATATATGTAAGGTGTAATTATATCAGCTATATAAGCAAGGCCTCAATCAATGTTCTGTGTTTTGCTCTAAGCAAGATATACCATTCGACTGGATTACATTTTGTTATGCCCTAAGGAAGTGAACCTTCCCTGCTCAAATCCAACCATTGGCTGTGAAGCCCAATCCGATGCCATACAAGGTCTAAGGAGATCTGGACTCCATGACCTCACCTTTTTGTGGTCAATACATGAATTATCAAGCAAGATCGCAGTCTTATGCTTATAGGCCTCAGCCTCTGGGTCAGCTCCGCAAGCTACCCATATCTATAGCTCACCTCATCATAGGTGTTAGTACATACATCTGAGCCATGAACGCATCATGCTCCATATATCTTGAATCTGCAACCACAGCTGCACTCAGCCCTCCTATTTTAGGCTAGGGGAAACCTCACATATTCAACTATATGCGCTCCAGGTAATCCCACAGGATAAACCTATTTCACCATCACCAGGTTTTGATGATGATGGATCTATGGCCAGGGCAAACTACTTGATATGTTTATCTATAATTAATTAGTATATTTTAAGCCAATTGTTGAGGCAAAACAAAGTATAACATAGCCTTATAGAATTACATTATTATTGCCATCAACATACTGTCTTGGGACCTCAATCCCGCATGATATCAACCACTTCCTCTCAAGGCATCACAATCATGCATCAGCATCCTGGGAACACATCCCCTGTATCATCATCAGAGGATAACACCTCAACTAGGCACTCAGTCTTATATCAGGTCCTCAGACCTATCAACTTGTTGCCATATTACCACATGGTGCTATTCCAGCACATATGTCTCATAGCTCTTACGAGGTCATGAATCCACATGAAATACCTACATGGTTAGTGCACACATCCACAAAGATAATTGAAGCCATCATGGATTAATAGGATTATTATTATACTATCAAGTATAAAGAAGCATCCCTGAGTACATCACACATAAGCTTTATCATTCATAGTATTATTATCAATCATGGGCATATATTATGCCTTACACTTGTGACCATATGCATGTGTCATATCAACATGTATAGCAACATCATATGCTTCCAAGCTTCCCGATTCACAATTTATTATTTTAACTTATCAACATATTTGCAGGATTCAAAGTGGTTACATCATTTCACTTGTATCATCATTATTAAAAGAGAACCATCAACTATATACATTCTAGGTTATCATAACCCTCACCAAAACTCCTGAAACCCTCACTAAGAATGGCGAGAAGTGCCATCCCTCATCAAATGGTGTACCCGGTATAGCAATACCCTTACCAAGGGTATAACGGCTAGGATTTCCAACCCTAAGGCAACTCACCACCATATCGGCCAACCACTACACATCCTCTAACATGCATCAAGGTTCCATTAGCACTCATGGTGTCGGGAAGCCAGCACCAAGGTATATCGTGCAGCACTACCATGGCTATTGACCAAGGGTCTATCAAGCACCAAGCTAGGGTTAGGGTTAGGTTTCATTATCGGCTAACCTTCAACATGAGCCATATCAACCAAAGGGGTGTCGCCCAAGGCGCCCCTATCATGAAACCATCTCATCATCATCTGAGGGTTAACCCTATCGGCCAGGGTACCCATGACGCCCAAGAGTGGTGTCGTGCATGGCCATGAAGCATCATAATGGCCAGCATCTTGGGTTAGCTTAGCAGGCATGAAGCCACATCATTCAACACTTCATATAAGTCAAAGCTCAACTAAGACATGGTGGTAATAGCCAAAGACATCTTGGGCACCACACCATATCACCCAAGCTTATCTAAACAAGGATAACAGCCAAGGTTGTGTTCGGCAACAAGCTATCAAAGCCTATCAGCCAAGACCATCTCAAGACAAGGGGTGCATCGGGCATCCTCTATACATGGTGTATCGTCCAAAGCATAATGGGCACCAAGACAACTATCTCAAAAAGGTATGTCGCCCAAAGGTACAATTCCAGACAAAGCTATCGGACATCACAACTCCAAGGTCCTATCGTGCAAGGCACAACCCCACAAGGTCATCTTCAACCTCAAGCACAAGGGCACCAAACCCTAATTGATCAAGAAGGTTGGCTCACATCTCAACAACCAAGAGAGAGGGGTTTTACACAACCTCTATCACAAATTAGACAACCACAAGGATCCACCTCAACATAGGTCATCATCTATCCAAAATCTCACCTCTCAAATCCATGGTGAGAGGAGTGTGTTGCCCAAGAAACTAGAATGTAAGCTCACCTCTCAATTTAAATGAGAGAGGGGTATTGCCCACATTACTAGAGGTCAAACTCACTTCTCTAGACCAAGGTGAGAAAATAGTGTTGCTCAACAAGGAAACCCTAAACCATGGTTCGGCCAACTAGGTGTAAAGGCATATAGACCATCAACAACATCATGCTCATTAAATCCATAAGATCAACAACATGTATTAGAGCAAGATACATAACATGCAATGGCTGATCATCAACATAAATGAAACATGAAACATAGAGAAGGTAATATAGCTAGGGGTTATAAGTTATGTAATCCGTCTTAAGCAAACTCCTCAAGATCCAAAGCTCCAAGCTTTAAGCTCCTAGCTCCAAGCACACTACTTCGGCCACCTCAAGAAAAGGAATAAGAAGCATAACCACCATGGCCGAAGAGTAGGAAAGATGGAGAAGATGATGCTAAGGAGAGAGGGAAGATACTTACCAAGGAAACAAGACCCACTTAGGGTTCGGTCACCAAGCTAAAGGAAGAAGAAGGGAACTCCTCCAAGGGGATCGGCCACCAACCTTAGCTCTTCCAAGGGTATCGGTAACCAAGGTTGCAAGGGAGAGGTGTATCATTCACACAAGGAAGAGAGGATAAACAAAGAACTAAAGGGTTCCTAAGGAAGAGAAAGGCAATGCATATATAGATGGGTAGATGGGGGTCACGGTTAAACCAAGGCAAGGTGTCACCTTACCAAGGGACACTTGTCCACATGTTTTACCACTTTGTAAAACTCATGCACCTGCCATGCCACTACTCCCCCAAGGGTCAGCCACATGTCCAAGCTAGGGTGACACAACCAAGGCAAGAAGGTCAACAAAGGTCAAAGGTCGACACACAACTCTTCCATGGCCGACACACCCCCATGGGTGATACCCCATGGCCGACACAAGGCACCCTTACCCGATACATGGCTCAACCAAGCAAGGAAAGGCCCAAAAAAGGGACAACAAGGCCTAAAAGATCTCAACCAAGACCAAGAAAACTCAAGGCACGAGCCCAAACCTTCCTCTCAACAAGTAGCACCTCAACCTTAACTCATGTTATTTTGCAAGTAGCACCTCAAGCTCTCAACTAAGTACAAGAAAACCCTAATCACCACTAAAGATGATTAGCAAGAAACCAAGCACAAGGTTTAGGCAAAACAAACAGGGTAAGCCCAAAACGAAGGTTAGGGTCCTTACAATCCATAAACCTCTACAAAGGGATTTCGTCCTCAAAATCCGAAGAGAAAAGCGAGCGATACTTCTGCCTCATCTCTTCCTCAATCTCCCACGTGGCTTCCTCAACACCACGATGATGTGAAAGAACATTTACAAGAACCAGGTCCTTCCTCTTCAGCTTCTTTACTCTTCTGTCAAGGATCACCACTGGACCCTCCTCGTAAGTTACGTCTTCATCAAGCTCAACCTTTACTGGCTGTATCACTGTCCCAGTTTCTGGATGACTTTTCTTCAACATGCTGACATGGAACACTAGATGCAACATGTGCAACTCTGGCGCCAGCTATAACTTGTAAGCTACCTTTCCAACACGTGTTATTCCCGGGTATGGCCCCATATACCTGGGTGCCAGTTTACCTTTTCGGCCAAACCTTAGCATGCCTTTCCAAGGTGAGACCTTGAGATACACTTTGTCTCCCACTTAGAACTCTAAAGGTCATCGACGATTGTCTTCATAAGACTTCAGTCTATCCTGTGCCGTTTTCAACTTTTGTTGTATCACTCTGATCTTTTCTGTTGTCTGTTATACTAACTCAGGACCCAAAAGCTGATACTCACCAGACTCATACCAGCATAAAGGGGATCTGCACTTCCTTCCATATAGAGCCTCATAAGGAGCCATGTCAATACTCCATTGATAACTATTGTTATAAGCGAACTCTATCAAACTAAGATGCATGTCCCAACTGCCTAGGAACTGCAAAACACAAGCTCAGAGAAGATCTTCCAAAGTTTGAATAGTCCTTTCAGACTGTCCATCCATTTGTGGGTGGAAGGCGATATTGAACCTCAACTGCGTTCCCAACGACTTGTGCAACTGTTCCCAGAAATGACCCATGAACTGAGGACCTCTGTCAAAAACTATCATTTTTGGTACACCATGCAAACGCACTATCTCATCCACATACACCCAAGCAAGCTTATCTGTTGTATATGTCATCTTTACCGGTATGAAATGGGTAGATTTTGTCAGCCTGTCCACTATTACCCAAATGGAATCATGATTCCTAGCTGTCTTTGGTAGACCAACTATGAAATCCATGGTTATGTGATCCCATTTCCATTATGGTATCAGCATGGGTTGCAACATTCCTGCCAGCTTCTGATGCTCAACTTTAACTTGCTGACATATTGCACAATTAGCCACAAACTCAGCTACATCTTTCTTCAATCCAGACCATCAATACAGGTCCTTCAGATTATGATACATCTTGGTGGCTCCTGGATGCATAACATACATCGATGTTTGTGCTTCCTCGAGTACTAGCTTCTTTAGATTGTCAACATATGGGACCACCATCCTACCATGATAGAAAACTAGTCCATCCTCAGACTCATGGAACTCATCACGCTTTTTGCTATCAAGCTCTGATCTGATCAACTGTACTATATCATCTTCCTATTGTGTGTCTTTGATCTGCTGTCTCAGCGTAGGCTTGGCTTGTATGCCAACAGTCCTGCCAACAAGGAAACTTCCAACTGCACATTCATCTGCCGCAAGGAGACAAACATATCCCGCCTATGGCATACCAAGGAACTCAACTGTGCTTTCTTCGACGGGAGAGAAGAAGACTTTCTGCTTAGCGAATCAGCTACCACATTTGCCTTACCAGGATGGTACTCAATGGTGCAATCATAATCATTGATTAACTCCATCCAATGACGTTGTCGCATATTCAGGTCATTCTACGAAAAGATGTAGTTTAAGTTCTTATGATCTGTAAAGATCTGACACACTTCCCCATAAAGAAAGTGTCTCCAAATCTTTAACGCATGGACCACCGCTGCCAACTCTAAATCATGTGTTGGATAGTTCTCCTCATGTTTCTTAAGTTGTTGTGAAGCAAAAGAAACCACATGATCTTCCTACATTAGCACACAACCTAAGCCTTTCTTGGAAGCATCGCAGAAAACAACATAGCCCTTCCCAAGATCTGGCAGTACTAGCACTAGAGCACTAGTCAGCTTCTCCTTCAAACTTTGGAAGGCTTGCTGACAATGATCATCCCAAACAAACGGTACATTTTTCCTGGTTATCTTTGTCATCAGCAATGCGATCACACTGAAGTCCTTTATAAACCTCTGATACTATCCTACCAAACCCAGAAAACTACGAACTTTCGTCGGCGTCTTTGGTTGCTCCCAATTTGCAACTGACTCCACCTTCTTAGGGTCCACTCTGACTCCTTCTGTAGATATTATGTGACCCAATAATGTCACTTCCTTCAACTAGAACTCACACTTGCTAAATTTGGCATATAAGTGATGTTGGCGAAGAAGAGTCAACGCTTGTCGAAGATGTTGCTCATACTCTTGTCTGTTCTGACTATAGATTAAAATGTCATCTATAAAGACTACAACAAACTGATCTAGGAACGGATAGAACATCCTATTCATCAAATCCATGAAAGCAGCAGGTGCATTGGTTAGCCCAAACGGCATAACCACAAACTCAAAGTGACCATACCTCATCCTAAACGCTGACTTTGGTATGTCGTCCACCTTAATCCTCAACTGGTGATATCCAGACCGTAGGTCGATCTTTGAGAACATTGTAGCACCACACAGCTGATCGAACAGATCATCTATCCTCGGTAACGGGTACTTATTCTTGATCGTGACTTTGTTCAACTGTCGGTAATCTATACATAACCGCATCAACCCATCCTTCTTCTTAATGAACAATATTTGAGCACCTCAAGCTGACGTGCTCGGTCGAATGAAACTTTTCTCCAACAATTCCTGTAACTACTTTTTCAACTCTGCCATCTATGTTGGATCCATCTTGTATGGCGTTTGTGCAACTGGCTGTGTTCCTGGTACCATATTGATCTCAAAATCAATCTCTCGGGGTGGGAGAACACTGGGGAACTCATCATGAAACACATCAGCAAACTCTCAGACAACTGTTACCTCCCTAAGGCTAGGACCTTTCGCCTTGGTATCCACAATGTGAGCTAAGAATGCCTTACATCCTTGCCACAACAATTTTTCTACCACCATTGCTGACACTAGACATGTCAGAAGAATCTTCCTATCTCCTTGGAAGATCCACTTCTCTTCATTGTCGTCAAACATTGCCTGCTTGGAACCACATTCCAACACGACCTTATACTTCTCTAAGGTATCCATCCCAAGGATCACATCGAATCCATGCATATCAAGTGGTATAAGATCCAATTGTATACTGTCTCCTGAAAATAATAAGACACAAGATGGACACTCCTTTCGAAGCATCGAGGAACCATCAAGAGGGGTTTCTAACCACATTCTATCTTTCTTACAACTAACAGGTAAAGGAAAGCTATCAAGCAGACTATGTGTGATAAAAGAGTGCGTAGCACCAGGGTCAACCAAAACAGATATAAAGCAATAAGAAGACAGATCAGAATGAAATAACTCCATATGACCTGTCACCACTCGCGGGTTGACTATCGCCTCCGGATGACTCATAGCATAGAATCGAGTCGTTGCTTGTTGTTCACGTCCTCTACTTCCTTGAGCAGACGATCTTGCTTGCGATGCCTGACCGCGTCCTCACCCTCTGATACCACTAGGATGTTGTTTGTCTGACCCTTGTGGACTCTGTCTCAGTTGTTTTGTTACCTCAACGTCTCTTCTTGGGCAATTTGACTTTAAATGCCCAGTATGTCCACAGTGGTAACATGACCTGCCTTCTGTCTGCGGTCTAGATGGCTTTATTACTGCTATAGAAGTTGTACTATGCACCTTAAACGGTAAAGAAACATAACCTCTTCCCTTAGTCAGGGACCATTGTGATGGTGCACGAGAACTCGACATCGTGGAAGGTGCTGAAAACCTTGGCTTTTTGAAGCCACCAAATCTCTGTCCTTGGAATGGAGCATGCCTTTTCCTGGTCATGGACTCCCTTTTCTCCTTGATGGACCATTCAATCCTGCAGACATACTCCACAAATGTGTTAAACCGCTCTCGATTCTCTAAAGTCGCAGCAAATGTTGACAACTCAGCACTCAAACCTTTCTCAAACTGCCTGATCTGCTCATCATCTGTCGTCGCCATGTGAGGACAAAACCTCAACAAGTCCATGAACTTGTCTTAATACTCGATGATGCTCATCGATCCTTGGCATAGATGCTCAAACTGGTTGATCTTCTCATCCAGATAAGTCTTCGGAAAGTATCTGCTGATGAACTCTCCCTGGAAAACCTCCCAACTGATCTCCTCACCGGGTCACTTCTCTTCCTCGATGGCCCACCAATGGCCAGCACAACCCTTCAGAAGGTAGACAACGTGCTTGACTTTGTCCTCTTTGGAGATGTCGAGGATCCGGAAGGCCTTTTCAAGACATGTCAGCTACAGATCTGCATCCGTTGGATCAGCCGTCCCAGCATAATCTGAAGCTCCGACTCGGCGAAGCTGCTCAAAGGTCTTCCCAATACCCAATGCTTCACCATGGGGAGCATGTGCTCTTGGCTGATGCACTAGCAACCTTTCCACCATGTGATTCATCGTAGCCATCATCTTCCCCATAAGCAGTTGGTAGGCAAGATTTTTGAGAATGGCTGGGTCTAGTTGGGGGACCTCAGACACCCGATCTTCATGTGCCTGCCCTCCTGCTCCATCAACTGATGCAACATCGCTGCTCTCGGTAGCATGTTCTTCATGGTTTCTAGACATCTTTAAGCTTTATATTCCACTGAGGGCAGAAGGTTCATCATCATCATCATCATCTAAGCCTCAATCCCAACTATGTTGGGGTCGGCTTCATGGATCCTTCGTTTCCATTCAGCTCTATCATGGGCCATATTCTGATTGAGATGTAGAGATTCAAAATCTCTCTTTATAAGCTCATCCCATGTTAATTTAGGCCTTCCTCTTCTTCTATTTATAGTGTTTGGCTCAATAGCATTGCTTCGTATAGGCACACTAGTAGGTCTGCGTTGCACATGTTCGTACCATCTGAGTCGGCCCTCACGCAACTTATCCTCAATGCTCGCCACCCCCACTTTATTCCTGATATAGTCATTTCTCAAATGATCTTTTCTTGTCTTCCCACACATCCATCTCAGCATACGCATTTCAGCCACGTTCATCTTGTTGATACCTTGTTTCTTCACCGCCCAACATTCACTCCCATAGAGCATGGCTGGTTGTATAGTTGTTCTATAAAACTTACTTTTTAACCTGAGAGGGATCTTCTGATCGCATAAAACTCCAGTTGCACTCCTCCATTTCAACCATCCTGCAGTGATCTGGTGACAAACATCATTTTGGACATCCCCGTCTATTTGAATAATAGAACCTAAGTAACAAAATTTGTCACATTTTGGTATATCTACTCCGTCCAACTTGGCTCCATCATTCACACTACGAGATTGGCTGAAATTGCAATGCATATACTCAGTTTTGCTCCTGCTAATCATCAATCCATTTGATTCCGATGCCTTTCTCCAACATTCAACTTTATCACTCAATCCATCTTTTGTTTCGTCAATCAAAACAATATCATCAGCAAATAACATACACCAAGGAATATCATCCTGAACATTCTTTGTTAACTCATCCATAACCAGAACGAATATATATGGGCTGAGTGTGGATCCTTGGTGTACCCCACTATAATAGGGAAAGTTGGTGTCTCTCCTCCAGGAGTCTTGACACTTGTAGTAGAGCTATCATGCATGTCTTTGATCAAGTCAATGTATTGGATAGGCACACCCTTTTTCTTCAAAACCATCCATAACACTTCTCTGGGTACTCGATCATAAGCCTTCTCTAGATCGATAAACACCATATGAAGATCTCTTTTACTTTGTCTATACTTCTCCATAAACCTCCTTATCAGAAAAAACTGAGTATATCAGAAAAAACTGAGGGCAGAAGGTTATTGTAAGAAAATCTAGAAAACTCACAAGAACATACGCAAACCTAGTCCTAGATCCCTGTAGACTCAGTGAACCTAGAGCTCTGATACCAAACCAACTGTGACATCGCGCCATCACACAGACAACGAGATGACATGTGAAAACGTGCGGAACCACATATTACCGAAAACACGGGTTAATTAAAACCGATTGAGGAAAGCATACATGAGAGTACTTTTGCATCCAGATCCTATAGAGAAACATGTTATATAAACATTGACAAGCCTTGTTATAGGTACACAGCTTATTGGAACCAGCTATACCGTTTGCACCAGAGTTCAACACCTGTTTATATACATAACGGCCATGTACGACCATCATCAGGTTATACAAAGATTACAACTACAAGACATCGCGAAACATCATCAAAACACCTCCGAGGACCTGAGAGTACATGGATGACTCTAGGACTCTACTACAAAACCACCAAAATAGCAACATGTCCATCTCTTGCCTTCTACTTCTCTTCTTACTGCTCAGCCGCAACCTCACAACCACCACCGCGTCTAGAGCGATCACCTAAAAAGGGTATAAACCAGCGGGGTGAGACACACAGTCCCAGCGAGAAACATAACTCCCCGCCAAAACTATAAAACCTCAGAAGTTAAAGCAGATAACTAATAAAGTGTATAACAAGAGAAGCATACTGAGCGAAGCTATTAATACCATCAAGCTTACCAAGATATTCGGGAGGCATATAACCAAGTATTCTTTATGGAACATGATTGACAAGATAAGCTATATAAAAACTTATTACAAAATATAAGGATCACACACATATATGCAAGGTGTAACTAGATCAGCTATATAAGCAAGGCCTCAATCAATGTTATGTGTTTTTCTCTAAGCAAGATATACCATTCAGCTGGATTACATTTTATTATGCCCTGAGGAAGTGAGTCTTCACTGCTCAAATCCAACCATTGGTTGCGAAGCCCAATCTAGTGCCATACAAGGTCTAAGGAGATCCGGACTCCATGACCTCACCTTCTCGTGGTCAATACATGAACCATCAAGCAAGATCGCAATCTTATGCTTATAGGCCTCAGCCTCTTGGTCAGCTCCGCAAGCTACCCATATCTCTAGCTCACCTCATCATAGGTGCTAGTACATACATCCGAGCCATGAACGCATCATGCTCATCATCACATATCCTGAGCCATGGACCTGTTCACCATGCTTCATATATCCTGAGTCTGCAACCACAGTTGCACTCAACCCTCCTATTTTAGGCTTGGGGAAACCTCACATATTTAACAATATGCGCTCCAGGTAATCCCGTAGGATAAACCTATTTCACCATCACCAGGTTATGACGATGATGGATCTATGGCCAGGGAAAACTACTTGATATGTTTATCTATAATTAATTAGTATATTTTAAGCCAATTGTTGAGGCAAAACAAAGTATAGCATAGCCTTATAGAATTACATTATTATTGTCATCAACATACTGTCTTGGGACCTCAATCCCGCATGATATCAACCACTGCCTCTCAAGGCATCATAATCATGCATCAACATCCTGGGAACACATCCCATATATCATCATCAGAGGATAACACCTCAACTAGGCACTCAGTCTTATATCAGGTCCTCAGACCTATCAACTTGTTGCCATATTACCACATGGTGCTATTCCAGCACATATGTCTCATAGCTCTTACCAGGTCATGAATCCACATGAAATACCTGCATGGTTAGTGCACACATTCACAAAGATAACTAAAGCCATCATGGATTAACAAGATTATTATTATACTATCAAGTATAAAGAAGCATCCCTGAGTACATCACACATAATCTTTATCATTCATAGTATTATTATCAATCATGGGCATATATTATGCCTTACACTTGTGACCATATGCACGTGTCATATCAACATGTATAGGAACATCATATGCTTCCAAGCTTCCTGGTTCACAATTTATTATTTTAACTTATCAACATATTTGCAGGATTCAAAGTGGTTACATATTTCACTTGTATCATCATTATTAAAAGAGAACCATCAACTATATACATTCTGGGTTATCATAACCCTCACCAAAACTCCTACAACCCTCACTAAGCATGGAGAGAAGTGCCATCCCTCATCAAAGGGTGTACCCGGTATAGCAATACCCTTACTAAGGGTATAACGGCTAGGATTTCCAACCCCACCCTAGGGCAACTCACCACCATATCGGCCAACACTACACATCTTCTAACATGCATCAAGGTTTCATTAGCACTCATGGTGTCAGGCAGCCAGCACCAAGGTATATCGTGCAGCACTACCATGGCTATCAGCCAAGGGTCTATCGGGCACCAAGCTAGGGTTAGGGTTAGATTTCACTATCGACTAACCTTCAACATGAGCCATATCGACCAAACGGGTGTCTCCCAAGGCCCCCCTATTGTTCAACCATCTCAGCATCATCCGAGGGTTAACCCTATCGGCCAGGGTACCCATGACACCCAAGAGTGGTGTCGTGCATGGCCATGAAGCATCATAACATCCATCATCTAGGGTTAGCATGTCGGGCATGAAGCCACATCGTCCAACACTTATATAAGTCAAAGCTCAACTAAGACATGGTGGTATCGGCCAAAGCCATCCTGGGAACCACACCATATCGCCGAAGCTTATCTAAACAAGGATAACGACCAAGGTTGTGTCGGGAAACAAGCTATCAAAGCCTATCAGCCAAGATCATTTCAAGACAAGGGGGTGCATCGGGCATCCTCTATACATGGTATATCGTCCAAAGCATAACGGGCACCAAGCCAACTATCTCAACAAGGTATGTTGCCCAAAGGTACAACTCCAAACAAAACTATCGGGCAGCACAACCCCACAAGGTCATCTTCAACCTCAAGCACAAGGGCACCAAACCCTAATTGATCAAGAAGGTCGGCTCACATCTCAACAACTAAGAGAGAGGGGTTTTGCACAACCTCTATCACAAATCAGGCAACCACAAGGATCCACCTCAACATAGGTCATCATCTATCTAAAACCTCACCTCTCAAATCCATGGTGAGAGGTGGGTGTTGCCCAAGCAACTAGAATGTAAGCTCACCTCTCAACATAAACGAGAGAGGGGTATTGCCCACATTACTTGTGGGCTATGATCTCCAAAACACAAGATAAACATAGCTGAAGTGATTCAATTAATAGCGGAATACGAAAATCACGAGAAATTAAAACTTTTCGAAAACGAGATCTCAAAAACCTAAAACTCCTTTTATAAAAGTAAGATGAACTGTTTACATCTCTGATAAATCACTTCTCGAGTGATTATATACGTCATGATACAAAATCTCAAGATTTCAAAATTCTCAGATCAACAAACTCCTAGGACTTGAGTGTACAGAGACGACATAAGACTATTCTGACTACAAGACTAGACAGCACAGTGTTTCCACCTAAAATCACTGCTGCTCCTGAATTTGCTGTTGTTGCTGTTGTCCACCTGCAGATCGGTTCCTTCGACCTCGACGTCCACCTAAAGGTAGAAATCTACGGGGTGAGACAATTTTAAATAATTGTCCCGGCGAGAGTTATAACTCTCCGCCAGAAACTTTGTTAAAAGCAATCAAAGGAATATCATGAGCAGGTAACTTAGGTTATCACAGCAGGCTTGATAACAAATACTCATCTTTATTTAAGGAATATGAAGAACTTGTATACTAATACTTGAATAGGATATTAAAAGCAAGCAATGTAATATCAATCAATGTTCCTCGTAGTTCAACCTAAAAAGTTATGCTACACAGTTGATTATGTTTTACAAACATCATTATGCCCTGCGGAGATGAGGTATACCGCTCATGCTCCAACCGATCACTAGTAAGTCGCATCGGTATCATACTAGGTCATCGAAAGAGCCGGATTCTCATGACCTTCAACTACCTCAGTCAGAATGAGGATAAACATGCAGGACATCTAGTGTCCCTGCTAATATAGCTCACCAGGGTATTCTGGTACTTCGCTATTAGAGTCACAGTGGCATTCTGCACTCTCTTCTCTATCAAAAGATTTCATGTTTATCTTTCATCGATGCGGTATAAAAGATTCCCTTGGAAGAATAGTGTTACATCATCCCGGTATAAACATATAGTGAAGGGTTGATGGATTAAGATACATCCACATCAACTCCTACACTAGGATGTAAGGATATACACATCCATATTCCCCCACATACTCTAAAGTATGTGATCTAGGAGTTCCCTTAGGAAAACCTGTTTCACCATCATTTAAACTCTAACAATGATGGATCTATGATCAGGGATCTACATGATATGATTAAACTTGGTTATTAGGTACATTTCAGTATTCTTTTAGCATCATACATGTTTCCAAACATTCAAGTGCTAGACATTGCTGTAACAGAAGAATACTAAATGTAACAAGTATTACTCATATCAGTTATCAGATGGATATCAATTCTTAATCATCTTATCACTATAATTCAGGAACATAGGTGTTCATACCCTTATATCATCATAACACTTGCTATCAAATGACATGTCAGCATCAAGTCATCTATTAGCATGACCTTGATGTCATTCATGGTCCATAAGGCATATCAGTTTCATATGATACCACTTGCATCTAGGTAACATAATTATTTCTATTCATAAGCTATTGACATGCTTTCAATGAATATGATGTCATGATCCTTACCTGGATATGATTATTTTCTTCTAAGAACCTGCAAGATTAAATCAATTGATTATAATCAACAATTCATAGTCAGACCAGCAGTCAATAAGACAGAATTAATCCTTCAATTCAAAGGGTATACTTATGCGTCCTTACAAAGGGTAAGATTCCCTTGTTTACATCATTTAGGGTCATTCAACCCTTTTATTATGATTAGGAATAATGATTCCTCATCTCATATCTTGATCATACAATTCATGCTTAAAGGAATAACATCAGTTTAGGGTTTATTGTTCATTTCAACATATTACTATGAACTAGGGTTTACTATTCACATTTACTCATGATTACCCAAGAATTAGAGTTTACTATTCACATTACTCATGATTACCCTAGAATTAGGGTTTACTATTCACATTACTCATGATTACCCTAGAATTAGGGTTTACTATTCACATTACTCATGATTACCCTAGAATTAGGGTTTACTATTCACATTACTCATGATTACCCTAGAATTAGGGTTTACTATTCACATTACTCATGATTACCCTAGAATTAGGGTTTACTATTCACATTACTCATGATTACCCAAGAATTAGGGTTTACTATTCACATTACTCATGATTACCCTAGAATTAGGGTTTACTATTCACATTACTCATGATTACCCTAGAATTAGGGTTTACTATTCACTTCTCATAGCATCATCATGAATGAGAAACATCATCATTATTGATGCTTTCAAATTAGGTTAAGACTCATCAATTATCTTAATTAGGGTTTTCATGATCTCTCATAAGTGGATCATACCCTAATCCTGCATATTCATATACATTGAAGGTACTTTATTTGAGTTTTAACCATAAATGGTACTTTCTCTCTCTCCTTCCTAATGAATGGTGATTACATCACTCTAGATAGAGTTGGATTAAGTCCTTATTGATTAACATAAACCAAATCACCACTATCATGTCATTAGGGTTTACATAAAACAAGGTATCCTTTAATTGAACCCATTTAAGCTTAAATGAGTATGGACCCACTTGAGCTTAAACGAGTGTGGACCCATTTGAGCTTAAACGAGTATGGACCTGTTTGAGCTTAAACGAGTGTGGACCCATTTGGGCTTAAACGAGTGTAACCCATTTGAGCTTAAACGGGTGTGAACCCATTTGAGGTGAAACAAGTGTGAACCCATTTAAGATGAAACGAGTGTGAACCCATTTGAGGTGAAACGAGTGTGAACCCATTTAAGATGAAACGAGTGTGAACCCATTTGAGGTGAAACGGGTGTGAACCCATTTAAGATGAAACGAGTGTGAACCCATTTGAGGTGAAACGGGTGTGAACCCATTTAAGATAAAACGAGTGTGAACCCATTTGAGGTGAAACGGGTGTGAACCCATTTAAGATGAAACGAGTGTGAACCAATTTGAGGTGAAATGGGTGTGAACCCATTTAAGATGAAACGAGTGTGAACCCATTTGAGGTGAAACGGGTGTGAACCCATTTAAGATGAAACGAGTGTGAACCCATTTGAGGTGAAACGGGTGTGAACCCATTTAAGATGAAACGAGTGTGAACCCATTTGAGGTGAAACGGGTGTGAACCCCTTTAAGATGAAACGAGTGTGAACCCATTTGAGGTGAAACGGGTGTGAACCCATTTAATATGAAACGAGTTGAACCCATTTGAGGTGAAACGAGTGTGAACCCATTTGAGGTGAAACGAGTGTGAACCTGTTTGATAAAGTTGGATAAGGACCAACATAGGTATTAACACCCTTCATCTTCAACCTTGAAACCAAGGTCTATTCTTCACGAAAAAGCTTGCAAGAGTGCAAAGAAAGATGGGGAAGAAGAAGAACTAACTATTATTTGCAAGAATAAAAGTATGCATAACAAAGCAAGGTGTAGAGTTATAAAACCCGCCTCAAACGTTGTTCCTAGAGCTCCAAACTTTCAAGCTTCGAAACTTTAATGGTGGCTTGAGCTCCACAGGTCATCCAAGGTTGTTTCTTCAAGAAAGGTTAGGAAGGATCGGCTAGGAAGAGAAAGCTAAGTGAATTAACCATGAAACCAACCTTATACAAGGATTTCCCCCATGAATTCAAGCTAGGAGATGGTGCTTTCTTACCTTAGAACAGGTTGGTCGTTTCCCTGAGCTCCAGATCTTTGCCTTGGTCGGTTGAGAAAGATGAGAAGTGAGGAAGTGAAGGGAATACGTTTGGTTGTTTTTACAAGGAATTAGGCTTATATACTTTAGGTCATTTTCCACCATAAGGACCTCTAAAACATAGATTTCTCATCTAAGTCCCTTCTTCTTTATAAGGCACGTCCAAGCATGATAATATTATGCAAAGCTCATCAAAACTCAAGATCTAAGGGTAGATAAAACCAACATGCATACTAAGGTACATATATGAAGGGTCTTCTTACTCATACTAGGTGTTTTCACTACAAAGGTCATCCTTCTTATCCAATTATTTAATAGAAGCGCCCCTCTCATCCTTTATTCTCTAAATGATGTCAAGAGTCATAAAAGATATTCTAGAAAGTGTATAGCACAAGTTACACCCCACATTTTGGGTAAATTGCACTTTACACCAAAATTAGGGTTTAAGCACAAGGATTGCTCCACAAGCTGCACCTTGGTGCCCAAACTTGGGATATCCATCATACCTCATCATATTCCTTCATATGATGTCTCTTTATTAGAGGAACATCGTAACCTGTGTAATTTGCAAGTTAACCCCTCTAATTGGGTAATTTTCACATAGGTCCCTGTATTACCAAACAATACTACAATCATTGTTTAAAAAGGACAGAAATGAAAATGTATGTTCCTTAGGAACTTAATTACATGCCAAAAGATAATCACAAGGATTTAATTACATATCTTAGGCAAAACACCTAGGGTTAATTCATAACCCAGGTCAGGGATGTTACAAATTATCCACCCCTTACAAGGATTTCGTCCTCGAAATCGATAAAACATATTAAGAGAAAAGAGTAGGATATTTCCTTCTCATCTCTTCCTCTAGTTATCAAGTGGCTTCTTCAACACCACGGTGATTCCAGAGAACTTTTACAAGACTTATCTCTTTCTTCTTTAGCTTTTTAATTATGTTATCAAGGATTGACACCTGTCCTTCCTCATAAGTTATATCTTCATTCAATTCTACTTCCATAGGTTGTAGAACTGACTCGGTATCGGGATGACATTTCCTTAACATAGAAATGTGAAACACAGGGTGTAGTTTTTGTAATTCTGGTGGTAACTCTAGTCTATAGGCTACCTTTCCAACCCGTTCAATGATTGGATAAGGCCCTATAAATCTAGGAGCTAACTTCCCTTTCCTTCCAAAACGAAGGACTCCTTTCCAAGGCGAGACCTTAAGATACACTCTGTCTCCAACCTGGAATTCCAACGGTCTACGACGCTTGTCAGCATAAGATTTTTGCCTAACTTGTGCAGTCTTAATTTGTTGTTGTATTACTTTAATCTTTTCAGTAGTCTGCTGTACAAGATCAGGACCTAACAACTGATGTTCACCAGTCTCTTACCAACATAAGGGTGATCTACAATGTCTGCCATACAAGGCTTCATAAGGTGCCATATCAATACTATGTTGATAGCTATTGTTATAGGCAAACTCTATCAAGCTTAGGTGCAGATCCCAACTTCCTGTGAACTGGAGAACACATGCTCTCAACAGATCTTCTAAGGTCTGTATAGTCCTTTCTGACTGTCCATCCGTCTGTGGATGAAAAGTTGTACTAAACCTTAACTGGGTGCCTAGTGTCCTATGTAGCTGTTCCCAAAAATGACTTGTGAACTGAGGACCTCTGTCAGAAACTATGGTGACAGGAACTCCGTGCAAACGCACTATCTCTTGAACATATAACTGGGATAACCTTTCAGCAGAATAGGTTGTTTTGACAGGTAAGAAATGCGCTGTCTTAGTCAACCTATCAACAATTACCCAAATGGAATCATGTCCTTTGTTTGTTCTAGGTAGACCAGCAACAAAGTCCATGGTTACATGATCCCACTTCCACTGTGGTATGGGTAAAGGTTGCATTGTTCCTGCAGGCTTCTGGTGTTCAGCTTTAACTTGCTGACACACCGGACACCTCAGAACAAACTCAGCTATGTCCTTCTTCATCCCAGGCCACCAATACATATCTTTCAAGTTTCGATACATTTTGGTTCTTCCTGGATGCATAGCATACATTGAAGAATGGGCTTCCTCCAGGACTAACTTCCTCAGGTTATCTACATCTGGTACTATCATCCTCCCATGATAGCATGCCACTTGATCATCTGATTCATGAAAACCTTCTTGCTTCTCATCACCATACTCAGATCTGATCTGCTGAACTGCAACATCAACTTGATGTGCCTCCTTAATCTTCTCTCTTAGGGTGGGTTTGATATGCATCTCAGCCAACAACCCGGCAATCTATGACACCTTCATCTGTACATTGTCTTGCCTTAAGGAGATAAACATATCTCTCCTAGGGCATACTAAAGAGTTTAATTGTGCCCTATCAGAGGATGATGTTGCTGATTTCCTACTCAAGGCATCTGCAACTACATTGGCCTTTCCTGGATGGTAATATATTGTACAATCATAATCCTTGATTAACTCCATCCAGCGACGTTGCCTCATGTTAAGGTCATGCTGAGAGAAGATATACTTAAGGTTCTTATGGTCTGTGAAAATATGGAAGGTTTCTCCGTAAAGATAATGTCTCCAGATTTTCAAGGCATGAACCACAGCAGCTAACTCTAAATCATGTGTCGGATAATTCTCCTCGTGTTTCTTAAGTTGTCGAGAGGCAAAATAAATCACTTGTTTATCCTGCATCAACACACATCCAAGTCCATTCTTGGAGGCATCACAAAAGATTACATATCCTTTTCCTAGCTCAGGTAGCACAAGCACAGGTGCACTTGTCAACCTCTCCTTCAACAGCTGAAAAGACTATTGACACTTATCACTCCAGGCAAAAGGAACATTTTTCCGGGTCAACTTCGTCAAGGGTAGGGCTATAGAACTGAAGTTCTTAATGAACCTTCGATAATAGCCAGCCAACCCTAAGAAACTACGAATCTCCGTCGGTGTTTTCGGTTGTTCCCAATGTAGAACAGATTCTACCTTTTTAGGGTCAACACGAATTCCCGAGGAAGATACCACATGTCCAAGAAAAGATACCTCCGGCATCCAAAACTCACACTTGCTAAACTTAGCATATAGCTTATGTTGTCTTAGCAAAGTTAGAGCCTGACGAAGATGTTGTTCATGCTGCTGAGCATCTCTACTATAGATCAGGATGTCATCTATAAAGACAACAACACACTGATCGAGGAAAGGTCGGAAGATTCTATTCATGAGTTCCATAAATGCAGCTGGTGCATTAGTTAGTCCGAACGACATAACTGTGAACTTATAGTGACCATACCTTGTCCTGAAGGCAGACTTGGGTATGTCACTGTCCTTAATACGAAGTTGATGATATCCTGACCTCAGGTCTATCTTCGAGAAGACGGTTGCACCACGCAACTGGTCAAAAAGATCATCAATTCTTGGCAGAGGGTACTTATTCTTTATCGTTACTTTATTTAGTTGTCTGTAATCGATGCACAACCGCATTGATCCATCCTTCTTTTTAACAAACAAGACCGGAGCACGCCAAGGTGAAGTACTTGGTTGGATAAAACCTTTCTCAAGCAACTCTTGAAGCTGTTTCTTGAGTTCTGCCATCTCAGCAGGTGCCATCCTATACGGTGTTTGTGCTATAGGTTGGGTATCTGGGATCAAATTGATTTCAAAATCAATTTCCTGAGGCGGTGGCATACCTGGAAGTTCTTCAGGAAATACATCTTCAAATTCCCTGACTATAGGAACTTCAGCAAGGTTAGGACTCTTCATGGTGGTATCTATCACATGGGCCAAGAATGCATAACATCCTTGCCTCATCAGCTTATCAGCAACCATAGAAGACACAAGATAGGTGGGTATAATCTTTCTCTCTCCTTGAAAGATCCATGTGTTGCTCTCATCAGCAAACACAGCCTGCTTGGATTCACAACCCAAGACAACTCTATACCTTTCCAAGGTATCCATCCCCAGGATTATATCAAATCCTTGCATATCAAGTGGTACAAGATCCACTTGAATGCGATGATCGGAAAAGAAGAGGATGCAGGGAGAGCATACCTCTTGCAAAACAGCAGATCCTCTCAACGAAGTTTCAAGCAACAAGCTATCTGCCCTATGACTAACTATCATATTGCAGTTACGAATCACTCTTCGAGTGACAAAAGAGTGTGTAGCTCCCGGGTCAATCAAAACAGATACCACACAGGATTTAGACATATCAGAATATAAAAGCTCCATCTGACCTGCCACAACCTGTGGATTGACCACTACTTCTGGTGGGTTCATAGCATAGAACCTCGCTGTCGCCTGAGGTTGAGTTGGTGCTGACGATCCAGCCTGAGACGCTTGCCCACGTCCTCTAGCTGCTCCTTGAGACTGCCTTCTCTGTGATCCCTGTTGATCCTGCCTCAGAGGTTGTGTCACACTGACAGGCCTAGACCTACAGTCCTTCATCAGATGTCCCACCTTCCCACAGTTATAGCAACTTCTTTCCATTTGTTGTGGTCTTGGCGGTCCTGTGACCGATATTGATGTTGAACTGTGATTCTCTCGTGGCGGTAAACCTCTTCCTCTACCTCTACTTGGGGACCACTGAGTCTGAAAACTCGATCTGGGTGGTGGAGGTGTAGGTGCAGAGAATCTAGGCTTCTTAAAGTCTCTAGATGAAGATCCCTGGAACTGTGGATATCTCTTTTGGGTTTGTCTTTTCTCGACTACGGATCTCTCTATCCTTCGGACTGACTCAACAAAGGTAGAGAATCTCTCTCGGTTTTCTAGTGCAGACACGGGAGTAGTCATGTCGGCATTCAAACCCTTCTCAAACCTCCTAATCCTTTCTTCATCTGTGGTAGCCATATGCGGACAGAATCGCAACAACTCCATGAACTTAGCCTCATACTCACTAATGTTCATCATACCCTGTCTCAGTCTCTCAAACTGAGAGATCTTCTCGTCCAGGAAGGTCTTTGGAAAATATCTGCAGACAAATTCCCGACGAAAGTCTTCCCACGAGATCTCTATTCCAGGCCTCTTCTGCTCTTCCATGGTCCACCAGTGACCAGCACTACCTTTGAGAAGATAGACAGCATGTCTAACCTTCTCACCTTCGGGGATGTTAAGGATTCTGAAAGCTTTCTCCAACTCAGTTAACCACAGATCAGCATTAGCAGGGTCAGCTGTTCCAAAATATTCAGTTGCTCCGACCCGACGAAGTCGCTCGAACGTTTTACCGATACCTTGACCCTCAGACTGGACAGGTGCCCTAGGTGCAGGCATGGGCATCCTGTCGGTGATATGTGTCATGGCAGTCATAAACTTCCCAAACATGGTCTGAACCGCTGGGTTTCCCATGTCAGCTGGGTCAAACTGAGGTGGCTCTAAAGGTGGCTCCAGCACAGGTTGCTCTATTTCTAGGTTCCTTGCACCTTCTCGAGGTGTAGCAACACTACTTTTTGCCTCGTACTCCTCCTGTGGTCCAGACATCCTTAATTATCTTTTTCTCCTGAGGAGCAGAAGACTCTATTAGATAAGAAAGAAGTACTAAGGATAGACTTGACACTCTATGTCCTATGTCTCTGTAGACTCAGCGAACCTAGAGCTCTGATATTAGTGGGCTCTGATCTCCAAAACACAAGATAAACATAGAGGAAGCGATTCGATTAACAACGGAATACGAAAATCACGAGAAATTAAAACTTTTCGAAAACGAGATCTCAAAAACCTGAAACTCCTTTTATAAAAGTAAGATGAAATGTTTACATCTCTGATAAATCACTTCTCGAGTGATTATATACGTCATGATAAAAAATCTCAAGATTTTAAAATTCTCAGATCAACAAACTCCTAGGACCTGAGTGTACAGAGACGACATAAGACTATTCTGACTACAAGACTAGACAGCACAGTGTTTCCACCTGAAATCACTACTGCTCCTGAATTTGTTGTTGTTGTTGTTGTCCACCTGCAGAACGGTTCCTTCGACCTCGACGTCCACCTAAAGGTAGAAATCTACGGGGTGAGACAATTTTAAATAATTGTCCCAACGAGAGTTATAACTCTCCGCCAAAAACTTTGTTAAAAGCAATCAAAGGAATATCATGAGCAGGTAACTTAGGTTACTCACAATAGGCTTGATAACAAATACTCATCTTTATTTAAGGAATATGAAGAACATGTATACTAATACTTGAACAGGATATTAAAAGCAAGCAATGTAATATCAATCAATGTTCCTCGTAGTTCAACCTAAGTAGTTATGCTACATGGTTGATTATGTTTTACAAACATCATTATGCCCTGCGGAGATGAGGTATACCGCTCATGCTCCAACCGATCACTAGTAAGTCGCATCGGTATCATACTAGGTCATCGAAAGAGTCGGATTCTCATGACCTTCAACTACCTCAGTCAGAATGAGGATAAACATGCAGGACATCTAGTGTCCCTACTAATATAGCTCACCAGGGTATTCTGGTACTTCGCTATTAGAGTCACAGTGGCATTCTGCACTCTCTTCGCTATTGAAAGATTTCATGTTTATCTCTCATCGATGTGGTATAAAAGATTCCCTTGGAAGAATAGTGTTACATCATCCCGGTATAAACATATAGTGAAGGGTTGATGGGTTAAGATACATCCACATCAACTCCTACACTAGGATGTAAGGATATACACATCCATATTCCCCCACATACTCTAAAGTATGTGATCCAGGAGTTCCCTTAGGAAAACCTGTTTCACCATCATTTAAACTATGACAATGATGGATCTATGATCAGGGCTCTACATGATATGATTAAACTTGGTTATTAGGTACATTTCAGTATTCTTTTAGCATCATACATGTTTCCAAACATTCAAGTACTAGACATTGCTATAACAGAAGAATACTAAATGTAACAGGTATTACTCATATCAGTTATCAGATGGATATCAATTCTTAATCATCTTATCACTATAATTCAGGAACATAGGTGTTCATACCCTTATATCATCATAACACTTGCTATCAAATGACATGTCAGCATCAAGTCATCTATTAGCATGACCTTGATGTCATTCATGGTCCTTAAGGCATATCAGTTTCATATGATACCACTTGCATCTAGGTAACATAATTATTTCTGTTCATAAGCTATTGACATGCTTTCAATGAATATGATGTCATGATCCTGAAAAACACTAGAGGGGGGGTGAATAGAGTTTTTAAATATTTAGCAATTATTTAACTCAAACAACCACAAATGAAGAATGGAAGAAGGAGATAGGTGTTTAGAGTGGTTCCAACTTTAGCAAATACTAAAGTTGTCAGTCCACTACCCGGTTGCTTACCCAACCGGGATTTTGAAAGTATTAATTTTATTACCTTCACAAGGATTTACACAAAATACAATACTTTCTTTACACCCCTTGAACAGCCTTCACTTGAAGTAGATGCACCAACTTGAGGTAGCCTTCTTGAAGTAACTCCAAGCTCCCCCTTGAAGTAGCCTTCCTCTCTAGAAGTAACCTCCCGTTGCACCAGCCTTCTTGAAGTAGCTCAAGGTCCCCTTCTTCACCAAGAAGATCTTCAACCTCTCCAACCCGCACTAGCAAGGAGAGTACAAACAACAATAGAGAACAAGAAAGAAAATAGAAATTACAACTTATCCTTTTGTAGCACAAGGCTTGATTTGCCTAGATCAAGCGTGTAGATCTCCTAACCAAAGTGTATGGAAATGTAATTGCAGTGGAATAGGAGATGCTAGCCTATAGGACACGAATTTTGAGCTAAGAGAAGAAGTAGCCTATTGTCACTATGCTCAGTTTGCTCACAAACAGGTTGCTCAAAGTATGCTCAAAGATTTCTCAAGTGTAACAAGTGAGTTTAGGTGTCCTAAGGCATGTCTTATTTATAGGAATGTCCTACAAGTGCTTAAGGACGTTCTAGACACCTTCTAGGGGTTTCTAAGTGCTTAACTAGTCGTTAGGTACAAGTTTGTTGCTTTAGCAACGGCTAATTAATTAATTCTGCAGTTGCTGTCAGAGTCCATCTTGGTCGAGAAATGGTCGACCGAGACACCTACTCGGTCGAACTTTTGTCGACCGACAGGCTCTCTGAATCAAGTGTTTTGCAACGTTTATCTCCAACTGCCAACTACCTTGTCAGATGTGTCTAACGGCTACCTGGGTCTTTCTCGGTCGAGAAAATTATCGACCGAGAGTGTCTCGGTCGAGGAGTTAGTCGACCGAGATTGACCCTATTTCAATTTTTCAATTAAAGCACTAAGTGTGTGTATGAGTGTGCATATGTGACACTTATTTGAAGGGTATGACCTATCTAAATGTGATGTTTAGCTAGGGAGAATCTAA
The DNA here is from genome assembly GCA_963693085.1 of Alisma plantago-aquatica. Taxonomy (NCBI): domain Eukaryota; kingdom Viridiplantae; phylum Streptophyta; class Magnoliopsida; order Alismatales; family Alismataceae; genus Alisma; species Alisma plantago-aquatica. The sequence goes on along the minus strand of OY856412.1, from coordinate 1,060,539,322 downwards.
CGCTTGATTTACATGGAATCTAAGTACTTGTACATTATATATTTGTACAAGTTTTTACAAAGTGATTACATTTCATGAAAATATAAATATGTAAGCATATGGATTTCCCTAATTGCTTTGTCATCCACCTTATTCCTGCAACACTCAAGTAGCACGTTAGATTAACAAGAATGAAATGTTTGTCATTATCAAAACAAAGGGATTTACAAATGTCCATTTAGCCAACAATCTCCCCCTTTTTGAAGATGACAAACATTTCCTAAATATAAAATAAGAAAGTATAAAATATGTGAGTTTCATACCTGAAGATTACCTTTGTAAATTTCTTCTCTTGTTTATAAAATGTGTGCTTATTATTCCCCATGAATTATGGAACATGAAATCCAATCCTTTAGGGAATATAGCAACTTTCAATGTAAAGCCAAGAGTTCATGAAACTCATTGATTGATTTTTGCACAAATACTAAGTTTTATATTTATTTCTCCCCCTTTGTCATTTCAAAAAGATATCCATTTAAGAATAAATAGTCAATTTAGCCACAATTTTTAAATTTCAGGTTTTGCAAAAATGTCATCCCTTTTTATTTATGACATATTTATTACTCCCCTTACTTTGTATGCTCTACTAGAGTAGTCTTATAATCCATATTTGAATGATGCCATAGAGGAATATCCAATAGAATCAGTAAAGATAACCATTTCATGTAAAAATAACTATTTCATTTCAAAGATCACCATTTTATTACAATCATGCAAGGATAACCATTTCATTACAATCATGCAAAGATATTTCATTACAACTAATACAACGGTCACTCCAAATCTCACTGGAAAGACTTGAGTATTACATCAATATCAGGGTCTTTTCCAAGAAATGGCTCAGCTCCATAATATTGGACTAAAGTTTGCCACTCCAAAGCACCTGTCTTGGTTAAAGAATATGCTTCCAAGAAGGTAGGAACCCGATCAAAACAGAAATGAGCAGCAATGTCTTGTAATTGTATTGAGGAGAACTGAGTGTGTGTGAGATCTGTAGATGGTGGAGGTGGAGGTTGGTAGTAGTTGTAAGATGGATTATATGGGTTGAGCATGCCAGGATTTAAAGAATAAGGATATTCATCTGGTTGATTTGGAGAGAGGGTTTGCATTCTTTGATTTAGGTAGGTCATGGCATGGTGGTTATAGTCTAATTGTCTACTTAGATGATATTGTGACCCAGCAACATAGGTTAGGGTGTTTTGGATGGGATCATAGGGTAGGTTGGTAGGAGGAGGTGGTGGTGGTATATCTTGAGTAGATGTCTCACCTTCCGTCCTAGCCCTCTTGTGACCAAAATCAATTCCCATTTTCTCTACTGTGTTTTTGCTTATTTTTTGTGGTTTTCTTTCCCATGTGTATCCCATATCCTCAATTTGTGTTTTAAGAAAGTGTTGAGTGACTTGGCATACGAAATCAGTATATGGGGGATTTCCAGAAAACTCAAGCATGTTCTTAAGGATTATGAGGATAAAATTTACGGGAATACGTTTGATAATGGCATAAATTAAACACATGCGAAAAATAGGAACTTCAGACTTGTTTGCTCTAGGATGTATGTTTGTGGAAACAATAAGATTGACAATCCTAGCAGCAGGTTTGAGATTAATGGCATAGTAGGTACCCCTATCTTCGTGACACGTAGTATTAGATTGAAAAATGGCTCGTTTAATGTCACTAAGACTAACGGTATGATCACCTTGGGAAAATGTATTGAGTGGATTTCCAGTTGTGAGGTCAAGAGTGTCTTGATATTCATCTAAGTCGATGTTGAGCATGTCAAGAATATCCTCTTCAGTAAATCGAAAGCTATGCCCATTGACCATAGAGTAGAAGAAGTTATTGTCATTTTCGGAATGGGAGATTAGGTTTGCATAGAACTCATTTACCACTTTTGAAGAGTAGGAAGGGAAGGAAGGGTTAAGAAATTCTTTCAAATTTTGCACCTCAAAAAGATCCTCCAGGTCGACGATGCTGAGGAAGTCCAAGACGTCAACCGGCCGTCGTGGAAGAGGAGTTTTGGAGGAGAGCCTGAGATAGCGATCACCAGCATCTGCGTCGACGAAGGGGATGTCGTTGATGATCGTCAATGGTGGAGTAGCCTCCCTTCCTTTCTTGCTAGCAACTTTCTTCTTTCCACGTGTAGAGGATGAAGCCATTTCTTTGCTCTAAGGTGGAGAAGAAGCAAGAAAGTCTTGTGGATGAGGAAGCTAAAGGATTGCACAATAATGTACTAGAGAGAAGCTATGGAAGTAAGAATATGAGAGTGTGTAACAATGACCCATTTTGGCCCTTTTTATAGCAAATCAGTGACCAGGTCGGTCGACAATTTGTCGACCGATCGACCGCAACGGTCATATTCCAGACGTGCCACTTGGTCGTCCAACGGTCGACTGGTAACGGTTGTAAACGGTCAGATTCCAACGGTCATATCCCAACGGTCAATTCTCGGTCGAACAATTTTTTATCAACACTGGCTCGGTCGAACAATTGTCGACCGGAAGTGTGTCCGATGTTATTTCTGTCTGAGGTCTGTCGGTCAAAGGAGATAGGCTGACCGAAATGTTTTCGGTCGAAGAATTCGTCGACCGACAGACTTACTGAGTATGAATTTTTAAGATGATTTTTAATGCAAATGATAGACTAAATTTGTAGAGCATATATACTTTCTAATGGAGAAATATTGTGATTATTGTTACCAATATTTGGACAATTTTATGATCATAAATTAATTATTTTTATATAGAAAATGATATTCAAATAAGTATTGTATCAAACTTATTTTAGGTCGACTTTGACTACGACCATAGTGCCCCTTGGTCAAATTTTATTTCAACCAAGAGGCAAATTTGTAGATTTCCAAATTGAATACTCGTATATAATATCTGCATGTAATTTGATTGAATAATACTCAATATGAAAACATTTTATTCTTGATTTTTCTTAGAATATAAGCTTTGTTGTATCAAATTTCACTTCTTCTTGTATCCACATAAGATTCTTAAGTAATATCTCGGTTCTTAAAAGATACCAGTTGAGAAATATTTATGAGTTGCAAGCATTAAAACAACATATAACCAACAAATCATTTTGTTTGCCTATGTATCATCAAGGATGCAATAATCATCAACGTTTATCTATAGAAGGTTGAATGATGTAACGATAAAACATGAAATTTTAACATATGGTTTCTATGTGAATAAATCAAAGAATACTTGGAACGGACCATGTAGGTAGTAATTTTGACTTAAATATGATTCATGATTTTCAGTTTTAAATCATTTAGAGAATGAACCAAAATTAATCTCATATGCGTTCTCAAAGATAATTTCCAGAATGTATACTTTGTTTTGCATGTACGAACAGTTATTAATAACAAGTAGATAGCAATTTGACCAATCGAAAATAGCAGATTTATTTCAGACTGGAAATCAGTAACTTGCTCGGTCGACTATTTCTCGACCGACTGTTCTCTCGGTCGACAGTTTCTCGACCGACAAGATTTCTGAAATGTTTTCTGAACTGTTAATTGCTTCCAAGTAAAACACAATTATGCAAGTTAGATGTTTAGATACTTGAATTAATTTGATATCCCATTATGTTGAGTTGAGATAGACATAGAAATATACAACTTAGGTCCTTGGTCATATCTCAACTTAATTCCGTTCATTTAATTTGGAGGTTTTGGAACCCAAACTAACTCAACATCCTTTTTCTTATAAGGACATGAAAAAGAATAATGACCAAGACGCAAACAATAATGACAACATATAGAATCAACCTCATATCTCTTTCTATGATTTTGGTTTAGGTTGTTTTTGGGTATATTTGTATTTGTGCCTTTAGGTACATACATAGATTGATGTGCTTGTGTCTTTTTCCAACTAGGTTTATGATAAGATTTTCCTTTAGGCTTGTAACCTAGTCCTCTCCTTCCAACTTGATGGTATGGATCATTTAAGATTTGATCAAGAATCCCATTATTATTTAGACTACTAACTTTTTGTTGTAACTTAGCAATCTCATCCATTCTCTTCTTGATATCTAGATTTGCTTGATCTCGATTAGATGATAATGAATTTCTTTCTTTTACGATAGTATCATAATCTAGATGTGAGCACAAAACAGGTTGTTTTTGAAGATCATTCACTTGAGTCTGCAAATTAATCTTTTCTAGAGAAAGGAGATTACAATTTGCTTCTATATATTTTAGCTTAATATCATGATCTTCAATAACCTTTTTGAGATCTTCATTTTCAGATGTAAGAGCAAGAAGCTTAGCATGTAACTCATCATTTGCTTTATTAGATTTCTTTAATTTCTTCTTGCACTCAATATATTTATTGTGTGTCTCTTCAAGAGAAGCAACTAGCTCTTCTTTAGATAAATAAAAAAGGCTTACCTCTTCTTCTTCTTCTTCTTCACTTATTGTAGAAATAAGACATTCTTTATGTGTATCTTCCTTCTTTGACATCCACGGGCAACCAAGTATTGCATGGCTTGTTCCTAAGCACCAACTGCAACTTGTTGAAGGTTGCCCCATACTTTTCTTTTGTTTGCGGTTGTAGACACCACCACCCTTCATACTTCAAGACTCGATTAGAGCTCCTTGAAGCCTGCTCTGATACCAATTGAAAAACACTAGAGGGGGGGTGAATAGAGTTTTTAAATATTTTAGCAATTATTTAACTCAAACAACCACAAATGAAGAATGGAAGAAGGAGACAGGTGTTTAGAGTGGTTCCAACTTTAGCAAATACTAAAGTTGTCAGTCCACTACCCGGTTGCTTACCCAACCGGGATTTTGAAAGTATTAATTTTATTACCTTCACAAGGATTTACACAAAATACAATACTTTCTTTACACCCCTTGAACAGCCTTCACTTGAAGTAGATGCACCAACTTGAGGTAGCCTTCTTGAAGTAACTCCAAGCTCCCCCTTGAAGTAGCCTTCCTCTCTAGAAGTAACCTCCCGTTGCACCAGCCTTCTTGAAGTAGCTCAAGGTCCCCTTCTTCACCAAGAAGATCTTCAACCTCTCCAACCCGCAGCCTCCAACCTAGGAGTAGCAAGGAGAGTACAAACAACAATAGAGAACAAGAAAGAAAATAGAAATTACAACTTATCCTTTTGTAGCACAAGGCTTGATTTGCCTAGATCAAGCGTGTAGATCTCCTAACCAAAGTGTATGGAAATGTAATTGCAGTGGAATAGGAGATGCTAGCCTATACGACACGAATTTTGAGCTAAGAGAAGAAGTAGCCTATTGTCACTATGCTCAGTTTGCTCACAAACAGGTTGCTCAAAGTATGCTCAAAGATTTCTCAAGTGTAACAAGTGAGTTTAGGTGTCCTAAGGCATGTCCTATTTATAGGAATGTCCTACAAGTGCTTAAGGACGTTCTAGACACCTTCTAGGGGTTTCTAAGTGCTTAACTAGCCGTTAGGTACAAGTTTGTTGCTTTAGCAATGGCTAATTAATTAATTCTGCAGTTGCTGTCAGAGTCCATCTCGGTCGAGAAATGGTCGACCGAGACACCTACTCGGTCGAACTTTTGTCGACCGACAGGATCTCTGAATCAAGTGTTTTGCAACGTTTATCTCCAACTGCCAACTACCTTGTCAGATGTGTCTAACGGCTACCTGGGTCTTTCTCGGTCGAGAAAATTGTCGACCGAGAGTGTCTCGGTCGAGGAGTTAGTCGACCAAGATTGACCCTGTTTCAATTTTTCAATTAAAGCACTAAGTGTGTGTATGAGTGTGCATATGTGACACTTATTTGAAGGGGATGACCTATCTAAATGTGATGTTTATCTAGGGAGAATCTAACGCTTGATTTACATGAAATCTAAGTACTTGTACATTATATATTTGTACAAGTTTTTACAAAGTGATTACATTTCATGAAAATATAAATATGTAAGCATATGGATTTCCCTAATTGCTTTGTCATCCACCTTATTCCTACAACACTCAAGTAGCACGTTAGATTAACAAGAATGAAATGTTTGTCATTATCAAAACAAAGGGATTTACAAATGTCCATTTAGCCAACAGATCCTTACCTGGATATGATTATTTTCTTATAAGAACCTGCATGATTAAATCAATTGATAATAATCAACAATTCATAGTCAGACCAGCAGTCAATAAGACAGAATTAATCCTTCAATTCAAAGGGTATACTTATGTGTCCTTACAAAGGGTAAGATTCCCTTGTTTACATCATTTAGGGTCATTCAACCCTTTTATTATGATTAGGAATAATGATTCCTCATCTCATATCTTGATCATACAATTCATGCTTAAAGGAATAACATGAGTTTAGGGTTTATTGTTCATTTCAACATATTACTATGAACTAGGGTTTACTATTCACATTTACTCATGATTACCCAAGAATTAGGGTTTACTATTCACATTACTCATGATTACCCTAGAATTAGGGTTTACTATTCACATTACTCATGATTACCCTAGAATTAGGGTTTACTATTCACATTACTCATGATTACCCTAGAATTAGGGTTTACTATTCACATTACTCATGATTACCCAAGAATTAGGGTTTACTATTCACATTACTCATGATTACCCTAGAATTAGGGTTTACTATTCACATTACTCATGATTACCCTAGAATTAGGGTTTACTATTCACTTCTCATAGCATCATCATGAATGAGAAACATCATCATTATTGATGCTTTCAAATTAGGTTAAGACTCATCAATTATCTTAATTAGGGTTTTCATGATCTCTCATAAGTGGATCATACCCTAATCCTGCATATTCATATACATTGAAGGTACTTTATTTGAGTTTTAACCATAAATGGTACTTTCTCTCTCCCCTTCCTAATGAATGGTGATTACATCACTCTAGATAGAGTTGGATTAAGTCCTTATTGATTAACATAAACCAAATCACCACTATCATGTCATTAGGGTTTACATAAAACAAGGTATCCTTTAATTGAACCCATTTAAGCTTAAACGAGTATGGACCCACTTGAGCTTAAACGAGTGTGGACCCATTTGAGCTTAAACGAGTATGGACCTATTTGAGCTTAAACGAGTGTGGACCCATTTGAGCTTAAACGAGTGTAACCCATTTGAGCTTAAACGGGTGTGAACCCATTTGAGGTGAAACGAGTGTGAACCCATTTAAGATGAAATGAGTGTGAACCCATTTGAGGTGAAACAGGTGTGAACCCATTTAAGATGAAACGAGTGTGAACCCATTTGAGGTGAAACGGGTGTGAACCCATTTAAGATGAAACGAGTGTGAACCCATTTGAGGTGAAACGGGTGTGAACCCATTTAAGATGAAACGAGTGTGAACCCATTTGAGGTGAAACGGGTGTGAGCCCATTTAAGATGAAACGAGTGTGAACCCATTTGAGGTGAAATGGGTGTGAACCCATTTAAGATGAAACAAGTGTGAACCCATTTGAGGTGAAACGGGTGTGAACCCATTTAAGATGAAACGAGTGTGAACCCATTTGAGGTGAAACGGGTGTGAACCCATTTAAGATGAAACGAGTTTGAACCCATTTGAGGTGAAACGGGTGTGAACCCATTTAAGATGAAACGAGTGTGAACCCATTTGAGGTGAAACGGGTGTGAACCCATTTAAGATGAAACGAGTTGAACCCATTTGAGGTGAAACGAGTGTGAACCCATTTGAGGTGAAACGAGTGTGAACCCGTTTGATAAAGTTGGATAAGGACCAACATAGGTATTAACGCCCTTCATCTTAAACCTTGAAACCAAGGTCTGTTCTTCACGAAAAAGCTTGCAAGAGTGCAGAGAAAGATGGGGAAGAAGAAGAACTAACTAATATTTGCAAGAATAAAAGTATTCATAACAAAGCAAGGTGTAGAGTTATAAAACCCGCCTCAAACGTTGTTCCTAGAGCTCCAAGCTTCCAAGCTTCAAAACTTTAATGGTGGCTTGAGCTCCACAGGTCATCCAAGGTTGTTTCTTCAAGAAAGGTTGGGAAGGATCGGCTAGGAAGAGAAAGCTAAGTGAATTAACCATGAAACCAACCTTATACAAGGATTTCCCCCATGAATTCAAGCTAGAAGATGGTGCTTTCTTACCTTAGAACAGGTTGGTCGTTTCCCTGAGCTCCAGAGCTTTGCCTTGGTCGGTTGAGAAAGATGAGAAGTGAGGAAGTGAAGGGAATACGTTTGGTTGTTTTTACAAGGAACTAGGCTTATATACTTTAGGTTATTTTCCACCATAAGGACCTCTAAAACATAGATTTCTCATCTAAGTCCCTTCTTCTTTCTAAGGCACGTCCAAGCATGATAATCTTATGCAAATCTCATCAAAACTCAAGATCTAAGGGTAGATAAAACCAACATGCATACTAAGGTACATATATGAAGGGTCTTCTTACTCATACTAGGTGTTTTCACTACAAAGGTCATCCTTCTTATCCAATTATTTAATAGAAGCGCCCCTCTCATCCTTTCTTCTCTAAATGATGTCAAGAGTCATAAAAGATATTCTAGAAAGTGTATAGAACAAGTTGCACCCCACATTTTGGGTAAATTGCACTTTACACCAAAATTAGGGTTTAAGCACAAGGATTGCTCCACAAGCTGCACCTTGGTGCCCAAACTTGGGAAATACATCATATCTCATCATATTCCTTCATATGATGTCTCTTTATTAGAGGAACATCTTAACCTGAGTAATTTGCAAGTTAACCCCTCTAATTGGGTAATTTGCACATAGGTCCCTGTATTACCAAACAATACTACAATCATTGTTTAAAAAGGACAGAAATGAAAATGTATGTTCCTTAGGAACTTAATTACATGCCAAAAGATAATCACAAGGATTTAATTACATATATTAGGCAAAACACCTAGGGTTAATTCATAACCCAGGTCAGGGATGTTACATAGAGCTCAAACTAACTTCTCTAGACCAAGGAGAGAAAAGAGTGTTGCTCAACAAGGAAACCCTAAACCATGGTTCGGCCAACTAGGTGTAAAGGCATATAGACCATCAACAACATCAACAACATCATGCTCATTAAATCCATAAGATCAACAACATGTATTAGAGCAAGATACATAACATGCAATGGCCGATCATCAACATATATGAAACATGCAACATAGAGAAGGTAATATAGCTTGGGTTAGAAGTTATGTAACCTGCCTTAAGAAAATTCCTCAAGCTCCAAAGCTCCAAGCTTTAAGCTCCTAGCTCCAAGAACACTACTTCATCCACCTCAAGAAAAGGAATAAGAAGCATAACCACCATGGCCGAAGAGTAGGCAAGATGGAGAAGAAGATGCTAAGGAGAGAGGGAAGATGCTTACCAAGGAAACAAGACCCACTTAGGGTTTGGCCACCAAGCTAAAGGAAGAATAAGGGAACTCCTCCAAGGGGATCAACCACCAACCTTATCTCTTCCAAGGGTATTGGCCACCAAGGTTGCAAGGGAGAGGTGTATCGTGCACACAAGGAAGAGAGGAGAAACAAAGAGCTAAAGGGTTCCTAAGGAAGAGAAAGGCAAGGCATATATAGATGGGGGGTCAAGGTTAAACTAAGGCAAGGTGTCACCTTACCAAGGGACACTTGTCCACATGTTTTACCACTTTGCAAAACTCATGCACCTGCCATGCCACTACTCCCCTAAGGGTCAGCCACATGTCCAAGCTAGGGTGACACAACCAAGGAAAGAAGGTCAACACAGGTCAAAGGTCGACACACAACTCCTCCATGGACGACACACCCCCATGGGTGATACCCCATGGCCGACACAAAGCACCCTTGCCCGATACAGGGCTCAACCAAGCAAGGAAAGGCCCAAACAAGGGAAAACAAGGCCCAAAAGAGCTCAACCAAGCCCAAGACAACTCAAGGCACGAGCTCAAACCTTCCTCTCAACCCTAGAGGAAGCAAAGAGAGAGAAAGATATCTCTTAAGGTGACAAACTTGCTCTTCAACCTTAACTCAGGTTATTTTGCAAGTATCACCTCCAGCTCTCAACTAAGCACAAGAAAACCCTAATCACCAAGCAACCAAGAACAAGGTTTAGGCAAAACAAATAGGGTAAGCCCAAAACAAAGGTTAGGGTCCTTACACTGGCCCTAGACTTATTGGAAGAAACATATTGCTCCTCCACTATCTTTAGAAAATCTTTTGCCAATTCAGAAGTGAGAATGGATCGTCTAATATGCTTTCCCATGTTTACTTGCATAAGCAACAAACTAAGCCTATTAGAACGTTCCCACTTATCATAATTGACCTTTTCTGTAGTGGCACTTTCCACAGTAAGTGGTTGTGGTTTCTCCACTCGGAAAGCTACGTCTAAGTCCATACAGCCTAATGTTAACATGGCCTTTTCTTTCCATTCATCAAAATTTGAACCGTTGAGAGTAGGAATATTGTTATTTTCACTGTACAAGGATGAGAAAATAACTACAATAATAAAAAATTTATATTAAAACTACAACTGAATATAAAAGTAAATTTTGAGGTCTACTTTATTTACTTTTATCTGCTAATTTTAATAGTCATCACATCATTATCTTTGGATAAAATGTAACATAATATAAGATTAGTTTCTTAATGTGAGTCACACTCACTTGACAAGATCGACTCAATCAAAATTCTTATACTAATAAAATATTTTCACTTTGGGTTAAATATGTCATTAGTTATATTTTGATATTCTTGTCCTACTTCGTTTGTCCATGAATGATCCACGTTTGGGTAGATCATTATCATATAGAGTACAATTCAATTCTATTCGACAAATATAAGAACTGTATCTGAAATACACATACCGACGATGAGCATGATATAACTGACATGTTCACAAGGCACGAGGTGACGTTCCCTCATCCAGAAACGAGAGAATGTGGTCATTGCCTTCATTAATTTTATTACAAGAATTTGCTTGCTATGAAATGAGAGAACGTGGCCTGAATTGGAGAATATAATCCATTAAAGAGGACATCCAGAAGGCACAACCATTAATACCCACATAAGGGTATTGTAGATTCCATTACATACTGATTCCATTACATAACATACTTGTTAAGTGCTTGAGAAACCGTATGTCCTTTACTATAATCTCAAACCACTGTTAGTCAAGATGTTAGTGTACGTTTTCGTACACTACTGAATATGACCAAAGCGATTGGTTTTCTGGAGCACTTTCGACAATAAGCATGTGCACTGATTCCTTTAGATGTACCATTGCAGAATTCATCAAAGACAAAAGAAACAGTTTTATATTTCAAACCAATATGATGATGATAGTCAACATTCAATATTTCGTTATCGGAGAGCCATAAGAAGATATCGAAATTTTCGACCAAAGTGATTGGTTTTGAAGAAGATACCAAATTAAAAAGAAGATCCCAATTTAGCAGGTTGTGTGTTCGTTTCACGTTGGGTTCACCAATACCAATATCAAACAGTCGTATTAGAATCAAAGACGAATCAGTACGTAGAACCCAGATTGAAAACTTTACAGGCGATCGTTCTCGCACTCTTCATGATTACTCAGACAATCTATCACGTTGCGGAGTAGTAACTAGACAACCGTAATGATGGATAATCGCTCTGATACCATTGTTAGAGAATATACCGGAATTTGCAGAAGATTCCATGACTATTCGGACCGGCCAGAGGCAGAGCGGCACAGAACGGAGAGAGAACGGAAGCGTAAAGTCTCCTGGGCGTTGGTTTTCTCTCGCCTTGTGAGTCTCCGATAGGAAGAAATCGGTTACGGATGATTCCACCGGAGAGATGACCAAAAATCCTTATATTGTCTAATGTCCACCACGAACAGACACGACTGTTTTTGGAAACTACCTATCCCAATAGATGCATCTCTACAGATAATGTTTAATAAATATATATACATAATTATTTTGGGTCACATTGAATAGGATATTTTAACAAGATGCTCCCGCTTTAATTCATGTTCAAATCTAGGTGGTTTAACATGGTCAAGTTGGTGTAAGCGTGGCTGGATTCAAAGTGCTTCAACATTCAACAAACTTATATATGCACAATTCAACCACGTTGACGGATGGTCAAATCCCCAAGGCACCAATGAGTGTGAATGCGTTCCCTACCATGATCGTGTCTATTGAGCCAAGCTTCATCAGCCAAAGATAACTTTGATCTCTTTAAATATATGCCATCTCAATTTACTTGGAAGCCATATGCCATTGCCATATTAATCTTATTCCACTTTATGACATTATTCTATTAACTTCATTTTAAAGCCAGTTTGGTAGGGCGTAATCAGATGATAAAGTGTGTGTTTACTGTATCCTTTTACATTACGAGCTCATATAATACCCGACTACACCCAACCAAACACACCCATAGTGAACAAGTAAAAGAACTTACATGCTAAGATTTAAAAGTAACAGAATCAATGGATATAGAAAAGATACGCAACCCGTTTTCAGAGGATCGTTAATCAGAACAATCGGCCAAAATAGATCACAGAGTATCTAGCTTGGGAGTGTTAAATATTTGGTTGTAGTAACCATGCAGATAGTATGGGTTAAGTCCAATGTAGTGCAGCAAGTATATGTGAGAAAAATAGTTTTGTGTCTAGTGCAAATAGTAAAGAAGTTTTATCACATATTGCTCACGCCTAGAACTTTTGTGGTCATTATATGTAGGATCACATGCGGCACTAGTATCCAAAGAGTCTTAGGAGGGAGGTATGCTCACCTCCTTGGTAGGTGGGGTTACCACATCACAACACACGTGCGTGTCACGTCACGCTTCGTCGGGCACGAGCTCGGGGGCTCAGACTTGTGGATTGTGGAGAATGTCTTCAGTCTTCTTTTTTCACTAGGATACAACTAAGTAATTAATTACTCGTGCAATTAATTGTTTTCTTATTGTTCATATTTATTAATCCTAACTGTAAAATATTTTTTTTTTACAGATTTTTCCGTAATATGTACAAAGAGCGACTTACGTCTTGCTGGGAATATGAATTAGAGATGTGTGTGGTTATATATACGTCTTCGGCCTTTAGGGTTAAACACACAGTTTACGAACTTCAACCGTCATTCCACGTGTGTTTTGAGAGTCCTAATCCAGAGTGTGTCTGTCTTTGTCCTTGAGTCGTTTCGTGGAGTTCTTCTCCTGTGCGAAGCGCGGCTTCTTTCTTCTCGTCACCGAGATGCGACTGACAGACGGAGGCTCCTACAGTTGTTGTGCTGCATTGGTGACAGTGTAACGAGACGACGTCAAGTGCGAGCGAGATGTGTCTGTTCCAGGTTCGTGCCGGATTAAGTCTGGGAGAACGGTGTCTATCCGTGAGGATTGTCGGGTACTGATTTCTTTAAGATCACGTTTGTTTCTCAACGAACGCTCTGATTTGCGAATTTTGACTCCTTTTATTTTTATTCTCCTACTCGTTTGATAACGACGTTAATCACATTAACAATAGTGAGCGCTCCAATCCGTTTGGAAATAGATATTGCTCTCACTAAACCACTTTCTATAGTGATCACGGCGGAGACGTGCCGTGAGTGCAGCACGGATGATGGCCTTGTGGGTTTGTTGTCGGCTGCAGAGATCAGGCCGGAGATCGCGAGCCCGCCACACGTTCCCTTCCAAAATGATTTAAAATGTCTTTCAAGTTCAGCCACCTACTCTCCTCATTTTTAAACTCCCTCCGTTTTTTTTTATACTCTACCTTCGTGCCAGCGTCGTGTGTGTTTTTCCTCCTCTGACTGACCTGCTTTGTTGAGCAATTTCGAAGACCTGGCTCTCCTTACGCTATGTTTGGTATGTAGTGGAGAAAGAAACAAGAAAGGGAAGCGAGGGGAAGAGAAAGCTGAGGAGGGGGCACTTATAGACTTTATTTTTCGATATTCATCATGGTAATAAAATATTTTTCATGTTTATTTAATTTTATGTGTATGTATTTTTTTTAAATAACGAGGAACTGCTTTTGGGATCAGCCACTATTGGACTTCACTCAGCCAAGAATAAATTTCAGGACCAGCCGTACCATTGGGGGGGACACCACGATGCAAACAATCAAATGTCAACCATTGTTGCACCACGACCGACACTAAGAGTCAAAATGCGAGACCTTTCATTGAGGTGTTGTCGAGCCGTACCACTTGAGATATCAGTTACCCACCCCCCTTATGTGCATGTATTTAGATTCTTTTTGTAGTTCAAAGTTCTCTTCATAATTCCCCATATTTTTTCCAATTATTTATATTTTGTTTACTTTTTTATGTGTTTGTAATTTTAATTATCTCAAAACTTTTTATTTTCCAATTATAAGAATTTCATAATTAAATTTATTTTTAAATTATATACAAAAGTTTATTTATTATTTTATTTTATTTGTATTTTTCTTTTAAAGAATTCTCAAACTTTTTTCTTCAGTATTCTTCCTCAGCATTCCATACGTCTATTCAAGTGACATAGAACATAAATGAATGATTATGTTTTCTTCACCTTATTATGGGTATATGAATTTTCCCGTCACATATTTCTCTCTCCTACATTTTATATTTTCTTTACTTAATAATGATTTGTTATAAAAAAATCTTCTCTCCACTCTATTTCGATGGAGAAACGAATACCTGAAATACATTTTAAATTTTTTCTCTCCATTCTGCTCCATAATCCCTTCATGCCATGGTATAAGAGAGCTTCCTGGCCCGACAGACAGCTTCCATAAGGCTCTAGCCATCTCGCTTAGTTCCCTAATGGGCTGGGCATTGGGCCCTCTTTCCCGAAAACCTACCACCAAGGGAACCACCGTCAAGGTCAAGTGGAACTTCAGGACGCCAACGTCAATGTTTATCTATCGAAGTGGCCTCTCCCCCCCTCCCTCATACTTCACCGGCTCCTGGGACCTTAGTAACTTGGTTTGACGATGGGTCAGGTTCTCCACTCCTAACATCCAGAATGGAGCTGACAGAGGATTCATGTGGCATGTTGGATTAGTCACTAACCAATATGTGGAAATCTTCAGGTACAGGTGGGGCGCATTCCTGGTACTTCCAAAGGAGACACAACGGATTATGCAGATCAATTCAGGAATGTGGCATGATCAACCTGGCTACCGAATTATCTAGTACCTAATTGGGAACATATTCAGTGTGGGTTAGCATCTAGATCAGGACTCAAATATGTGTTTAGAAAGTCACTCCAGTTCTGATCCAATTGTGTTTGGATTGCAAGTGCAGACTGACTTTGTAACTAAACCATATACAAAAAAAAAATCAAGTGCAAAATTACCATCAATTCCATTATGAGTGAGATAAGATTTAAATTCAGATTAGACTACATCAATTTTGTTCAAAGGAGTTGAGTTAATCCAAATCAGAAGATTCTATTAGGAGTAATGAATTCCGTAATCCTAGTTTAATCCAAGTTTTGCCAAAGAACTAGTGGTCAAAATTTGAGGAACGATTGTGATAATACAACACAAAAGGACAAAATACGATTCCGGTTCGGTTCCAAACAAAATGGGTGCCTAAATTGGGTTTTCTTTTCCAAGTAAACCTTATAACATATGATAAATACACATATGAAACCGAATGTTTGCAAAATATTACTTGCAAAGCTTCATGAAATTCCCAATTTATGATCTAGAGAAACTTTAGAAGTCATTAGAATCTGTGAATGTAATGATCTTTTTAGATTAAATCCTGTGTGGTAATTATTCAAATGTTTATAACAAAATTGTTTTCCAAATGTAAAATATATTGGTCATACATGTATTGCCACTCTACAAACCTTTGGAGATCTTTTAAAAACACCATTTTACATACAAATCCTAGTTTCAAACTTGATGGTTTTTACTTACTCAAACATTTGCTTCCATTGAAGTATTTTGATATAATGGTTTGGTGGACTAAATTAGCCAGAGTAACATTGAGTGCATTTTATATCTTGGGAATATTAACAATGTATATCTATCTTCTATCTCATAGAAATGGGAGTCCTTCCTTGATTACAACCCACATTGCCTTTATTCATATTAATATATTCATATAGGGCCATCCAATAGATAACTTCATTGTTTATAATATACATGTGCCAAATCAATATATGAACATCATTAATACTTTCTATTGAATCTCTAAGGGCACAAGTGATGAATTGATAGTTGCTCTGGGTAACCCAGAGCATCCTAGACGTGTTAGGGGTGCAGGTACTGATGTGGGCATAAAAATGTTCTTTGGGCCATCACAACACAAATCTGTTCCAAAAGCGGAATTATCAAATATTGCGATAACATGTTCTTTTTTTAGAATGTTATTGCGAAAAGGAATTCAATAATCAAAATCTAGCATTTCTTTTGTCGATGTATAGGTAGATGAGTCAATTAATAGGAGAGTCGAGGAAGCACTTGATAAGAGACTCCATGAAGTAATTAACAAGTGGTAGGCATCTCAGATTGCCACTCAGAGAGTACATGTGGCATGCCGCTCTTCTCCTACTGCAGAGGTTGGGAGTCATCCTATAGACCCACCTAGCACGTCCACTGTAAGTATTTTTATGACATAGTAGCTAGTCTTTTGAAGATGCTATGTTTAAGTATATATGTATATAACATTCTTTACGTAAATTTGTAGGGGTTAAAGTTATGTCGTCTAAAAAGTCAAGAATTTATTGTTGCAGAGGACGAGGCTTACCCACCCCTTCCAGGAGACACGTTTCATGGGACTCCAGTACTAGATGGTACGGTTTGTGTGAGTCTGATACATGTACTCCCCAATTAGAGGGATCATCCATTGCCATATGCCCACCCAGATTCTGAAACGCTTGGTGAGGCAAAAGGCAGAGTGATATTGTGGCCCAAAGCAGATGTTGTCTATACTAATATTGTATGATAATTTTACATTACGTTAATTTTTTATTGTGTATATATGAGTCAATTGATCTGAAATTATACGCTACATCTCGGCCTCCACCTCCATCTCCTGAAGTACCAAGTTGGCTTCCAAGGGACCTACACACCTCGTTAGGTCCTAGTTGTAGGGGTATGGTAGTATGGATAGGCGAACAAGATCTAAATTGTCCTATAAATATTTCTATTCCGGAGGATGTTGCATGTCAATCATACGATAACAATCTATTTATACAAGATATTTTAGAGTTGTTTCATTATGATTGGATGAATACATCTATGATAGATCTATGGATATGGTGAGATCTTGTTTATACATCCATATACCATATTTTATATACAGTGATCTTATTTCTTATATATTAATGCATATGTAATACATGTTTTGCAGCCACTTACACATGATATGTACAAAATTTTCATTTTCCCATGTGAGATTTTTGGTTCTATCTTTGATTAGTCTTGTAGATAAAGACCCTTCATCAGTTACTTCATACTGCTCTGCTGCTTTTAAATATTTTGGTAAAAAAAGAAGACGGTGATAATAGCTCCATTCAATGTCGAGTAAGTTTACTCTGCTTATAATTTGGACTTAAGAAAATTATATTTTTATTGTGGATTTTGAGTAATTAATTTTTAACTTTCTTACCTCTAGTGGTAGGCATTGGGAGTTACTAGTTATTGTCCCCAAGACGTTCACTGTCTATTATCTAGATCATGCGGGGAAGAAATTGAATACATTATATGGACACACAATGAAAAGGTCATTATTCCCGTGAGAAATATTTCATATTTTTATACCTGTTAACATCTATTATTATATTAGTATTTAATTATACAATTTAATGTGTTACATTAACATGTAGAGCTTTACATGAGTTCAAAAAATATGGAGGAAAGGTCCCTAAGAAAAAAAATAGCCACTAATTTGGGAGAATGTGAAAGTAATTTCCCGACTCCAATGTATATATTATTTATGTGAACTTTGCTTATTTATATTTTTGAATATTTTGTATGTTTCAATTTATAGTGTGCTACACAAGACAATGGTTGGGCATGTGCATACTATGTGATGTGATTTATAGACCTGATTATCAAACATACCGTAATGAAAATTGATACCATACATCAGGTATTATATATAGTCTCATTAGATAATATGAAATATATCAATCTTATTATATATTATTAATGTTATATATATGTCATTCTCTTTGCAGGTGTTTAAAACTGACTTCACTACATGTCAAAAGTTATTAGATGTGCATACTCCCTATACGATGTAAGACTTAAATGATGTAAGAGAACAATGGGCAAAAGCCCTACAAGTAGTGGGAATTTTTAAATATGATTGGAATACTGATGGCGATAATGATGATGATGAATAAAGAATGATATTTCTAAACTTTATTCTCATAATTATTTTTGTGTGAATGTGAATGAATTTTTTTGCATTGTCATATGTGTGAATGTGAAGATGATCAATACATGAATGTTTCTACATGTGTCTGAATGTGAAAAGAGATGAAATGAATGGAACTGTAGGTTGCTAAATGTGTATGAAAATGGAGGATATTTGAAACGAAACTACTAGTTTCTACATGTGTGTGATGAAAAATAATATGAATTAAATGTGCTTATATATGTGTGTGATCATAAATTGTTGTCCATCTTGTTAATTTTGCAGGTTCGTGGCTTGTTGTTGGCTGATATCAATGGATATTGTAAACCTACAGTTCAGAACTGAACTGTAGGTTCTGCATCCTGCTGACCAACCATACAGCAGGTCTGCAAACTGACAAGAAAAAAAATCTAAACATAGGCGTCGGTTATTAGTATAAAACTGACATCAAAGACATAAAACGTCGGTTATTAGCTTAAAACGGACGTCTATATGGCGTCGATTATTAGTATAAAATTGACGTCTTTATCTGGACATAGTTTCGGTTATATATACAAACTGACGTCGATGGTGCCCTTACTGGCGTATTTTATTGGTGGCGGGAAGGGTTATGACGTCGATTTTTGTGAAACGTTGACATCTTTGACCTGGATATAGTGTCGGTTTTATTAAATAATCGACACTTATAGTGCCCTTGCTGGCACATTTTTAGTGGCGGGAAGGGTTATGGTGTTGATGTTAAAACTGACGTTGAAAGTTTCGACTTTTAGCGGCACCCACTTGGGTGTCGCTTTGAAACCGACGCCAAAGACCTTAAATAACTGACACTAAAGGTCGGTTTTGTACTAGTGGATAGAGAAACGAATACCTGAAATATATTTTAATTTTTTTCTCTCCATTCTGCTCCATAACCCCTTCATGCCATGGTATAATAGAGCTTCCTAGCCCGACAGACAACTTCCATAAGGCTCTAGCCATCTTGCTTAGTTCCCTAATGGGCTAGGCATTGGGCCCTCTTTCCCGGAAACCTACCACCGAGGGAACCACTGTCAAGGTCAAGTGGAACTTCCGGACACCACTGTCAAGGTTTATCTATCGAAGTGGCCTCTCTCCCCCTCCCTCCTACTTCACCGACTCCCAGGACCTTGGTAACTTGGTTTGATGACGGGTCAGGTTCTCCACTCCTAACATCCAGAATGGAGCTAACAAAGGATTCATGTGGCCTGTTGGATTAATCGCTAACCAATGTGTGGAAATCTTCAGGTACAGGTGGGGTGCGTTCCCGGTACCTCCAAAGGAGACACAGCAGATTATGCAGATCAATTCAGGAACGTATCCTGATCGACCTGGCTACCGAATTATCTAGCACCTAATTGGGAACATACTTAGTGTGGGTTAGCATCTAGATCGGGACTCAAATATGTGTTTAGAAAGTCACTCCAGTTCTGATCCAGTTGTGTTTGGATTGCAAGTGCAGGCTGACTTTGTAACCTAAACCATATACAAAAAACATCAAGTGCAAAAATTACCATCACTTCCATCATGAGTGAGATAAGATTTAAATTCTGACTAGACTGCATCAGTTTTGTTCAAAGGAGATGAGTTAATCCAAATTAGAAGATTCTACTAGGAGTAATGAATTCTGTAATCTTAGTTTAGTCCAAGTTTTTCCAAAGAACTAGTGGTTAAAATTTGAGGAACGATTGTGATAATACAACACAAAAGGACAAAATACGATTCAGGTTCACTTCCAAACAAAATTTGGCCTAAATTGGGTTTTCTTTACCAAGTAAACCTTATAACATATGATAAATACACATATGAAATCGAATGTTTGCTAAATATTACTTCCATAGCTTCATGAAATTCCCAATTTATGATCCGGAGAAACTTTAGAAGTCATTAGAATATGCTCCAAAATCAAATTAATCTACGAATGTAATGATCTTTTTAGATTAAATTCTGCGTGGTAATTATCCAAATGTTTATAACAAAATTGTTTTCCAAATGTAAAATATATTGGTCATACATGTATTGTCACTCTACAAACCTTTGGAGATCTTTTAAAAACACCATTTTACATACAAATCCTAGTTTCAAACTTGATGGTTTTTACTTAC
This sequence comes from Alisma plantago-aquatica, assembly GCA_963693085.1. Classification (NCBI taxonomy): domain Eukaryota; kingdom Viridiplantae; phylum Streptophyta; class Magnoliopsida; order Alismatales; family Alismataceae; genus Alisma; species Alisma plantago-aquatica. The sequence continues at coordinate 1,060,518,872 of OY856412.1, read as the reverse complement.
TCAAACATTTGCTTCCATCAAAGTATTTTGATATAATGGTTTGGTGGACTAAATTAGCTAGAGTAACATTGATCGCATTTTATATCTTGGGAACAGTAACAACAGTATATCTATCTTGTATCTCATAGCAATGGGAGTTCCTTCCTTGATTACAACCCACATTGCCTTTATTCGTCTTAATATATTCATATAGGGCCATCCAATAGATAACTTCATTGTTTATAATATACATGTGCCAAATCAATATATGAACATCATTAATACTTTCTATTGAATCTCTTATCATAATTTATGAAACGATATGTGTCAGTATGAGATTCTAATTCATCAAAATATTTTCTGGTAATTTGCCACTTCATGCACTAGTATTTCCCAACTTATTTCTTTCCCTAGCCTATCAGATGGAATCAAGCACGGAAACAACTATCATTTATTCTTTGTGGATGGTGCTTATCATGGATAGAAAAACGATCTAAGCATGCTAGTTGACGTAGGCAAGAACAAACACAACACTTGTCAACCACTGAGTTCATTTCATATTGAGTTAGTGAAAGTATAGGACTATTCTATATTACCTACATTTTCATATTGATCAACACACACCAATGGAAGACTTCTCAATAGCCAATCATCCTTCGTATTACTTAGAGACAATGATAGTTACTTTTTAGGGATCATATTGATGGGAATCATGAAATGAGGTGTCCCTTATTTCTATAGGTAGTTCCATTCAATTCCTTTGAGATTGTCTTTTTTGAGGCCTCAAAGGTGAAGATGTTACATAATTTCCCTAGCATACCACAACGGAAGTTCACAAACTTCTCTTTATGTAATATTGGACATCTTATGAGACGCATGAGAACTAACTAATAAGGTAGGTCCCATGCATACAAAATACACATGCAATGTGCATAAACTAACTAATCACAAATCAATAAAAAAATCTAAACAATATCTATCATAGAGATCAATGACTAGTGTTTCAAAAAACCACATGTAATGCTCAATGACGTGACCAAAGTGTTGTTCCTATTCAGTAGGAATAAACCGAATGAAATAGTAGATATCACTTTTTCTTTTTGTGATAGAGATCGTAATAAAGGGGGTAGGTTCCTTATAGAGCATCCCACCATAACAAAGAGGGTGGAGTAAAAGAAAATGAGTAATTGTATCCTTGCTAAAAATGGCATGAGATTATCGACTGAAAGTGCAATGTATTTTTATAATGGCAATATTATGATCACCAAAGTTATGTCTAGAGTATCTACTATTCCTTTCACACTGTATTTTTCACATAAGTTAGAATAAGTCATTAAGAATAAGGTAACTATGGTTTGACTCCGGGGCATAATTCTAGTTGAATGAGTCAATTATAAAGCGAAGACGATATGTTGTCATAACAAAATTGTATATAGTCCAAAATAAAATATCAGATTAATGCACGATGTTGGAAATAAGATGCTTTTGTTTTCCAAGTCTAGGGTAACTTGTGTCAACTTTGAGCCCCGACTCAGGGCACATTTGGTTTTTGGATTTTGTTATTTTGAGTTGTATTTTGGAGTCCGTTTGTAGAAAATTTATGTTTAGTTTGCGGGATTTGGAAAATAGAGCTAATCTTGAAATTTCCAGATATAAAGGGAATCTCACATCTTGATTTCCAGTAAAATAGTTCCGGAGGTCAAAATCTAGCTATTACTGGCGCGTGGACTAAGAAAAATAATAAATCATACACTTTACAAATCCAAAAAACCAAGCATAAAACTTATGTTTATGATATTTTGAGAATACATCATTTTACAAATGTAGGATTGCACAAATACAAGACTTCTTGAAAATATAGTTACAATTGGAGGTGCTAAACTATGTAGCATTCTCTGGGATACTCGGAGCACCACTTGTAATAGAGCGGGGGATTTAAAAGGATGAAGGGATGTACGGCTTGAGTGATGGCCCGTTCAGTCCCTCATTTGTGTGCAGTTGCTGGATTGCAACTTGAAAGAGGCAATAGTGACAAGGGTTCCGGACAGGTCCAGTACATGATTTTGTAGCTTATGGGTTGCGTTCTAACCTGTTTGGTCTTGATCCGTAGCTAGTGTCCGAACGATTTGAGGGTTTGTCGAATATCCGAGCCATACTCTTGCTCTAGCTTCTATTCTCTCCGTTGCATCTGGGACGGGTGTCTTAAGGGCTTTGTTGGTATAAATTATATTTTTCTCATTCGTATACTGTTTGGTAGGGTGTAATTGTAACAAATGATGTTTGATTGTTGTGCTTTTAAAATTAAAATTGTTTAGTAGGATGTAGTAGGGTGTAATTATGTGAATTGCAATGGTACTTTTAGGCTGAAAATCCAGGAAAATGTACCGCGCCCATTCAGGGCGCGGTCAGGTGCAGTTCGCGGTCCGAAGGAGCCCATGAAGCTGGCTTGTGCATGTATTGCACTGTAAACGGGAGGCGGACCCCACAATAACCAACTGAAAAAGCTATCTCAACTTCTGGTCTACTATCGTCACACCTGCTGCTGTGTAGTTTTTGAAATTAAAAAATCATACATGCTCTGCGGAACACACAGACATGAGCCACTGCTCACGATACGCAAAAATTCATCCCCATCTACCAAATAAAAGAATATAAAATCAATGAACTTGCACCTCACCCAACCAAACAAATTATAACAGCTGCAAATCAACAAAGTCGTTACTCTGGAAATCACATTTTGTGTGGTTACCACATCTAACCAAACAGGGCCTAAGTATCACTTATTTGCTATAGATGGCCAAGGCGAATGTAGTTTCGAAAATGTAACACAGTTGAATTACGACGTGATTGAAAACAGGTCAAGAATTGCACGGCCTATGTGTATCGTAACAGTGGGTGTCTGTGTCTAGTGGGTATCTGTGTCTGCTCTCTAGAAAATTGGAGCTCCATTTTTATAGATACGGTACCGACGAAGTCAATCTTTTTCTGCTCCACTAAGCTCGTAAATCCCGGTCGGTCACTCCAATTTTACTCAACGCGATGGAAGGAAACCCCATTCGGCAGACCGGGATAAATCACGGCGGATTGGATTACTACATACTAACATGGTTTAAGGGTTCGGGTCGGGTCCGGTACATGATTTTGCAGCCTATAGGTTGTGTTTCAACCTGTATGGTCTTGATAATTGGCTGGTGTATTACGTATATGCTGTGGATGGCAATTGTGCATAGGAGAAGAAAATTGTATTATATAGTTAAGGGGAATGTAGTTTCAAAAATGTAACAGAGCTGAACTACGACGTGATTGTAAGAAGGAAGGAAACCACATTCGGCGGACCGGGAGAACTCACAGCAGATCGGGTTACTATATGCTGACATGGGTCAAGGGTTTGGGCCGGGTCCAATACATGATTTTGCAGCTTATAGGTTGCGTTTCAACCTGTTTGGTCTTGATCCGTGGCTGGTGTATCACCTATGTGCTATGGATGGCAATTGTATATAGGAGAAGAAAATTGTATCAGATAGTTAAAGTGAATTCATTTCACCACTTATTGAGAACTTACGGATTGTGAAAACTACAAGATTACAAAGAAATAGAAGGGAGGCGGGCAACAAGCAGTGGCGTAGCCACATTGTGGCCCGGGTAGGCACGGGCCCTACCCGGATTTTGTAATTACACATAATCACAAGAGAAATTAGGCAATATTTTCTACAAAATTGCATATAATGTCATACCTAATATCTCCAACTGAGGTTCTATGTTATTAGTGCCCTCCTTGATTAATTTTTTTGGCTCCGCTACTGGCATCAAGCTGCATCGCCACCCCTTTTTGAATGACAAATCCAATCCTCCGAAACAGTACATCCATAGATCTGGGAGTCATTACATTACTATGCATAACTTTTTGAACTCTTTTAAGAAGCTCCACAGCCTCAGGGGCTAGGAACCCAAAAGTGTCAAAATCAAACAGGATAAAAACATGTTGATTGTCGATACATGCCTTCTCATGTTTGGCCACTTTAGCAGAAATGGCTTTACGGACAACATGTCCCACAATAAAGTCGTCACCCTTCAGACCAACAAATGGGGAAACTCCTGTTAGATCTACACATGCATATTTTTCTCAAACTCAGCCAAAAATAAGAACGTCTGCTGGCCTAAGTGTCGACCTGCCCTCCTGAGGATAAGTCAAAAAGTTCACAGGAGCTTCCTTCTTAGCTGCAACTCTCGCATGTCTAAGAACATCATAAAGAACGTCTCTTACAAGATCATGCCAATACTTGAAGTCTGGGAGCTCCCTACAATGAACTGCATGCTCCCCAAAAGTGTCTAAGTAAGATTTGCGGCACACTGGGCATACCTCATCTATAGGAAAAATTGGAATCATAAGACGATATCTGAGAACAGTACGATACTCCACTGGAGACATATGTAGACCAATGCCATCAATAGGTATAGCAAGAAGAAAATTATGAGCATGTTCATTCGGTAAACACTGGAAGACTTCTTTCTGTCTTACAGTCGTATCAAATTCAACATCCATGCCCTTAACGATTTTGCTAAAAAGGGAACTCGCCAAAGTATTTTGGGCTTTAGGGGGACGATGTCCTTATTAGCAAAACAATTAAGATCGAAAGACAGAATTATAACACGTAGATAATCTAAAGCGTAGTTAAAATCAAAGTCCATACTATGTATCCCGCTATCTCGCAAAATATGGTCTTGGAGCACTCAAGATTGGGCTCTAGAGGCCACAAACGCATATAAAGAAGCCTCTTGCTGAATATAAGCCCAAACCGCCGAGTATAATAGGTAATGATGCCGCACGCCATTGAAGATCCCCAAAAAAATGACCTTCACATACCACAATATCCTCAATAGATCCACACAACTATTTGTCAAAAAAGATTGCAGCCTGATGTATATGTGTGGGTTGGCATGTCCGTAAGCCGAACATAAACTTAGCTGAACTACGACCTGATTATAAGCAGGTCAATAACTGCACGACCTATGCGTATCTGAGCAGTGTGCATCCATGTCTGTTGTCCATAAAATTGAAACTCGGACTTTGCAGATACGGTACCGGCGAAGTTAAGCCTTTTACTGCTCCTTTAACTTCGTAAAATCCCGGTCGGTCACTCCAAATTTAACTCAGGGCACGTTTGGTTTGCCGGATTTTTAGAAATCCTGTATTTTGTCCAACCCGCATTATTAAAATGCTGCATTGTCAAAATCCCGCAAAATAAAATTTTATGTTTGGTTTGCTGGATTTTGTAAGTGCGAGATTTATTTTTTTTCGTGTCCACGACGTTCGCCATGTTGGATTTTGGCGTCCGGGAGAATTTTGATGGAGACCAAAATGCGGGATTCCTATTATGTCTGAAAATCCCGGGATTAGCTTCAGTTCTCCAATCCTGCAAACCAAACTTAAAATTTGTTGAATTGGAGTCCAAAATACAATTCAATACAGTAAAATCCAAGTAACCAAACATGCCCTCAATGTGATGAAGGAAACCGATTCGGCGGACCGGGAGAAACGACAGCGGATCCGGTTACTACATGACAATCGACGAAGGCTGGAGAGTTGTGTGCTGGTGTGGTGGGCCTACTCTCCGGAACAGCTGGATCCTGGGAACGGGGCCCCTCATCCGCATCAACCAAAGCTGCGTTCTACCTGCTGCTGGCTACTGTCGCTATCTATGATAAAGTGTGCGCCGCTAGGCGCTAAATTCCAGTTCCACTCCGTCCACGTCGGTGCACAATGAAAAGAGAGATTCCCCAGTACTTTCCAAACCAAGCTCCATTTTGATTATGAACGTGTGTGAACTCTTTACACATATGAAAATTTCTAGCTACAATCAGTTTTCTACTCTTTCATCCATCCAAATTTCGAGAAGACGCGACCACCAAGTTTCCGAGATATACTTCTTCTGTAGTTGATTTTCATATTATATTTCATGTTAAAGTTATATAAAAGACGTGCAAAGTATAAATAATGATTCACTCTTCACATATTTTATTTATAATATCTAATTTCACCACAAATTATGAAAAATATTATTTAAAATTTCATTCATTACTAGTTTCTCTATTTTTAAAATATTTAAATTATACATACAATACTAAGTGTCTCCCAGCTTCTTCTCACTCAATATTCCTTTCCAAAATTCCGTAAGTATTCTAGCATTACTATTTGTATTAAAATTTCATATTTATATTGCTGGAGTTGTTAAATATTTCTTTTTCAAGTCTTGATGAAGTTCGCCGTTCAAGTGATTATTCCTGATGATGAAGGTTGTCTTAAATTTCACGGCGTACATTACCAAACACATTACAAGACATACAGTACAAGATGTACAATACAATATGTCTAGTATAAGACTTGTTTGAATTTTACTCATCATTGAACTATCTACATATTAATTTTATAATTCTAAATCACTAATAAGTTATTTCATTCCACCACTAACATATCAGGAATCACTCGGGGCAAACTAATTATCCTAATTTAATACAATGCATGACATATTGTACATGATGTGCAGTATCAAACACATGGTACGAGACGTACAATAATAACATCATTTGTCAAAATTCCGTAAAAAATACATTATTAACAAATGCATTGTATAAAAAGTACAATACTAACCACATATAATACATTCATAAGCCACATACAATACCTCAGAAAATCATGTACAAAAGAATGTCGACAGCTACATACAATACCTACATGAACTAATTCATATTTTACTAGACATACAAATGTAACTTACATATTTTCTGAGTACAATACATACTCACATTATAGTACATCATATATTGTACATATTTTTTTATGCATTATTACAATACAAAATGTACAGTACAAGAAGTACAATACAAGACGTATTGTACTGACATTCGACAATGGACAAAGAATATAGGACACTCGACTTAGACACAAAAGATGCACTCCCCGACAGGAATGGCGAGAATTGAGAATCAAACGTACCGTACTAGTGTGGGAACACTGGTGAGCTAGAATGAGATTGGAGAGAGGAGTTGTAAGATATGAAAAAACTTCCAGACTCTTCGGCTTCTGCGTGAAGTTAATTCTTATTAGAAAAAATGGGTGAGACCAAACTTTTTAGACTCCCAAGAAAACAAATGGATAATTAGGTATAGACCTGATTATATGTATTGTTACTTTTACTAGCATGGTTTTCATAGATAACAGACGGTTTTTGAGATGTAGTAGTCTTTAAGGCGTTTTTTAGATGCAATTGTCTTGTGAGAGGCGCGATCGTTTTCACACGACTACGGTCACTAGTCGTGGGAAAAAAATCTGATGCACCCAATGTGGAATGAAAATATGTTGTATTTCCAGTTATACTTCAAAACCTGTCAGCCTCTTTACTCTCATATCGTCGTTTAAATTAAACGGTGGGTTCCACTTAAGTGGGAGAGAAAACAAGAGACAACGTGGACCTTTCAGGGTACCCGGGTATGGGAATTCACGAATTGTTGAATTTATTTGTGTATTGAGTTTCGACTAAATAAACATACATACGTGCACGCCTCACCACACTCGGTTCATACAATCATTTAAATGATTTTATATATTTTTTATTTTGACTTTAGAGGATGCTCTAGTTGTGTCATGAATACCTAGTCTTGCACAACTAGTTGACCATCTTAATTGCATTAGAAAATTTGACTGTCTTAATTGTTTTGGAAAGACCATCATTGTCTCAGAAAAATAATGATTGAGCCGTCAAATATTTACTCATTTCAGTAAACTTTCTAGTTATGTTTCCATCTAGGTTCATTGGTCGCTTTGTTTGCTCTGAGTTTCCTTATTTATGTATGAATGTCAAAACTCACGTCATTACTGATTGGTGATAAAACGACTAGCTTGATGCCTATTTTTTCTTGAGTTATCCAATTTATGAAAAACAATTTACATGTGTTTCTAAGCACAACAAGAAACACAAACTAAGAGAGAATTGTTGTGTCCAAATATTGTTCATCTATTTGTTATGTGTTGCTACGTGTTGTTTTGTGTGGCACCCACCACCTTGTATTTTCCTGCATAGTCACCTCTGCATTTAGCTCATATTCTCTACCATCCCACTAGATGTTGTGCATACTTGTGTAACTTTCATTTTCTAACCACGTTCAAGAGCCAACAGGGGGTTCAACGATGTCCTCTTGCTATCACTGGGAGACAATAACTGAGCTATGGAGTGATTGGATCTAAGAGAAAATTGTTGAAAATCTCATGTATAGGAGGGGACTAGTTGTCTTAGTGACAATGTTTAGCTTGACAATCTTTCAATCCATAGACTCTTCAAAACCTTAAATATATGTTGTTTATTTTTATTGGATCATCTGTGATATGAACTTCCAAAATTTTACTAAAATAAAACTTAGATATCAAAATAATTTTAGCATTGAAGACAAAATCACATTTATAGTTACATCCTATTCTTGGTAATTTGTATCATTTATTTTTTTTCATAATAAAAACCCTAGAGCCATTTTTACAACAGAAGACATAACTAGTCTTTGGTTAGAAACATTCATGGGGCTACACTTTAAATGTAAGAAACAAAAGATGATGTTTTAAATTACTTCTTTTGGTTAATTTCAGCTACCACACCAGTTGAGAATGTCAACATTTTATTGTCACTACATACAATTATCATTCTTATCCATCTTCATCTCCTACCAAAGTATTCAAAGAAATAGATTATCCTTGTCATGGTAGGATATTATCCGCTCGTTCTAATGAGTTTTGTGGCATATACCATAAGAATAGTCTACCCTTGAGCTTTGAGAATCTTTGGACAGTATATTTGAAATGAATGACATTGGGATCGAACAATATGGATTCATTCAATTCTATAACTGCAATTTTGGAGGGTGAACGTAAGAGTGTATTTTACATATGATATGACATTTTGTTTTTTCTACCAATTAGTCAGACAACAATAGTGTGATCTCTTAGGGAGATGTCATATCAGTGAAGTAGATTATAGGCTATCAGATCACATTGGGATTGCCCTTAGACTGTAAAATATTGTACATGCTCCTAGTTTTAAGAAAAACCATATTAATGTGGTCCTTGTTGTGTAGTTTGTTCATACTATGTTATGTCAAGGTAACAAAGTTGTAATCTATAGATAGCGTTCATATACAAGTGTTGGATACATCTATGCATGTTTGATTAAGCTTGGTGTTTTTTTCATACAATGGTACCTCTCATATAAATGACAATTGTATTTGTACTCTTTCAACTTCTATATCTTGCGATGTTTGGCCCGTACATTTAGGACATGTGAACAAAGCTACTATACATCATATGGTTCACATGAAGTTTATTCCTAAGGGTTGGTTCCTTGTAGCTAGAACATGTTGCGTACTTGCAAAATAGAAAATCCAAAGTCATGAGATGGAACTCCAACAATAGCTATTTGGTTGGATGTGTCTGCAACTCATCCGCTTCATTTTCGTCTGTTTGGCACCCTACGGTATGAGATCATGTAGTGGCAGACAGCAGAATTATGATATAAAAAATGAGAGTTGCAGTCAACGGGAACGGAGAAGACGCCAGATGAGGTGGAGGAACCATTTTTTACATAGGTGGCAGCGTGTTCGGTCACATGGAAAATGAACCGTGCCCGATCTGGGTGTGGTTTCTTTTCCTTCTTTTCTAATGGGCCAATCTGTATCTATGAGTTCCAATTCCACCGTCTGTTGGATCTGTGTGAAACTAAACATGTGTAGTTGAAAAACACAGCGGGTTGGGTCTGCATGTGTTCATTTGCAGCCTAACCAAATTAGCCCTAAGACTCCTATATCTAGTGGTATTATATACCAGATATGTGTTCAAGCTAAATTTCCTAAGATGACTGAGGATGAAAACCCCAACCATGGACAAGGTGATGGCCTCCATGGAGCTAGATGTAGGATAATAGAGTGATGGGGGTTCCCCGAGGCTTGAAAATGAGTTAAAAAAAGGGGTAAACAATAGGAGAGGAGAAAAAAGGAGATAGGGTCTTTGCATTTTCTCAAGGTGACAAGAAAGGAGCGGATTTGTAATGACCACCACCAAACCGACAGCCAAATCATTACTAATTATGCGGAATAATCATAAGCAGTGGATTAACAAAAATCACTAAAAATTTAAACCATTTTACAAAGAGATCTATTTCTACGAAAACTCTTTAAGGAAGAACCAAAACCTTATATACATCATTGTTCACAGTGTACATACACTGTACCATCTCTTCTCAAGGATAATGCTTTGTCAAAACATAAATTGAAGCAACATAAAACCTCGAGGCATACTAGCCAAAACCTCATATTGTTCATAAAACAAACACGTACTAAATCCAAGGACCAGAGAGTACAGAGACGACACATATGACTTCTATCTATAAGACACGACAGACAGTATACTCAACCTGAGCTATTACTGTTGTCCCTAATGTTGTTGATGTACCTTGTAAGGACCCTGACCCAGGTTTTGGGCTAACCCTATTTTATTTGCTTATGAACGGTGATTAGAACCTTAATCTAATCTTATAGGATGTTTTTGTATCATGTGACAAGCTCATGTTTCCAGTTTGGTCCCGTTTGGATGCTGTTTGAGCAATGTTTGCTTGTTTTGGACCAAAGTGCAATTTACCCAAAGTTAGGGGATATATTGCAATATGTCACATGTAAAGCATGCCTTTAGTTCTCTTGCATCATTAGAAAGATAATGATGCCATGGGACACCTTGTGGAGGACCTATGTTTCAAGTTTGAGCTTGGTTGGTTGATGTTTATGCTTTTTGTGCTAGTTTTGGTGCAAATTGCAAATTACCCAAAGTGGAGGGGTCAATGTGCAATTTATCAGCTCTAGAGTCTTCTTTCTTGTGTGTGACATCATCTAGAATGAGTAGGGATGATGGAGCGCCTTGTTTGATTGATAGATGAGGAATGACATCCTATATGGTCATTATAACATATATGTGTTGCATATGTCACCTTGTCCTTTAGTGTATCGGCTAGGACATGAAGGTGTGTCGCCCAACAGGGGTGTGTCGGCCATGGATTCTGCCCAGCTGCACGATACACTTCCTAGAGTGTATCACCAGGCTATGCATGAGCTGCTAGGGTGGCAACAAGTGGCGTTATGAGCTAGAGTAAGTGGCACCTTGGTTTATGTGGTTATGACACCTTTCTCTTGCTACCTCTCTCTTTCTTGGTGTATATAAATCCCTTCCTCCTTAGCCAAGCAATCCTTTTCGGCCACCTACCTTATCCTATCTGTTTGTGTCGGGCATGGGAGCTTGGGAGCTAAGGAAGACTCCCATGGAGCATGGAGGGGCGAGCTCCTTGGCCATGGAAACTCCTTGCTCAAGATCTGACCTTGGTGAGTCATGCTTCCTTGCTAGTTTTCCTTGTGCTTACTTCTCCACCTTCCTCTTTCCCTCTTGGCCACGGATAGGCCCTTGATAATAGTATGCAAGGACGTGGTCATCTTCCCTCCTTTCTTCTTCTTGATCTATACATAACCATGGTTTCTTCTTCTTCTTCTTCCTTTGTTTCTTGAGGTGGTGATGATGGTGCCGAAGGCATGTTTGGAGCTTTGGATGGGTGCTATTCTTGGAAGAGAATGTGTTTTTTCTGCTTGGATCATGGAGTTTTGTGCCTTTCATGGAGATCCTCTTAAGGCGGGTTACATAACTTTAAACCATCTCTATTATGCACACTCTCCATACATGTAAATGATTGTTCTTGTACTTAAATTGTTACCTTTTCTCCATGATAGATATATATATGGGACTTGGAATCTTATCTAATGAGGATGATACATTTTATTACTGTCTTTAGCTTGTTTTCCTTGTACAATATGGTAATGGGTGTGTTACAACCCCAAATTTTGGGTTCATTTGTTGAGAAATTTAATTTCTCATAATAAAGATAAATGAACAAATAATGGATGAATGCATGGATTTCATTTACAATAGCCTTGTTGTTTGATTTTTGGGCTTTATTGGCTATTGGGCCCAATAACAAGGATATTCAATTAATTAATGAATAACTGAGATTTAGAGATAAGAAAGGTTTGGAAACCTCTAGAAGGCAAATCCAAAGAGGATTTCGTGCCTCTTAGATTCCTTGGGTTCCAAGGAGTCCAAAGTTGCGAAGAAAAGGCAATAAGAAAAGAAAATATCAATTAAGTATTTCCTTGTTAATAAATAAATTGAAAACATTGATGAAATGTGGAAAATATGTGAAAAGAAGTATAATTGGTTAATCCTTTGTTGAATTTTGTATCCCAAGGATTCTTGATGATAAAAGGAATACTAATGAGGAAAATAAAAGAGAAATAAGAGAGAGATCCTAAAAAAAAGGAATTATTTTAAAAATAAATAGGCAAGATAATGAGAATAATGCATATTGATGCATTTAATGATAATGAGTGTTCCTTAAACAAAGAATTTCGAATTCTTTGAGTTTTATTGGGATTCAAGAAGTCCCAATCAAGAAAGAGGAAAAAAGAAAATATCGATAAAAGAAAACAAGAATATAATGTGAGTACATTATTAATGAATCTCATGGTATTATTAAAAGGAGGATATTTTCTATTAAAAGGGAAACTAAATTTCGTGCCAACACTTGAAAAGGCAAGTACAAGGGAGATAAAAAGAATAATTTTTCGAAATTCCTAAATAATCAAATGTTAGAGAATATCAAAAGGTTTGCAAAGAGAGAGAAGGATTACATATCCTTAAAGGAATATGATTCTTTTTGGAAATAACTCTATGAGTTGTGAATAGGATAACCTAGTGCTTCGTTTCCCAACCCTTTATAAAGGGCTAGAGCACAGGGGCGAGTTCAAGAAGGACCCCATGCGCCCCTCTCTCCTATTCTTCTTCTTCTTCTCTACATGGAAACCCTAGTGGATAGGGTAACTCGTATCTCGGCTCTATGAGAGGCTGTGGAAAAGGTGTGAGGTGTACATGTCGCTTCCATGATATCCTGGGAGGGATCAGAAGAGTCAACCCGTGCTCCTGTCTTCGCACAGCGGCTACCAAAACCTTGCAAGTCTGCAGCAAACAGGGGCTTGGCTCCCCTCGGATCAGGCGTTTTGGCTGCGACCTAGAGTATCCCTGCATGCGCGGGGGTGCGGAGGAGTTGGAGAAGGGTTCTGGCGGCAAGCTCCAGTCATAGGGAGGCGGAGAGGGCTCTCCCCATTCAACTGCGACCTGCAGCAGCGGCGCCCTAGGGCTGCTCGCGAGGAAGAAGAGCCAGGGGTGCTGATGGACACATATACCCTTCGCGGGCTGAGGAGCTAATCGACTCAAGTGAGGGCAATCACGTAATTTGGTTATAAACTGAGTCGGGCCGCGTTACATGGAAGTTAATGACGTGGCGCTTTCCTATTGGCCAAGTAAGTCATTTAATGCAAAATTCATATCTCACAATCGGTAGCTCGGATGGGTACGAATAAAATATGAAAGTTGCTCAGAAAATCGAGAGGAATCTAAATAAAATATGGTTGAAGCCAAATTCTGCTTGCAATTCGAAAAGTAGTATAAGTTATTAACTTTAATGTAATGATGATTAAGGAATCCTATCTTGTTATAATTAATGTGATTCGTAGGGTTCAATGAATGATTAGAGTTGGTATTAACCTGTTAATGATCAAAGAGATACATTAAGTTTGAAAAAGATGAATCTTACACGTAATTGGTTGATTTAGAAGTTCATGCATATAAATAAGCATTAATGGGCCTTGAAACCCTAATTTTAGTGAATGAGATTATTAATGGTTTTAATTGATCAATCTGATGATAGGAGTTGAAATGTGTTGAATCTAAGCTATTAGAGTATAACAGCCCTTAATTCTGGATAAATACCCTAAAGGTAGTAATTAGGGTTTTCTCAGAAATAAAAGGGTAAAATTATGACAAAATGAATTCGTATGCGACTTAGATCATTCTGGACTATGAATTGTTGATAAATACTTATAATGAGTTTGCCATGGATGAAAAGGATTAAAATAGTAGCTTTAATGAGAAGAGGCTTGATGGACTTAACTGGTAGATAATGGTGTTGTTAATATGAAAATAAGACTAAATATTGTTAAAGGATAACCTTAGCATCTTTTGTGATGAATAAATGGGGTTTTCGTGGTCCAAACCTGATCTTAAGGACCGTAATGGAAAATAAGACAAGATAATTAGGTTTGATGGATATTTGATAAAAGTAATAAAAAGGAAGTGAAACCCTAATTATGGTCAAAACCCTAAAAAGGATAGTAACCCTAAGGCATGAGTAGGTCTATTAGATTTGTGTGCCATGATCGATGATAGAAAATATTGCATGAATATTTCAGGATTGAATTGTGCTTGCTTGATTTACTCTGGGTTACTTGATTGCTTGGACTTGTTGATTCTGCAAATCAGGTATGTGGTTACGCTTATGACTACCCGAATTAGTTTTCTAGGATTTTAACGACGTTTCTATCGTGGATTGAATTAAACTGCTGGATGTATTTAATTCATGCAATGTATAATGTGAATATGACTATCACATAAGAGATATGCCTACTAGCTCAGATCCTAGTCCCCTCTGTAGCTTAATGAGTTGACCTAGTAAAAGGCTACCAATGGGGTAGGCCCATCAGGTCATTGAATGACTTAGTAAATGGCTACCAATGGGGTAGGTCCATCAAGTCACATTGAGTTAGAGATTGGACTACCTATGGGTAGTGCCATGCGACTGAACCCTAGATATTGATCTACCTATTAGGTAGGATCATGCAGGGTTTAATAAGGATCTACCTAGAGAGAGGTGGGATCTCGGTCCACTGCAGGGACAACACAGAGATAGGGGATAGGAAATGATTGAGTAGTATGGTTTAAATCGTAATCTTGGATGTTAACTGATAATTGGTTGATTACTTTGTTATTGTAGTTGCATGATTATTGTTTCCCCCACATACCAGCTTAGTGCTGACCGACGTTTTGTTTGTCGGCGTTTTAGGTACAAATGAAAAGAACAAACAGTAAAGTGGCACATGTGTAAATGAATGAGAAGTAACGTGCACAGGAGGATTAGTTAGATTAGTGTCTTCATGGATAGAAGTTTAGAAATCCCAGTTTTTCCAAGGTAAGAAAAGTTTTATTTTATACCAGTTTTCAGTTTAGTTGGTAAAGTTTATTAATTATTACTAATTATTTGTCGAACCTTTGATCCTGTTAATTGGATAACGGCACCGACCTTTCGGTCTCCCTTAATTGGGGGTTACCGGGAGGCGGGGTCATTACAATTGGTATCAGAGCATAGGTTCCTCATCTAATCTTTAATAATTATTAAATTTTACAAATTCCATAGAACCCAAGGGAGTTATTAGAAGATTATCCGAAAGACTGAGGTGTCTAGAAAAGGATCATGACCGGGGGCTGGCAAGATTTTCCTCCGCACCGCTAGTCAAAATATGAGGACTCCTGGATCTGTGTGACTGCCTGGCCAAAGTCTTAGGGTATGATTCGAAATAAGATACCTTTAGGAGGACTCTCTCATCTTGTTCATCCCTTCTCAACCCAAATTCTATTAAGGACCTTAAGGATTAGGGTTTTCTCTCTCTTCCTCACCCTCTTGAGGTATGGGTAAGGCTAGTAAGGTCTAAGGAATACTCCAACAAATTAATAAAAAGCATGTAAGTAAGATGTCATGGACATAAACTTAATAGAGTAAGCGTGAAGGAATAGATACATGCTTAGGTTGTATGACACGAGTTGTCATTTCTTTCAGGAGAAACCTGAGGCTAGACCTCTTTGTCAGGAGAACAAGTAGGAAGAGTTAGTCTTGGAGGTAGAGATCTCCATTAAAAGGATAGAGTGAGAGATGGCACGATGAGTTAGATGTCATGGTGGACCGAGAGTTTTGTTGGACGTGCCATTGGGATGGCATAAGAGGGTAGATGACCTAGTACCTTTGGCGACCCAACCCTGGAGTGGGCCGTGCATGCTAGAGCGAAAGATAGCTCCTTCATGGATAAGGTTAGAAGAGAACCTATAATTACCCTATGGGCTTAGGCAAGTAGGGTATAGCTTGATGAAATCCTGGTCAAGGGATCATGATGGATGGCTCATGACATAAGCATAAGGGGTTATGGATAACCTTGAGTAAACATAAGTTTGAGTATAGGCTTCATTCAAGTGAGGGCATGCTTAGGAGTTTGATCCTTCATAAAGACAGGACCTCTTATAGAGAGGTTGGTTGTAGGATTAGCTCTAGAGAGAGGGAGCAAACCTCGGCCAAGAAAGTTGGGAGCCTAAAACCCCGAAACTTGAGAAATAGTGGGAGTCGAGAAGGATGCGATCTAAGTGGATGATAATGGTCGCCTCATGCATGATCCCTAGAGGTTGATGATGTCTTGGTTAGCTTAAGAGTAACCAAACCCTAGAGGGAGGATGATGATTCTGGCACCTATGGTACAAGTCATTACCTACTAGATGAGATAGAGAGTGCTTTAGACCCTGAGGAGGTTAAGGCACCAGTTGTGAGGTTTTATACCTAGTAGTTGTCCAGGAAGAGGAAACAACTTTGAAGTGTTTCTTGAGTAGAAAGATCATGGGAGTACATGACATATCTCGGACATGCTGGATTCCTGGTTAAGAGAATGAGCATATGGTTGGACACCCGGAGGAGAACCTAGGGTTCCTAGGCCTAAGAGGGGAAGCTGTGTACCCAATGCTCATGTTGAGATTTGAGTCTCTATAGTTTCGAGCATGGTACTCTTAATGTGTAGAGGTAAAGGAAAACCCCTTCAGGTAAGGGTATGTTTGATGAACCCCTCACGAATAAGTTGATCTGATGATGAGGAAAGAGAATGAGTGTGACCTAGCATGGTTTTGTAGGTACGCTTGTGCCTTAGTAGTTGTTGGTTTTAGCATGCTCATACGGGTGTAAACCCTAAGGGTGGTTGTGACCTTGCTGTCAGGGGTTGTAGTTTCCTCCCATCCTGGGAGAGGGATCCCTTTGGAAGGGTGTATATCAGTTTTGCTGGTTCAGGGTAACCTAAAGAGGTCTCATAGGATCTTGAGAAACTGAGAGAAAAGTACATGGTATGAAAATGAACCTATAGGCCCATAGATAACCATATCTAAGTGCGTGGATGTGTTACCATGGGAGTAACCGGTATGGGGCCTGACCAAGGTAGGCAGGTTGCCATGACCCCTGTTAAGGGATGAAAGTCAGTCATGAATGCAGAAAGAGATGATGAAGGCTTGGGTAAGGTTCTAAGTCAGACCTGTACTATAAGAGAATCCCAAGTCTATCCTAGGGTCAGGTAGGGATAAGACCGATGAAAGACGGAGTTGCCTGATTCCCTAGTTGCACATGACCATAGGGTCGGGAGGTAACAGTTATCATTGTCTGAGGGCCATGGGTTAGGAGATTGATCACCTTCATTAACTCATGTGACCCAAAGGGCAAGTGAGTAGGGCACTCTCTGGTGCATATGGGAAGAGGGATGACCCCAAAAGTGCCGGTACCCTATAGACCTAAAGGATATGATCAAGGATTGTGTGTAAACCCAAGTAGGTTTGAGGCCAGTTTTCCATGAAAGTAACTTTGATATAATGATGATTGCGATATAGAGACATGAGTGGCACGTTTCAATGGAGACTTGAAGGTGTACTGGCGAGGTGGGTTGTACCATCCCTACTCTTGGAATAGGAAGAACTCTGTATTTGGACGGCCGCCAAATGCTTATTTCTTCTTGTTATGAGAGTGAGAGATAGGACAGTATGCATGCCATACACCAAGGACAAGGATGTTGTGAGTTGGAACGTTGCTATAAGGAATAATGATAGAGATGTGGAAGGAATGATACATGGATGGTTCGCAAACACTATGAGAGGTAGTGTAGCCAGCTTATGAGGATGTTTTATCGGGAACTATCTAGAATTTGCAGATTAACCAAGGTCAAGTTCGATCACAGTGAGTATGAGCTTAGAGTTTCTTGATGAAGACAAACTTAGAGTTTGAGATGAGATGATAAGTAGAATACATGGAAGAGTATGTCTTCAACGTTAATTAATAACGAAGGATGTGAAGTGGTAATAGATGCTCTGGTGGAGATAGAGCTGCCTGGTTTGGCTAGAAGGGAGTTGTTAGGCTAACCCTACGTTTGGAAAGAAGATGTGTTTTGGCTAACACTCAGATGTAATGAAATATGTTGAACAAGTTAATGATTGTTTGGCTAGTCAGTCTAGTCCTTGACGTAGTGAAAGGATGGTTTAGAGCCTCAGATGCACTTCTCTGGAAGGGAATGTGATGAAACCCTGATTAGAATGGTTTAGGGTTTCTGAGGTATCAAGCTTGAGGGATCATGATACACTGGAGATCATGATTTTAAGATCACCATATACCATGGTATTACTGAGATGGTAGCACTTTGGATGCTTAAGATGAAGATGCATGTGGCTTGTGGCCATGCATGATAAAGGTAAAGGACGAATACCAGTAACCCAGTGTACCAATATAGAGGATAAAAGAGTCCCTAAAAAGGAATGAGAGTTCATCACTATGGAGGATGTGGAGACTCTCTCCTTAAACCAAGGAAGATCAATGAGGGTTATGGTAGATCACCTTACCTGGATGACAGGAAAAGAAGAGTACTGTCAAGAGATAGGTTTGTTTGAACTACATAAGAGAAAGAGAGATGATTTAACTACATCATGATGTGAGTTCAAAGGTTCTTGGTTTTGACCAAGGTTCACTTCGATAAAGTGGAAGTAGGTACATGACAAGCTTGATGATAGTATAGTTTATCAGCCCTAGCTAATGGTTAGTATGATCCAGACTAGAGGGTCTGATGAGAGAAAGTGTGCTTGTTCAGGGTGATACCATGAGATAGTTGTAAATATGTGACGTTAACCACCATAGCCTTATCAGGATGCAAGAAGTTTTATAGGGAGGTTGTGTCGGTCACCACTTCATTATGATGATGTTGGTGAAGGAGGCCTCACGAAGGTCAGAAAAGAACCCCAGGTGTGTGCAGATGAAGTCTCTTTGATCATGCAATGGCTGAGAGAGAGCCCAGTGGTGACATGAGTCACGAGCTGATGCAAAGCAGACTGACATGCAGTTCACTGTGGAGGAATATAATGTGAAAATCCGACCCCTCTAAGCTACAGCTGGGAGAGCTGAATCCCCGATATATGGGTCCATTTGAGATGGATTGGTGGAGATGGTTGTGTTTAGCTTTGCCCCACAGGATAACATGATGTGTAATGTGTTCCATGAGTCCGATCTAGAGCACTATGTGAGGTACCCAAGCCATGTGTTGAGCCCTGATCCTATTCAGCTTTTGAGAGGCTGAAATATCCTGAGTCACCTATGAGGGTACGATATACCAAGGTAAGAAAGAACTCAGATGGAAGCATATGAGATAATGAAGGTTCTTGGGAAACACCATGGAAAGGGTGAAGCCACATGGGATCCATGATGGACATATGAAAGGCTTATCCTGTTTGTTTGCTTGCTTGATGGAATTTTGAGGGCAAAATTCTCATAAGAGGGGAAGGATGTTACAACCCCAAATTTTGGGTTCATTTGTTGAGAAATTTAATTTCTCATAATAAAGATAAATGAACAAATAATGGATGAATGCATGGATTTCATTTACAATAGCCTTGTTGTTTGATTTGTTGGCTTTATTGGCTATTGGGCCCAATAACAAGGATATTCAATTAATTAATGAATAACTGAGATTTAGAGATAAGAAAGGTTTGGAAACCTCTAGAAGGCAAATCCAAAGAGGATTTCGTGCCTCTTAGATTCCTTGGGTTCCAAGGAGTCCAAAGTTGCGAAGAAAAGGCAATAAGAAAAGAAAATATCAATTAAGTATTTCCTTGTTAATAAATAAATTGAAAACATTGATGAAATGTGGAAAATATGTGAAAAGAAGTATAATTGGTTAATCCTTTGTGGAATTTCGTATCCCAAGGATTCCTGATGATAAAAGGAATACTAATGAGGAAAATAAAAGAGAAATAAGAGAGAGATCCTAAAAAAAAAGGAATTATTTTAAAAATAAATAGGCAAGATAATGAGAATAATGCATATTGATGCATTTAATGATAATGAGTGTTCCTTAAACAAAGAATTTCGAATTCTTTGAGTTTTATTGGGATTCAAGAAGTCCCAATCAAGAAAGAGGAAAAAAGAAAATATCGATAAAAGAAAATAAGAATATAATGTGAGTACATTATTAATGAATCTCATGGTATTATTAAAAGGAGGATATTTTCTATTAAAAGGGAAACTAAATTTCGTGCCAACACCTGAAAAGGCAAGTACAAGGAAGATAAAAAGAATAATTTTTCGAAATTCCTAAATAATCAAATGTTAGAGAATATCAAAAGGTTTGCAAAGAGAGAGAAGGATTACATATCCTTAAAGGAATATGATTCTTTTTGGAAATAACTCTATGAGTTGTGAATAGGATAACCTAGTGCTTCGTTTCCCAACCCTTTATAAAAGGCTAGAGCACAGGGGCGAGTTCAAGAAGGACCCCATGCGCCCCTCTCTCTACTATTCTTCTTCTTCTTCTCTACATGGAAACCCTAGTGGATAGGGTAACTCGTATCTCGGCTCTATGAGAGGCTGTGGAAAAGGTGTGAGGTGTACATGTCGCTTCCATGATATCCTGGGAGGGATCAGAAGAGTCAACCCGTGCTCCTGTCTTCGCACAGCGGCTACCAAAACCTTGCAAGTCTGCAGCAAACAGGGGCTTGGCTCCCCTCGGATCGGGCGTTTTGGCTGCGACCTGGAGTCTCCCCGCATGCGCGGGAGTGCAGCGGAGTTGGAGAAGGGTTCTGGCGGCAAACTCCAGTCATAGGGAGGCGGAGAGGGCTCTCCCCGTTCAATTGCGACCTGCAGCAGCGGCGCCCTAGGGCTGCTCGCGAGGAAGAAGAGCCAGGGGTGCTGATGGACACATATACCCTTCGCGGGCTGAGGAGCTAATCGACTCAAGTGAGGGCAATCACGTAATTTGGTTATAAACTGAGTCGGGCCGCGTTACATGGAAGTTAATGACGTGGCGCTTTCTTATTGTCCAAGTAAGTCATTTAATGCAAAATTCATATCTCACAATCGGTAGCTCGGATGGGTACGAATAAAATATGAAAGTTGCTCAGAAAATCGAGAGGAATCTAAATAAAATATGGTTGAAGCCTAATTCTGTTTGCAATTCGAAAAGTAGTATAAGTTATTAACTTTAATGTAATGATGATTAAGGAATCCTATCTTGTTATAATTAATGTGATTTGTAGGGTTCAATGAATGATTAGAGTTGGTATTAACATGTTAATGATCAAAGAGGTACATTAAGTTTGAAAAAGATGAATCTTACACGTAATTGGTTGATTTAGAAGTTCATGCATATAAATAAGCATTAATGGGCCTTGAAACCCTAATTTTAGTGAATGAGATTATTAATGGTTTTAATTGATCAATCTGATGATAGGAGTTGAAATGTGTTGAATCTAAGATATTAGAGTATAACAACCCTTAATTCTGGATAAATACCCTAAAGGTAGTAATTAGGGTTTTCTCAGAAATAAAAGGGTAAAATTATGACAAAATGAATTCGTATGCGACTTAGATCATTCTAGACTATGAATTGTTGATAAATACTTATAATGAGTTTGCCATGGATGAAAAGGATTAAAATAGTAGCTTTAATGAGAAGAGGCTTGATGGACTTAACTGGTAGATAATGGTGTTGTTAGTCCGAAAATAAGATTAAATATTGTTAAATGATAACCTTAGCATCTTTTGTGATGAATAAATGGGCTTTGCGTGGTCCAAACCTGATCTTAAGGACCGTAATGGAAAATAAGACAAGATAATTAGGGTTTGATGGATATTTGATAAAAGTAATAAAAAGGAAGTGAAACCCTAATTATGGTCAAAACCCTAAAAAGGCTAGTAACCCTAAGGCATGAGTAGGTCTATTAGATTTGTGTGCCATGATCGATGATAGAAAATATTGCATGAATATTTCAGGATTGAATTGTGCTTGCTTGATTTACTCTGGGTTACTTGATTGCTTGGACTTGTTGATTCTGCAAATTAGGTATGTGGTTACGCTTATGACTACCCGAATTAGTTTTCCAGGATTTTAACGACGTTTCTATCGTGGATTGAATTAAACTGCTGGATGTATTTAATTCATACAATGTATAATGTGAATATGACTATCACATAAGAGATATGCCTACTAGCTCAGATCCTAGTCCCCTCTGTAGCTTAATGAGTTGACCTAGTAAAAGGCTACCAATGGGGTAGGCCCATCAGGTCATTGAATGACTTAGTAAATGGCTACCAATGGGGTAGGTCCATCAAGTCACATTGAGTTAGAGATTGGACTACCTATGGGTAGTGCCATGCGACTCAACCCTAGATATTGATCTACCTGTTAGGTAGGATCATGCAGGGTTTAATAAGGATCTACCTAGAGAGAGGTAAGATCTCGGTCCACTGCAGGGACAACACAGAGATAGGGGATAGGAAAGGATTGAGTAGTATGGTTTAAATCGTAATCTTGGATGTTAACTGATAATTGGTTGATTACTTTGTTATTGTAGTTGCATGATTATTGTTTCCCCCACATACCAGCTTAGTGCTGACCGAAGTTTTGTTTGTCGGCGTTTTAGGTACAAATGAAAAGAACAAACAGTAAAGTGGCACATGTGTAAATGAATGAGAAGTAACGTGCGCAGGAGGAATAGTTAGATTAGTGTCTTCATGGATAGAAGTTTAGAAATCCCAGTTTTTCCAAGGTAAGAAAAGTTTTATTTTATACCAGTTTTCAGTTTAGTTGGTAAAGTATATTAATTATTACTGATTATTTGTCGAACCTTTGATCCTGTTAATTGGATAACGGCACCGACCTTTCGGTCTCCCTTAATTGGGGGTTACCGGGAGGTGGGGTCGTTACAGGGTGGCTAGAGGTTAAAGATGACTTGCACGATATGAATCTTTGGCCAATACAATTAGGTTTCCCGATATGGGCCTCTACCTGATACAATACCTTGTTATATAGCCTATGCTTTGGTTGATGGTTATGGCAACACCCCTTTCTCTCCTTTGTACTTGAAAGGTGAGCCTATTAGCTTGACCTATGGGCGATAGGATGAGTCGATAATAGTCTTACCTTTGTGCCTGATATCCCTTAACCACCCTAGAGTTAGAGTTTGGTCGACATGGTTGCTAGACCCTTGGATGGACTCTTAGCCGACATGTGCTTCCTTGGTGAACTTTTGATTATGTTTCCCGATACACCCTTTAGGGTTAAGTCTTGGATGATATGAGAAGTTAACTCTTTATGGACCTTGTGGTCGTTATGCCCTTCTTCCTGACATGGTGATAGGTGGAATGGTAGTTTCCCGAGACAACCCTAAACCTTGTATCTTGGCCGATATAGAGCCTCAACCCTAGCTTGGGCGTTAGAGTTGCTTTGGGTGACATAAGTGGTCTACCCTTGTGGCATGATATGTTCTTGAGGTAGAATCCTTGGTAGGTATGCTTGCTTGGGCATTAGATTGATCCTTGTATCCTTGGTCGTTATACCTAGTAAAGCTGAGTTGGTAACCGTTATGGTCCCTTGGCCGATATCCCTTGTGGAGATGATGGATGGGTGATACTCTATGTTGAGTACTCTTCCCGATGCACCTTGTAGAGGTGGTTTCCCGATACACCTAGTCGATATAGTTGGACGATACACCATGTGCAGAGGATGCTTGACACACCTCCCTTGTCTTGAGATAAACTTGGCCATTAGGTGGTGCTAGCTTGATGCTCGATATGGCCTTGGCCGATAGACTCTGATAGCTTAGTATCCGACACAAGCTTTGGACGACATCACCTTGTCTTAGTGAGCTTGGACGAGACGAGGGGATGGATGACATGGCATGGTGCCCGACAGGCTAACCCTAGATGCTAGCCATTATGCAGCTTCATGGATATGCACGACATGGTTCTTGGTGCCCTGGCCGATAGAAGTGGTCCTTGGACGGTACAGAGATGTTTGTGTATTAGGGGCACCTTGGGAGACACCCCTTTGACCGATAGGGTTGCTGTGGTGATGTTCCTCTAACTGATAGGCTTAGTTCATCTTGGCCGTTACCCCTTTGGTGGAGTTGGATCTTGGACGATACACCTTGCCCGATACCATGAGAGATGATGGGACCTTGATGCACGATAGAGGGTGTGCAATGGTTGGCCGATATGGTGGTGAGCTGCCTTAGGGTTGGAAACCCTAGTCGTGATACCTTTGGTAAGGGTATTGCTACCGGGCATATCCTTTGGTGAGGGATGGCACTACCACTAGACCTCTAGTGAGGGTTGAGGGAGTTTTGGTGAGGGTTTTGATGACCCGAAATGCATATAGCTAATGTATGTGATCACCTTGAACCCTGCACCTATGTTAGATAGGTTGTGACCACAATATGTTTGCAAGGAGATGATGTTGCTACACATGTCAATGTGACATAGGTGTATGGCCACAAGTATGAGCCATGATGTGTGTTCATGTATAATAATAATGAAGTATGATGAACCCTAGATGAAATGGGTTGTGGACCTTTGTGCAGTGCTTAATTATGAGTGATGATAGATGAACCTTTGATAAGATTAGATGGTGGATTATGGTGCATGAACCTTAAGATAATCCTTAGGGATGATG
This sequence comes from Alisma plantago-aquatica, assembly GCA_963693085.1. Lineage (NCBI taxonomy): Eukaryota > Viridiplantae > Streptophyta > Magnoliopsida > Alismatales > Alismataceae > Alisma > Alisma plantago-aquatica. Next base: position 1,060,494,146 of record OY856412.1, on the reverse strand, counting down.
ACTCGATAGTGATGGTGTGTTGATTTATACATCGGTCATGACATTAATCTGCATATGTTCATAATATTCCAATGTTATAACTTTAATCTTGGTGATATGATAATCAAAGACATGTTCATGAGATATGGGGCATGATGAATGCTCACAGCTTGATCGCGATAATATAAATTAACTACATACACAGCTATGAACATGGATGTTGTTCCAATCCTGTACATCTAAATCCTTGATAGCATGATAATCATAATAGGTTCTCTAAGACCTATGTTTTATGTTTGGTGATCCAGTTATCTCTTTCTTATGCAAGCTAACCATGCAGGTGTATTTGAATTCATAGCCAAGTAAGAGCTATGGTGACTATATGCTTATGTTCTTCGTATAGCACTTGATATATGTGCAATATACAAGTAATAATGTTGATGAGATAACATATGTTACCAATATGATGAGAAATGCATGTTGAGGTGTGATCCTCTAGTAATGACATGAGGGATTGATATTCCCTAATGATGTTGAGGATGCCTTGAGAGGCACTGGTGTATTGTGGTGAACTCAGGGATTGATATCCCATGATGATATGAAATGATGAAGCCCTAAGAGGCAGTAGCACGATGAGATGATGTGAGGGATTTATATCCCATGACAATGTGATGATTGTTGAGGACAATGGAAAGAGTAGTAGAAATACTATACCAATGTAATGAATCTAATGTTGTTCATGTTTTATATATGGTTGCTTAATACAACTTGATTGCCCCAACAATCTACTAAAAATACATTAACTAATTACAGATGAACCTCTCATGTAGTTTGCCCTAGCCATAGATCCATCATCGTCAGGAGCTGGTGATGGTGAAATGGGTTCTCCTGCGGGTTAACCCGGAGCGCATATTGTTGAATATGCGAGGTTGCTCCTAGCCTAAAGTGAGGAGGTAAGAGTGAAACTTCGGTTGTAGACTCCAGGGTGCGGATTCAGGCTCGTAGCCCAAGTTTGATAAGAGCATGGTGAACAGGCCCATGGCTCAGGATATGTGATATGGGAGCATGAATGCGTTCATGGCTCAGAGCACGATGAACAGGCCCGTGGCTCAGTTTCACTAGCGCCGATACCTGTACCGAGGCGGGCTAGGTAGAGGGTAGCCTGACCCTGTGGCTGAGATCACTTAAGCATGAGACTGCGGTCCTACTTGTGTTGTACTCGTGCACTGACCATGAGGTGGGAGGTCGTGGAGTCCGGCTCTTCCATTGACCTTGTATGACACCAGCTCTGGGTTTCGTAGCCGTTGGTTGGATTTGAGTGGTACGACTCACTTCCTCAGGGCATAATAATTTGTAAGCAAGCCGTATAGTATCTTTGCTTAGGACAAATATGAAACATTGGTTGAGGCCTTGTTTGTATAGTTGCTCTATTTTTTACACTTGCAGTTTAACATATGTTCCTTATATCATGTGATAAGATCGTATAAAGTTTATCTTGTCAATCATGTTCCATAAAGAGTACCTGGTTATATGTCTCATAAATATCTTGGTAAGATTTGTGGTAAGAATAGCCCTGCTCAGTATATTGCTCTTATAATCTGCTTATATCAGTTATCTGGGATCATAATAAAGCTGGTAGAGGGTTATGTTTCTCGCTAGGACTGTGTGTCTCACCCCGCTGGTTAATAACCCTTTTTAGGTGGACGTGCCTGGCGAGATGCAGATCATGTGGCTACGGATGTTATGTAGAGGTATCGTACCTGGTGGGATAGATAGTGTCTAGCAGTAGAGTCCTATGTGTCGTCCCTGTACACTCAGGTCTTCAGGAGAGTTTTTCGATGTTTCTCATACAATGATCGATGTATGGTTTTTGATATGCATCTTGATGTGAAGCATCCTGTTACAGTTATTTCATATAACAAGATGATGGGAATCATGTTGTAGCACCTTTGAGATATGCTATGAAATGAAAAGTGTTGGCCTAGATATTATATGTTTCATATTGCGGTGCTTGTTGTAAATCGGTTTTAATTTCCCATGTTTTTCGGTAATCCGCTGGTTAGCATGTAATCGTGTTTTGTTGGGGATGAGGTGTTACAAGTTTGGTATCAGATCTCTAGGTTCGCTAAGTCTACAGGGACACTAGGACTAGGATTAGGATGGTGTCTAAGGATGGACCGTGGCATAATATATGGTGCATACCACCTAATCTCAATACTTGATGCCCTAGCCATGTATTCAAATATTGAAGACAAAGGCAAGTATGAAGCATTAGATTGTTTCCTCCTTGATTACTCTGATCAAGTAGTCATTCTGGAGCAATCTAAAGAGCATAACAAGTTAGAAATACAATGTCAATATCTTAATCATGCTATAAAAGAGGTAAGTGAATGCACCATAACTCTTTAAAAACATGTATGCTTGATAATCAAAAGAGGAAGTAATGGTTCTCTGAAACCTAAATTTGTATAAGTATATGATGAAATAAGTTCTTGAAACTATAATCTCAAGAGATATATATGATAAAAGACAGATTAAATCGTGATAATAACATAAGTTAAAGCATATAACTTACACAAGATGAAGAAAGTGCCTGAAAGCAAAAAAAAAGTTAGAAGAAAGAGAAGAATAAGGGATGAGTAAACAAGAAGGAACCTTAGATAATCTCAGACCAACCAATGAACGTAAGCAAATATGTGAAAGAATAAAGTGAAAATTCGTGATTAGAAAAAGAGAACCAGGGAGATAAACCATGTTCAATAAAGAATATGTGAAGAATAAGATCTTTTTAATAAAGAGAAAAAAATCTAATATAATCAGGAACTAATAATGATTATGATGAAATGGTAACAAGAGAAGAAGAATAATGACATGTAATGGTCTTGATGTTTCCTGTGCTGATTGCAAGGAACCCAAGAAGATACAAGATAAAACCAGATGGAACAAGGTTTAACGTTGTATAAATGGTTGGAAACTTATGTAAGGGTCAAAGAAAGTGATAATACCCTCCCCTTTGATATGAAACCATAGGTGTTGATGGGGTGATGGGAGGAGTTTGTTCCTTTGTGTTCCTTCCTTTTGAGGGAGTGGCAGTCAAGTGGACCTTGTGTCACTTGATATGTGTGCCTTTGAAGTGATCGCTGTTTGGATACTTCAAAAAGTATCAGCTGATCTTGGACTTTGGTTTCCAAGGTGGGGATGTCTGTGATGGATGATGACGGTAGGATCCTCTTGGCATGCCTTCTGAGATGGGGTTGATAATCAAGATGCTTAGATCGTGGAGGTATGAAGGTGAACCATCTTGATAGATCACCCTTGACCTTGAACCTACAAGCTGGAAGCTAGTTTTGGAAGTATGGATCTATGTGGTGACCCTTGAAGTAGCAGTTTGACATCACAAAGGAATGCTGATAAGGATAAGCAAGTGAGGACTAGATGGTTTGATCAGGAAGCAGATGGCAACAAGCGACATCTAGATCATGTGGTATAAACTGGCCATAAATGGTAGAATGACCAGTGTGTGGTGACAGGCAGAATGGAGTCACTCCATTCTACCTTGTCTTCTTCTTGCCTCTTATCTGCTCTAGTTGATCCATTTCAGGATGTACCCTCCTTTGAAGTGCTTTATGTATGTTTGGCAGATGTTTCCTTCCTGTGAGTCAGAGACAGATAGTCTGTTGTTGAGTACCTTGTTGATGACCTGGTTGTGCAGGATGAAGTATACCCTTCTCCATACCCTTTCCTTTCCTAGATGTGATAGTCGGATGAATCCCTTTCTATGAGATATGTCAAAGATCGTGGTAACCCTGGGAATGGATATCCTTGGAAAGGTGTGAAGTTGTCTCAGATGGAAGGGTTGGCTTTGGTTGATCCAGCTAAGTGCCTATAGTGTGTCTATCATATGTTAGGGGTTTATGCTCCGCATAAACATGACATCGGAAGGTATGCACCCAAGGAAAGGAAGTGATGTAGGGTCATCCTGGGAAAGTTCATCTAGTTAAGCCCTATCATGTGTATATAGGTGTTTTGTAGAGTATGTACCTTGTGATAACCTCTTCTAAGAAAGATCCCCCTTGGAGTAGAGACATCCTTTGTGCAAAGAGAAGGAACAGTTGAAACATATATAACGGAAAGACAGTGATACAAGTTACACAAAGCTTAAAGTGCCAAGCCTGTGAGATCAGAGTAGCACAACGGAAACACAACGAAGGATATGATACATCGGTAGAAGCAACTGATACCTGAGTAATATGAGTTGCATATAATGTCCCAGTATCTAAGAGTGTTACCAGGCTAAGGATGATGAGTTGAGGGTTCGAGTGTGTGACCTATACAAGGAAACTCTGAGTGGCTCTGGGAAAGGAGCAAGTATGTTGGTCTCAGATATGTGACACCTGGGAGCCTTATGGAGTTGTTTGATGTGATGCACAAGTAACACCTATCTTCTTACCTCTTGGGATTTCAGGGACAAAATCCTTGTTAGGGTTATGACTTGTAAGGACCCTGACCCAGGTTTTGGGCTAACCCTATTTGCTTTGCTTATGAAAGGTGCTTAGAACCTTAATCTAATCTTATAGGATGTTTTGGTATCATGTGACAAGCTCATGTTTCCAGTTTGGTCCCGTTTGATGCTGCTTGAGCAATGTTTGCTTGTTTTGGACCAAAGTGTAATTTACCCAAAGTTAGGGGTTATATTGCAATATGTCACATGTAAAGCATGCCTTCAGTTCTCTTGCATCATTAGAAAGAGAATGATGTTGTGGGACACCTTATGGAGGACCTATGTTTCAAGTTTGAGCTTGGTTGGTTGATGTTTATGCTTTTTGTGCTAGTTTTGGTGTAAATTGCAAATTACCCAAAGTGGAGGGGTCAATGTGTAATTTATCAGCTCTAGAGTCTTCTTTCTTGTGTTTTACATCATCTAGAATGAGTAGGGATGATGGGGTGCCTTTTTTGGTTGATAGATGAGGAATGACATCCTATATGGTCTTTATAACATATATGTGTTGCATATGTCACCTTGTCCTTTAGTGTATCGACTAGGACATGAAGGTGTGTCGCCCAACAGGGGTGTTTCGGCCATGGCTGCTGCCCAGCTGCACGATACAATTCCTAGAGTGTATCACCAGGCTATGCATGAGCTGCTAGGGTGGCAACAAGTGGCATTATGAGCTAGAGTAAGTGGCACCTTGGTTTATGTGGTTATGACACCTTTCTCTTGCTACCTCTCTCTTCCTTGGTGTTTATAACTCCCTTCCTTCTTAGCCAAGCAATCCTTTTCAGCCACCTACCTTCTCCTATCTGTTTGTGTCGGGCATGGGAGCTTGGGAGCTAAGGAAGACTCCCATGGAGCATGGAGGGGCGAGCTCCTTGGCCATGGAAACTCCTTGCTCAAGATCTGACCTTGGTGAGTCATGCTTCCTTGCTAGTTTTCCTTGTGCTTACTTCTCCACCTTCCTCTTTCCCTCTCGGCCATGGATAGGCCCTTGATAAGAGTAAGCAAGGACGTGGTCATCTTCCCTCCTTTCTTCTTCTTGAGCTATACATAACCATGGTTTCTTCTTCTTCTTCTTCCTTTGTTTCTTGAGGTGGTGATGATGGTGCCGAAGGCATGTTTGGAGCTTTGGATGGGTGCTATTCTTGGAAGAGAACGTGTGTTTGTTGCTTGGATCATGGAGTTTTGTTCCTTTCATGGAGATCCTCTTAAGGCGGGTTACATAACTCTAAACCATCTCTATTATGCACACTCTCCATACATGTAAATGATAGTTCTTGTACTTAAATCGTTACCTTTTCTCCATGATAGATATATATATGTGGGACTTGGAATCTTATCTAATGAGGATGCTACGTTTTATTACTGTCTTTAGCTTTTTTTCCTTGTACAAGATGGTAATGGGTGGCTAGAGGTTGAAGATGACTTGCACGATATGAATCTTTGGCCGATACAATTAGGTTGCCCGATATGGGCCTCTACCCGATACAATACCTTGTTATATAGCCTATGCTATGGTTGATGGTTATGGCAAAACCACTTTCTCACCTTTGGACTTGAAAGGTGAGCCTATGACCTAGACCTATGTGTGATAGGATGAGTCGGTAATAGTCTTACCTTTGTGCCCGATATCCCTTAACCACCCTAGAGTTAGAGTTTGGTCGACATGGTTGCTAGACCCTTGGATGGACTCTTGGCCGACATGTGCTTCCTTGATGAACTTCTGAGTATTTTGCCTGATACACCCTTTAGGGTTAATTCTTGGACGATATGAGAAGTTAACTCTTTATGGGCCTTGTGGTCATTATGCCCTTCTTCCTGACATGGTGATAGTGGAATGGTAGTTGGCCGAGACAACCCTAAACCTTGTATCTTGGCCGATATAGAGCCTCAACCCTAGATTGGGAGTTAGAGTTGCTTTGGGCGACATAAGTGGTCTACCCTTGTGGCATGATATGTTATTGAGGTAGAATCTGTGGTAGGTATGCTTTCTTGGGCATTAGATTGATCCTTGTATCCTTGGTCGTTATACCTAGTAAAGCTGAGTTGGTAACCGTTATGGTCCCTTGGCCGATATCCCTTGTGGAGATGATGGATGGGCGATACGCTATGTTGAGTACCCTGCCCGATACACCTTGTAGAGGTGGTTGCCCACACACCTAGTCAATATAGTTGGACGATACACCATGTGCAGAGGATGCTTGACACACCTCCCTTGTCTTGAGATAAACTTGGCCATTAGGTGGTGCTAGCTTGATGCTCGACATGGCCTTGGCCGATAGACTCTGATAGTTTGGTGTATGACACAAGCTTTGGACGACATCACCTTGTCTTAGTGAGCTTGGCCGAGACGAGGGGATGGACGACATGGCATGATGTCCGACAGGCTAACCCTAGATGTTAGCCGTTATGCAGCTTCATGGATATGCACGACATGGTTCTTGGTGCCCTGGCTAATAGAAGTGGTCCCTGGATGGTACAGAGATGTTTGTGTAGTAGGGGCACCTTGGGCGACACCCCTTTGACCGATAGGGTTGCTGTGGTGATGTTCCTCTAACTGATAGGCTTAGTTGAGCTTGGCTGTTGCCCCTTTGGTGGAGTTGGATCTTGGATGATACACCTTGTCCGATACCATGAGAGATGATGGGACCTCGATGCACGATAGAGGGTGTGCAGTGGTTGGCTGATATGGTGGTGAGCTACCTTAGGGTTGGAAACCCTAGTCGTGATACCTTTGGTAAGGGTATTTCTACCGGGCATATCCTTTGGTGAGGGATGGCACTGCCACTAGACCTCTAGTGAGGGTTGAGGGAGTTTTGGTGAGGGTTTTGATGACCCGAAATGCATATACCTAATGTATGTGATCACCTTGAACCCTGCACCTATGTTATATAGGTTGTGACCACGGTATGTTTGAAAGGAGATGATGTTGCTACACATGTCAATGTGACATAGGTGTATGCCCACAAGTATGGGCCACAATGTGTGTTCATGTATAATAATAATGAAGTATGATGAACCCAAGATGAAATGGGTTGTGGACCTTTGTGCAGTGGTTAATTATGAGTAATGATAGATGAACCTTTGATAAGATTAGATGGTGGATTATTGTGTATGATCCTTAAGATAATCCTTAGGGATGATGACTCGATAGTGATGGTGTGTTGATTTATACACCGGTTATGACATTAATCTGCATATGTTCATAATATTCCAATGTTATAACTTTAATCTTGGTGATATGATAATCAAAGACATGTTCATGAGATATGGGGCATGATGAATGCTCGTATCTTGATAACGATAATATAAATTAACTACATACACAACTATGAACATGGATGTTGTTCCAATCCTATACATCTAAACCCTTGATAGCATGATAATCATAATAGGTTCTCTAAGACCTATGTTTTATGTTTGGTGATCCAGTTATCTCTTTCTTATGCAAGCTAACCATGCAGGTGTATTTGAATTCATAGCCAAGTAAGATTTATGGTGACTATATGCTTATGTTCTTCGTATAGCACTTGATATATGTGCAATATACAAGTAATAATGTTGATGAGATAACATATGTTACCAATATGATGAGAAATGCATGTTGAGGTGTGATCCTCTAGTAATGACATGAGGGATTGATATTCCCTAATGATGTTGAGGATGCCTTGAGAGCACTGGTGTAATGTGGTGAACTCAGGGATTGATATCCCATGATGATATGAAATGATGAAGCCCTAAGAGGCAGTAGCACGATGAGATGATGTGAGGGATTTATATCCCATGACAATGTGATGATTGTTGAGGACAATGGAAAGAATAGTAGCAATACTATACCAATGTAATGAATATAATCTTGTTCATGTTTTATATATGGTTTCTTAATACAACTTGATTGCCCCAACAATCTACTTAAAATACATTAACTAATTACAGATGAACCTCTCATGTAGTTTGCCCTGGCCATAGATCCATCATCGTCAGGAGCTGGTGATGGTGAAACAGGTTCTTTTGCGGGTTAACCCGGAGCGCATATTGTTGAATATGCGAGGTTGCTCCTAGCCTAAAGTGAGGAGGTAAGAGTGCAAATTTGGTTGTAGAGTCCAGGGTGCGGATTCAGGCCCGTAGCCCAAGTTTGATAAGAGCATGGTGAACAGGCCCATGGCTCAGGATATGTGATATGTGAGCATGAATGCTTTCATGGCTCAGAGCACGGTGAACAGGCTTGTGGCTCAGTTTCACTAGCGTTGATACTTGTACCGACGCGGGCTAGGAAGAGGGTAGCCTGACCCTGTGGCTGAGGTCACTTAAGCATGAGACTGCGGTCCTGCTTGTGTTGTACTCGTGCACTGACCATGAGGTGGGAGGTCATGGAGTTTGACTCTTCCATTGACCTTGTGTGGCACCGGCTCCGGGTTTCGCAGTCGTTGGTTGGATTTGAGCGGTATGGCTCACTTCCTCAGGGCATAATAATTTGTAAGCAAGCCGTATAGTATCTTTGCTTAGGACAAATATGAAACATTGGTTGAGGCCTTGTTTGTATAGTTGCTCTATTTTTTACACTTGCAGTTTAACATATGTTCCTTATATCATGTGATAAGATTGTATAAAGTTTATCTTGTCAATCATGTTCCATAAAGAGTACCTGGTTATAGGCCTCATAAATATCTTGGTAAGATTTGTGGTAAGAATAGCCCTGCTCAGTATATTGCTCTTATAATCTACTTATATCAGTTATCTGGGATCATAATAAAGTTGGTAGAGGGTTATGTTTCTCGCTAGGACTGTGTGTCTCACCCCTCTAGTTAATAACCCTTTTTAGGTGGATGTGCCTGGCAAGATGCAGATCATGTGGCTACGGATGTTATGCAAAGGTATCATACCTGGTGGGATAGATAGTGTGTAGCAGTAGAGTCCTATGTGTCGTCCCTGTACACTCAGGTCTTCGGGAGTGTTTTTCGATGTTTCTCGTACAATGATGGATGTATGGTTTTTGATATGCATCTTGATGTAAAGCATCCTGTAATTGTTATTTCATATAACAAGATGATGGGAATCATGTTGTAGCACCTTGGAGATATGCTATGAAATGAAAAGTGTTGGCCCAGATATTATATGTTTCATGTTGTGGTGCTTGTTGTAAATCAGTTTTAATTTCCCGTGTTTTTCGGTAATCCGCTGGTTAGCATGTAATCGTGTTTTGTTGGGGATGAGGTGTTACATACCTCTACAATATGGTCTCTACCTCTTCGCCTGCATCCACCTAAAAATGTTGGTGACCAACGGGGTGATACCCATGTCCCAGCGAGAGATATAACTCTCCGCCAACAATATTATTATCATAGTTAAATAGTATAAAACTGGGCAGAGGATTCTTTTACATTAATAACATGATTTAATCACTGTTTAAGCAGAGTAGAGCAATATCATCTTCTGAAGCATTGCATCTATATATGATAAAACAGTAAATCATCTATTCATTTTATAAGGAATATGAAGAACATGTATAACACCTATCCATTTAAGATGTATAAAAGAAATGTAACATCAACCAATGATTTCTGTATTCAATCCTTAAGCAAATACGCTACACGGCTGAATACATTTTACAATCACACTTATGCCCTGAGGAGATGAGGTATACCACTCATAATCCAACCGACCAATGCAAAGTCAAAATCGATACCATACAAGGTCAATGGAAGAGCCGGCTTCCATGACCTCACTTGTCTCAGTCAGTGTGAGACTACAAGCAGGACATCTCGTGTCAACTGTTACATAGCTTTCCAGGGTATACTAGCAACTTCACTATAGTGCTACAGCCGCAACATGCACTCTCTTTAGGATTGAGAGATTTTAGTTATCTACACATCAACTCTGGCGTTCATCATCATCGGGATATTCATGATACATCCATCCCGACATTTATATCGAAGGATTAAGAGATCTCAATTATCTACACATCAATCCATCATTAGGGTGTAAGGATATTCGCTCCCATCACCCCCGCATATTAAAAATATGCCCTCCAGGAGATCGCATGGGAAAAATTGTTTCACCATTCAGCAACTACTGATGTTGATGGATTTATGGTCAGGGCGCTACATGGTAAGATTACACTTGATTAATTAAGTGCATTATTGTATCTTTAGCATCAGTCAAGTTTCAAACATGAATTATTATAATAGATGTTACAAAGGAAAGCGTAATACATTTATCAAGTACTTTTATAACCTTTGGAACACTTGGAATGCATAACACTTGGGATCTCAATCCCTTATCACATTATTGGGAATTCTCATCTCTTAATATTATCATCATCATGATTACTAGATCTGGGTATTCAAACCCTTAGTTCATTACTGAACATTGTTACCACTTATCAGGCAACTAATACCTCTAGGTCCTCAGAACAAGGTATACATGATACTTATTGCACAAGAATCTTACATGGCTCACAAGGCCCATTTAAATGTCTTGTCAACTCTCACTAGGCAACAACTATTCACATGGCTCACAAGGCTCGTTTAAATATCTTGTCACCTCTCACTAGGAAACAACTATTCAAATGGCTCACAAGGCCCATTAATCATCTTGTCACCTCTCACTAGGCAACAACTATTCATATGGCTCACAAGGCCCATTAAACACCTTGTCACCTCGCACTAGGCGACAACTATTCACATGGCTCACAAGGCCCATTAAACATCTTGTCACCTCTCACTAGGCAACAAATATGTTTTAGGTCATCAGACCACATAAACATTATACTTTTTATACAAGTATTTAACATGTCTCACAAGGCTTATGCAATAAGAGAAACTCAACCTTCCCATTATTAGCGTTAGAGTTTCCCCTTTATAGCTGAATAGGGTTTCAAGTTCATATTATCAATCCAAACCCTAAATCATTGCTCCACACATCTAGGAGCATACATTGATATCATAAGTATTCAATCATATTTATTTATTCTCATCACTTATCATTAAATGATTATCAACATAAAGTATGATTTTCTCTCTCATCCTCACTAGGATATTGATTACATCATACTTTATTAACTTGGCTTAACCCTTTCTCAAGGTATGTTAGCCTATACTTATCAAAGTGAATTTAACTCATTACATCTTAATGTAACAATTGACATGACACACTTCATGTGTTACTCATCCAAGTAAATTGGATTTGAGGTGCATCATGGTGTATCAACCTTGAGGTGTTGGATGTGATATATATCATGCCTTGGTATATCACTTCCCTCATCACTTTTAACTTACTTAAGTTTATAAACTTATCTTATATTAGGGTATTTCTCATCCTAATACTTTATGCACTAACTCATCACATTTATATTGTTGTGTATTGGCCATAAGTCACACACTTGAATTACCCAACTATCATCAAGTGATATGGACTCATCTCGGGTTAAGGCATTGTTGATATAGGGTTTACCATTATCAACCACTTTAGGTGTTTCACCTATCAAGGCATTAATCATACCATTACTTGGTGTTACACTCATTACTCCTAAGAGTGTCTTGCCCTCACATTTACAAGGTGTATCGGGTTGAATCATGTAAGTCAAGTTGAACACATGTATTGTGTTAGGTGTATATTGAGCTAGACATCATCATATCCCTCATAACCTTACCCATCAATGTGGGGTCCGACTTATAAGTCATGAGGTAAACTCAACGGAAGCGATTAACTAGGAGCGGAATTATGAAAAAATACTCGAAATTAAAACTTTTTGAAAAGAGATCTTTAAACCATAAAACTCTTTTATAAGAAAACAAGATAATTGTTTACAACATAGTTTAGCATTACATCTCTGTGAAATCACATCTCGAGTGATTACATTCATCCATTGCCCTATTATCTATACAAGGCAAGATACATAAAATCTCGAGGCATTAAGCCAAAAAACCTCAGATCTACTGACTCCTAGGACCTGAGAGTACAGAGACGACACATAGGACATACTATCTACAAGACTTGACAGTCAGTATCCCCACCTGAGATTCACTGCTGCCCCTGGTGTTGCTGCTACTGCTGGTACTTGTGGCAACACATCCCACTATCACACAGACAGCGAGGTGTTACGCGAAAACGTGCGGAAATCACCATAACCACAGATTAACAAAAACATAGGTTATTTAAAACCGATTGCGAAAAACTGATAAACTGAGAAACTATTACATTCCAGTCCACATCCTGCAAGAAAATATGTTATATACATATCCATACAAGCCGGGATACATGTCCACAACTTAGAGCAACAGTTGTCCTGTCATAACATGAGTTCATCACCTGTTTATACATACATAAAGGCCCACATCCAGCCAACAGCAGGATATACAAAACATCATCGATCGTACATCGTGAAACAACGTCAAAACACCGCCAAGGACCTGAGAGTACAGAGATGACTCTAGACTCTATCACAAAACATCCAAAATAGTAGCATATCCAACACTTGCCTTCTACTGATCTTCTTACTGATCGGCTGCAACTCCGCGACCACCACCACGTCAAGCTCGACCACCTAAAAAGGGTGTAAACCAACGGGGTGAGACAATTGAACATTGTCCCAGCGGGAGGAATAACTCCCCGCCAAAACTACAAAACCTCAGGTATATATATATATATATATATATATATATATATATATATATATATATATATATATATATATATATATATATATATAAGCAGCTAACTGATAAAAAGTATAACAAGAGCAATTATAAGATAAGACTGTTCATAATTATCAAACTTACCAAAAGTACTCAGTCATTTATCCAACTATTTCCTTATAAAACATGATTAACAAGATAGGATGTATAAAGCTTACCACATATGAGAAATGTACAAGCAACTACAAGATACAAACAAAGTTAACTACACAATCAAGGCCTCAACCATTGTTTCGTGTTTGTCTTAAGTAGTAATTACTAAACGGCTGGATTACGTTTTATTATGCCCTGAGGAAGTGAACCGTACCGTTCAAATCCAACCTTCAGCTGCGAAGCCATAGCTGGTGCCATACAAGGTCAATGGAAGAGCCATAATCCACAACCTTCTCCGCCTCATGGTCAGTGCATGAGTACAACATAAGTAGGATCGTAGTCTCATGCTGAAGTGGTCTTAGCCACAGGGTCAGCTCCACAGGCTACCCTCTACCTAGCCCGCCTTGGTACATGTCACGACGCTAGTAAAACTGAGCCACGGGCCTAATCACCGTGCTCTGAGCCATGAACGCATTCATGCTCCTCATATCACATATCCTGAGCCATGGGCCTGTTCACCATGCTCTTCATCACAACTGGGTTACGGGCCTGAACACCACACCCTGGAGTCTACAACCGAAGTTGCACTCTTACCTCCTTACTAAAGGCTAGGAGAAAACCTCACATATTCAAAATATGCGCTCTGGGTTAACCCGCAGGAGAACCCGTTTCACCATCACCAATTCCTGACGATGATGAATCTATGGCCAGGGTAACTACATGATAGATTTCACTATGATTAATTAGTATCTTTTAGATGGATTGCAAGATTCAACCAAGTTGTATAACATGCAAGCTATAACAAAAAATATACAATATAATTCAACATTATGCTTTTACTACAATTCACATCATACTGATCCATCACAAGGATCCCACATCTCATGTTATCACTTGGCCTCTTGCCAATCAATCTAGATCCATCTCAAGGATCATCACATACCATGGGATCTCAATCCCTCATCATGCAATCTCATCAACCAGAGTAATTATCAGAATGATGTTAGTCACCACATATTTCTCATAGCCTTTTCATGGCTAATCATCACTTGCATGGTTAGAGTATACAATAATCATGGTTTCCACATAAGGACTATACTTACCATTATGAAATGACATTCAAGATGCTATACTTATCAATCTTACATTATCTGGTGATCAAGTGCATAAAGCACACCATTAAGCAAACCACTAGTGTAACTACCACTATTCTCCTTATCATTAACAGATAAACATGATGATCACTTCATGCATATAGTCATGCTACTACCATTACCATTCTTAGCATTAATAGATAATCATTTTCATATGTGTAGCCATGCTAAGATAAATGAACAAGCTTATGATAACGGGCATCATTATCTATATAAGGAGTTACTATCGTTTGAGCAAGGACATATATAACAGCCTACTTCTATGCAATGTAACACCCTCACCATATGCGCTACCGCCCTCACTAGAGGTACCAAAGACCCTCACAAAAAGAGGTGTATCGGCCAACTGCCCTCACCAAAGAACAACAACCAAACAGTTGGTATACAAACAAGCAGCAATGTTGCGTTGCCACTTAAAGCAACCAAGTGTGCAATGCACAACGCGCGTCAGGGGAGGTGTGTCGTGCATCAAGGAGGTATGTCGGGCACTCCACATCTATCGGGAAATGCTCGTCACAGCATGGACTTTCAACCGATACAAGGGCAGCGTGATGCCCATCACAAGGTAGCCAGCAACGCCCGACACAGGGCTGTCATCCAGGTCATCACGAGAAAATAACAACCAAGAGGGAGAGAACACATCCACAAAACGTGCAACAACTTGGTCAAGGCCTAACGACCAACACACAACAAAGGAAAGGGCGTGGCACCCGTCATAAGAACAAGGGGTGTCGCCCACCACACCACACATCACCCAACACAAGAGCAAACGTGTCGCCCAACATGCTAAAACAATAGGTATCATCCAACAAGGTTATCTTCCTCCTCAAACACAAGGTAATCAAAACCCTAGAGGTTCAAGGATATGGATCACCTCAATCAACCAAGAAAGAGGGGTCTTTCACACCACATATCACCCATCGGGCAGCACAAACACCAACCCAAGCTCACCCTTCTAGTCCATGGTGAGAGGAGAGTGTTGCTCAAGCAAATAGAACACAAGCTCACCTCAATTGACTATGAAAGAGGGGTGTTGCTCATGAGACTATAAGCTTAAACTCACTCCTCTAGACCAAAGAGAGAAAGGAGTATTGCTCACCAAAAACTACCAAGAGGATCGGCCAAACACGGGTACTAAGCAAGATGTAAAAACTAACAACAACAT
Source organism: Alisma plantago-aquatica (assembly GCA_963693085.1). Lineage (NCBI taxonomy): Eukaryota > Viridiplantae > Streptophyta > Magnoliopsida > Alismatales > Alismataceae > Alisma > Alisma plantago-aquatica. The sequence continues at coordinate 1,060,478,564 of OY856412.1, read as the reverse complement.
ATAAGCAAGAAAGGAGGTAATGTAGCTAGGGTTAGAAGTTATGCAACCCGCCTTAAACTCCAAGATCTAAAGAAGAAGAAGATCTCCAAGTTTCAAGGGATGTCGAACACCACTTGCTCCTTCAAGGGGGGGGTGTCGGACGATACAAGCAAGGAAGAATGGAGTGTCGTGCACTCAAGGTGGAGAAGGAAACTAAATGATCAAAGGAACTCAAAGCAAGGGAAAGAACCACCTATATAGAAGGAAAGGGAGGAGAAAACAAGGTAGAGCATGGCAAGGTGTCGCCTACCTAGGGACACTTGTCCTAGAGCTCAAGCCACCTACTCTAGAAAGACTTATACACTTGTCCAAGGTAAGCACCACGTGTCCACTAAACAAGGTCAAGGTTAGATCAAGCACCATGGGTGACACAACATCTTGCACCTAGGGCGACACACATCATCCTTGTGGGCGACACAAACACTCCTAGGTCGATACACTCACCACTTGGCCGATACAAGGCTCAAACCAAAACAAAGCAAGGCACCTCAAGGCCCAACAAGCTCAACTAGGCCCAAAAGAACCTCAAGCAATGAGCCCAAGCCTCCCCCTCTACACAAGAGGAAGCAAAGAGAGAGAGAGGAACACCTCACAAGGTGGTAAACTTGCCTTCAAAACCCTAGACTTGGGTTATTTGCAAGTAGAACCTACAACTCTCAACAAATCACAACCAGACCCTAATCACCACTAAAGGTGATTAGCAAGCACCAAAACACCAGGGTTAAGCAAAGCAAACAGGGTAAACCCTAAACGAAGGTCAGGGTCCTTACAAGCTAACCCCCTTTAAGGGATTTCATCCCCGAAATCCGAAGAGAAAAGCGAGGGATGCTTCCTCCTCATCTCTTCCTCAAGCTCCCATGTGGCTTCCTCAATGCCACGATGATGCCAAAGAACCTTCACAAGAACCAGATCCTTCCTCTTCAGTTTCTTAACCCTTCTATCAAGGATCGCCACCAGACCTTCCTCGTAGGTCACATCTTCATCAAGCTCAACTTCAATTGGATGTATCACTGTTCCTGAATCTGGATGGCTTTTATTCAGCATACTAACATGAAACACTGGATGTAATCTGTGCAACTTTGGAGGCAACTCTATCTCATAAGCTACCTTACCAACTCGTGCTATAACTGGGTAAGGCCCCATATACCTGGGTGCCAACTTACCCTTCTGACCAAACCTCAACACACCTTTCCACGGAGAGACTTTAAGATATACCTTGTCTCCTACCTGGAACTCCAAAGGTCATCAACGATTGTCTGCATAAGATTTCTTCCTGTCCTGTGCCACTTTCAACTGTTGCTATATCACTTTGATCTTTTCTGTTGTCTGCTGTACTAACTCAGGACCCAACAACTGATACTCACCAGACTCATACCAACACAAGGGAGATCTACACTTCCTTCCATACAAAGCCTCATAGGGAGCCATGTCAATGCTCCACTGATAACTATTGTTGTAGGCAAACTCTATCAAACTCAGTTGTACATCCCAGCTGCCTAGAAACTACAAAACACAAGCTCGAAGGAGATCTTCCAAAGTTTGAATAGTCCTTTTAGATTGTCCATCTGTCTGTGGGTGGAAAGCGGTACTGAACCTCAATTGCATTCCCAACGCTCTGTGTAACTGTTCCCAGAAACGACTCGTAAACTGCGGACCTCTGTCAGAAACTATCGTCGCTGGCACACCATGCAAACGTACTATCTCATCCACATATACTCTAGTGAGCTTCTCGGCTGTATACATCGTCTTTACTGGTAGGAAATGGGCAGACTTTGTCAATCTGTCCACTATCACCCAAATGGAATCATGATTCCTAGTTGTCCTGGGTAGACCAACTATGAAATCCATGGTTATATGATCCCATTTCCACTGCGGTATCGGCAAAGGTTGCAACGTACCTGCCGACTTCTGATGTTCAGCCTTCACTTGCTGACAAACCGCACATCTAGCCACGAACTCAGCTACATCTTTCTTCAAGCCTGGCCACCAATTCAAGTCCTTCATACTATGGTACATCTTAGTGACACTTGGATGCATAGCATACATCGATGTGTGTGCTTCCACGAGCACCAGCTTCCTTAGTTCATCAACATCAGGAACCACCATCCTATTACCATAGCAGACTAACCCATCCTCGGACTCATGAAACCCATCACGCCTTTTGATGCCGAACTCTGATCTGATCAACTGTACTGCATCATCTGTCTGCTGTGCATCCTTGATCTGCTATCTCAACGTAGGCTTGACTTGCATTTGTGCTAGAAGTCTAGCTAATGAGGAAACATCCATCTGCACGTTCATCTTCCGCAAAGAGATAATCATATCTTGATTATGGCATACCAGAGAACTCAGCTGTGCCTTCTTATAAGAAAAAGAAGACTTTTGACTAAGCGCATCAGCTACCACATTTGCCTTACCAGGATGATACTCGATAGTGAAGTCGTAGTCATTGATCAACTCCATCCATCGTCGTTGTCGCATGTTCAACTCTTGCTGCGTAGAGATGCACTTCAGGTTCTTATGATCCGTAAAGATCTGGCACACTTCCCCATAAAGATAGTGTCTCCAAATCTTTAGCGCATGGACCACTTCCGCCAGCTCCAAATCATGAGTTGGGTAGTTCTCCTCGTGTTTCTTAAGCTATCACGAAGCAAAAGAAACCACATGATCCTCTTGCATCAGCACACAACCTAAGCCTTTCTTGGAAGCATCACAGAAAACCACGTAGCCCTTCCCAGGCTCTGGCAGGATCAACACTAGAGTACTGGTCAGCTTCTCCTTCAAACTCTGGAAAGCTTGCTGACATCAATCATCCCAGACAAAAGGTATGTCCTTTCTTGTCAACTTGGTCATTGGCAAGGAAATCGCGCTGAAGTCCTTGATAAACGTCTCGTAGTATCCTGCTAAACCCAGAAAACTGTGAACTTCTGTCGGGGTCTTCGGCTGTTCCCATTCTGCAATGGATTCCACCTTCTTCGGATCTACTTTGACTCCTTTAGCAGATATCATGTGACCCAAGAAAGTCACTTTTTCCAACCAGAACTCACACTTACCGAACTTGGCATACAACTGATGTTGTCGAAGAAGAGTTAGCGCTCGTCGAAGATGTTGCTCATGCTCTAGCCTGTCCTGACTATAGATCAAGATGTCATCTATAAATACTACAACAAACTAATCTAAGAACGGACGAAACACTCTGTTCATCAAGTCCATGAAAGCAGCAGGTGCATTGGTTAACCCAAACGACATAACCACGAACTCATAGTGTCCATACCTTGTCCAAAAAGCTGACTTTGGTATGTCATCCTCCTTGATCCTCAGCTGATGATATCTGGACCGTAGATTGATCTTCGAAAACACTATAGCACCATGCAACTGATCAAACAGATCATCTATCCTTGGGAACTGGTACTTGTTCTTGATCGTGACCTTGTTTAACTGCCAGTAGTCTATACAAAACTGCATCGAACCATCCTTCTTCTTGACGAACAACATAGGAGCACCCCAAGGCGACATGCTCGGTCTGATAAAACCTTTGTACAACAACTCTTGTAACTGCTTCTTAAGCTCTGCCATCTCCACTGGAGCCATTCTATAGGGTGTCTACACAATTGGCTGTGTTCCTGGTACCAGATTGATCTCGAAATCAATATCTCGGGGTGGGGGAACACTAGGAAACTCCTCAGGAAACACATCTACAAACTCTCGGACAACGGTCACCTCCTCAAGACTAGGACCTTTCGCCTTGGTAGCCACAACGATATCTACCACATGAGCTAAGAACGCCTCACATCCTTGTCGTAACAACCTATCTGCCACCATAGCTGATACTAGACACGTCAGAAGAATCTTCCTATCTCCTTGGAAGATCCACTTCTCCCTGACATCATCAAACATCACCTGCTTGGCACCACAGTCCAGAACAACCTTATACTTCTATAAGGTATCCATCCCCAGGATAACATCAAAACCATGCATATCAAGTGGTATAAGATCCACTTGAATGTGGTGTCCCGAGAAAGACAAGACACGAGATGGACACTCTTATCGAAGCAACGAGGAACCATCAAGAGGGGTTTCTAACAAAAACCTATCCTTCTTATGACTAACAGGTAAACGACAGTTCTCAAGAATACTATAGGAGATAAAAGAGTGTGTAGCCCTCGGGTCAACCAGAACAGATATAAAGAAAGAAGAAGACATATCAGAATGAAATAACTCCATCTGACCTATCACTACTCGCGGGTTGACTATCGCCTCCGGCTGACTCATGGCATAGAATCGAGCCGTTGCTTGTTGTCTACGACCTCTGCCTCCTTGAGCAGACGATCCAGCCTGAGATGGTTGGTCGCGTCCTCGTCCTCTGCTACCACTAGACTGTTGTCGATCCGATCCTTGATGATTCTGCCTCAGCTTCTGCGTCACTTCAACATCTCTATTCAGGCAGTTGAACCTCAAATTCCCGATCTGACCACACCGATGGCATACTTTATCATCAACTCGTGGCCTAGATGGCTCGGTCACTGCCACAAAGGTTGTACTTTGTGCCTTAGATGGTGAAGAAACATAACCTCTTCCTCTACTCATAGACCACTGAGACGGTCCACCAGAACCTCTCATCACTGACGGTGCTGAAAACCTAGGCTTCTTGAAGCCACCAAACCTCTGACCCTGAAACTGAGCAGGTCTCTTCTTAGCCACAGAATATCTCTTCTCCTTAACTGATCATTCAATCCTCTAGACAGATTCCACAAACATAGCAAACTTCTCTCGGTTCTCCAACGCAGGCACATGTGTTGTCAGCTCAGCACTCAGACCCTTCTCAAAACGTCTGATCTGTTCCTCATCTGTTGCTGCCATGTGAGGACAAAACCTCAACAGATCCATAAACTTGGCCTCGTACTCGGTGATGTTCATCATTCCTTGTCCCAGGCTCTCAAACTGACTGGTCTTCTCATCCAGATACGTCTTCGGGAAGTATCTAGTGACAAACTCGCGCCAGAACACCTCCCAACAGATCACCTCACTAGGCCGCTTCTCTTCCTCGATGGTCCACTAGTGACCAGTACTACCTTTCAGAAGGTAGACAACATGCTTTACTTTGTCTGCTTCGGGGATGTTGAGGATCCGAAAAGTCTTCTCAAGACTTGTCAGCCACAGATCTGCATCCGCTGGATCAGCCATTCCAGCATAATCCGAAGCTCCGACTCGGCGAAGCTGCTCGAAAGTCTTCCCAATACCTGATGTTTCACCATGGGGAGCCTGTGCTCTCAGAGGAGGCACTGGAAATCGCTCAACCATGAGATTCATCATAGCCATCATTTGCCCCAAAAGCTGTTGGTAGGCAGGGTGTTCAAGAATGGCTGGGTTAGGTTGGGGGACCTCAGGCACCCGATCTTCATGTGCCTGACCTTCAACTCCATCGACAGATGCAACATCGCTGTGCTCAGCAACGTGTTCTTCATGGTTTCCAGACATCTTGGCTTTTCTTCCGCTGGGGGCAGAAGATAATTGTGAGGAAATCTGGAAAACTCATAAGAACAGACTCAACCTAGTCATAAATCCATGTAGACTCAGCGAACCTAAAGCTCTGATACCAAACTTTGTGGCAACACATCCCACTATCACACAGACAACGAGGTGTTACGTGAAAATGTGCGGAAATCACCATAACCACAGATTATCAAAAACACAGGTTAATTAAAACCGATTGTGGAAAACTAATAAACTGAGAAACTATTACATTCTAGTCCACATCCTGCAAGAAAACATGTTATATACATATCCATACAAGCCGGGATACATGTCCACAACTTAGAGCAACATCTGTCCTGTCATAACATGAGTTCATCACCTGTTTATAGATACATAAAGGCCCACATCTGGCCAACAGTAGGATATACAAAACATCATCGATCGTACATCGTGAAACAACGTCAAAACACCGCCAAGGACCTGAGAGTACAGGGATGACTCTAGACTCTATCACAAAACATCCAAAACAGCAGCATATCCAACGCTTGCCTTCTACTGATCTTCTTACTGCTCGGCCGCAACTCCGTGACCACCACCACGTCTAGCTCGACCACCTAAAAAGGGTGTAAACCAGTGGGGTGAGACAATTGAACATTGTCCCAATGGGAGGCATAACTCCCCGCCAAAACTACAAAACCTCAGGTATATATATATATATATATATATATATATATATATATATATATATATATATATATATATATATATATATATATATATATATATATATATATATATATATATATAAGCAGCTAATTGATAAAAAGTATAACAAGAGCAGTTATAAGATAAGACTGTTCATAATTATGAAACTTACCAAAAGTACTCAGTCATTTATCCAACTATTTCCTTATAAAACATGATTAACAAGATAGGATGTATAAAGCTTACCACATATGAGAAATGTACAAGAAACTACAAGATACAAACAAAGTTAACTACACAATCAAGGCCTCAACCATTGTTTCGTGTTTGTCTTAAGCAGTAATTACTAAATGGCTAGATTACGTTTTATTATGCCCTAAGGAAGTGAATCGAAGCATTCAAATCCAACCTTCGGCTGCGAAGCCATAGCCGGTGCCATACAAAGTCAATGGAAGAGTCAGAATCCACGACCTTCTCCGCCTCATGATCAGTGCATGAGTACAACATAAGTAGGACCGCAGTCTCATGCTGAAGTAGTCTTAGCCACAGGGTCAGCTCCACACGCTACCCTCTACCTAGCCCGCCTTGGTACAGGTCACGACGCTAGTAAAACTGAGCCACGTGCCTAATCCTCGTGCTCTGAGCCATGAACGCATTCATGCTCCTCATATCACATATCATGAGCAATGGGCCTGTTCACCATGCTCTTCATCACAACTGGGTTACGGGCCTGAACACCGCACCCTGGAGTCTACAATCGAAGTTGCACTCTTACCTCCTTACTAAAGGCTAGGAGAAAACCTCAGATATTCAAAATATGCGCTCCGCGTTAACCCGCAGGAGAACCCGTTTCACCATCACCAATTTTTGACGATGATGGATCTATGTCCAGGGCAACTACATGATAGATTTCACTATGATTAATTAGTATCTTTTAAATGGATTGCAAGATTCAACCAAGTTGTATAACATGCAAGCTATAACAGAAAATAGACAATTTAATTCAACATTATGCTTTTACTACAATTCACATCATACTGATCCATCACAAGGATCCCACATCTCATGTTATCACTTGGCCTCTTGCCAATCAATCTAGATCTATCTCAAGGATTATCACATACCATGGGATCTCAATCCCTCATCATGCAATCTCATCAACCAGAGTAATTATTAGAATGATGTTAGTCACCACATATTTCTCATAGTCTTTTCATGGCTAATCATCACCTGCATGGTTAGAGTATACAATAATCATGGTTTCCACATAAGGACTATGCTTACCATTATGAAATGACATTCAAGATGCTATACTTATCAATCTTACATTATCTGGTGATCAAGTGCATAAAGCACACCATTAAGAAAACCACTAGTGTAACTACCACTATTCTCCTTATCATTAACAGATAAACATGATGATCACTTCATGCATATAGTCATGCTACTACTATTACCATTCTTAGCATTAACAGATAATCATTTTCATATGTGTAGCCATGCTAAGATAAATGAACAAGCTTATGATAACGGGCATCATTATCTATATAAGGAGCTACTATCGTTTGAGCAAGGACATATATAACAACCTACTTCTATGCAACGTAACACCCTCACCATATGCGCTACTGCCCTCACTAGAGGTGCCAAAGACCCTCACAAAAATAGGTATATCGGCCGACTGCCCTCACCAAAGAACAACAACCAAACGGTCGGTATACAAACAAGCAGCAACGCTGCGTTGCCACTTAAAGCAACCAAGCGTGCAACGCACAACGCGCGTCAGGGGAGGTGTGTCGTGCGTCAAGGAGGTATGTCGGGCACTCCACATCTATCGGGCAACGCCCGTCACAGCATGGACTATCAGCCGATACAAGGGCAGCGTGATGCCCGTCACAAGGTAGCCAGCAACGCCCGACACAGGGCTGTCGTCCAGTTCATCACGAGAAAATAACAACCAAGAGGGACAGAACACATCCACAAAATGTGCAACAACTTTGTCAAGGCCTAACGGCCAACACACAACAAAGGAAAGGGCGTGGCGCCCGTCACAAGAACAAGGGTTGTCACCCGCCACACCACACATCACCCAACACAAGAGCAAACATGTCGCCCAACATGCTAAAACAAGAGGTATCGTCCAATAAGGTCATCTTCCTCCTCAAACACAAGGTACTCAAAACCCTAGAGGTTCAAGGAGATGGCTCACCTCAATCAACCAAGAAAGAGGGGTCTTGCACACCACCTATCACCCATCGGGCAGCACAAACACCAACCCAAGCTCACCCTTCTAGTCCATGGTGAGAGGAGAGTGTTGTTCAAGCAAATAGAACACAAGCTCACCTCAAACGACTATGAAAGAGGGGGGTTGCTCATGAGACTAGAAGCTTAAACTCACTCCTCTAGACCAAAGAGAGAAAGGAGTATTGCTCACCAAAAACTACCAAGAGGATCGTCCAAACAAGGGTACTAAGCAAGATGTAAAAACTAACAACAACATATAAGCAAGAAAGGAGGTAATGTAGCTAGGGTTAGAAGTTATGCAACCTGCCTTAAGCTCCAAGCTCCAAAGAAGAAGAAGAGTTCCAAGCTTCAAGGGATGTCGACCACCACTTGCTCCTTCAAGGGGGGGGGGTGTCGGCCAATACAAGCAAGGAAGAAGGGAGTGTCGTGCACTTAAGGTGGAGAAGGAAACTAAAGGATCAAAGGAACTCAAAGCAAGGGAAAGAACCATCTATATAGAAGGAAAGGGAGGAGAAAACAAGGTAGAGCATGGCAAGGTGTCGCCTACCTAGGGACACTTGTCCTAGAGCTCAAGCCACCTACTCTAGCAAGCCTTATACACTTGTCCAAGGTAAGCACCAAGTGTCCACTAAACAAGGTCAAGGTTAGATCAAGCACCATGGGTGACACAACATCTTGCACCTAGGGCGACACACATCATCCTTGTGGGCGACACAAACACTCCTAGGCCGATACACTCACCACTTGGTCGATACAAGGCTCAACCCAAAACAAAGCAAGGCACCTCAAGGCCCAACAAGCTCAACTAGGCCCAAAAGAACCTCAAGCAACGAGCCCAAGCCTTACCCTCTACACAAGAGGAAGCAAAGAGAGAGATAGGAACACCTCACAAGGTGGTAAACTTGCCTTCAAAACCCTAAACTTGGGTTATTTGCAAGTAGCACCTCCAACTCTGAACAAAGCACAACCAGACCCTAATCACCACTAAAGGTGATTAGCAAGCACCAAAACACCAGGGTTAAGCAAAGCAAACATGGTAAACCCTAAACAAAGGTCAGGGTCCTTACAGTACTGCTCACCCTCAGATGGGTTCCTCCGTGCTCGGCGTCCACCTAAAAATTCGAATCCCACGGGGGTGAGACAATTTGAATAATTGTCCCAACGAGAGTTATAACTCTCCGCTAGAAGCTTTGTTATTGCAGTAAAGAATAATAATAAGCAACATTATAAACATTTAATAGCAGGTTTAATGTCAAGTAAGGCAACATTTCAATTATAACTTGATTGAATATCAAGGCATATCTCAATAAAGAATATATGTACTAGTTACTCAGTTAGAACATTATAAACAATGTAACATCAATCATTGTTTCTCGTAGTTCTACCTAAGCAGTTATGCTAAAGGCTGATTATGTTCTCCAAACATTATTATGCCCTGCAGAGATGAGGTATACCGCTCATACTCCAACCGACCATTACGAAATTGCATCGGTACCATACATAGTTCATCAAAAGAGCCAGATTCTTATGACCTCATCTTCCTCATTCAGTGTGAGGATCAACATGCAGGACATCTCGTGTCTCTGCTATAATAGCTTTCCAGGGTATTCTGGCAACTTCGCTATTAGAGTCACAATGGCATTCTGTACTCTCTTCGCCATCGAGGGATTTCTTGTTTATCTCACACCGATGCGGCACTAACAACATCATCGGGAGATTAGTGATACATCATCCCGACATAAACATATAATGAAGGATTTATGGATTAAAGGTACATCTTACATCAAATCCTACATTAGGACGTAAGGATATTCACGTCCATAACCCCAACATACTCAAAAGTATGTTCTCCAGGAGTTCCCTTAGGAAAACCTATTTCACCATCATTAAACTACTGACAATGATGGATCTATGATCAGGGCTCTACGTGATATTATTAGACTTGATTATTTAAGTACATTTTAGCATTCTTTTAGCATCAGGCATGTTTTCAATCATTAACCATTAAAACAACTGCTATAAAGAAAGAATACTAAATGTATCAAGTTCATTACTCATTAGTTATCATTTCTTAACCATCTCATCATAAGTCATCTAATCAGCATGACCTTGATTATAATAATGTAGATATTGCTCATGGCTCTTACAACCCATCAATCTCATGTGTTTCCCCTTAAACCAGGCAACATAGTATGTCACTATTCATAAAGCTTATAACATGCTTTCAATGAATATGATATCATAACCCTTATCTGGCTATGATCACTTCTCTATAAGAACCTGCATGGTCAATATATTTGATAATAGGAAATTTATCTCTATATCAGCAATTTATAAGGCAGAGATAATCTTTCAATTCAAGGGATGTACCATCATGCCTTCAACAAGGTTAGGTTTTCCCTATTTATTTCAATTAGGGTTATTCAACCCCTTTATTTTAATTAGGAATAGTGATTCCTTATCTCATACTTCAATCATGAAGTTTCATGCTTAAAAACATAACCTGGAATTAGGGTTTACTATTCATTTCATCATATCACCCTGAATTAGGGTTTACTATTCACATTACATGTTATTACCCTAAAATTAGGGTTTACTATTCACTTCACAGTGAATTGGGGTTATACCATCATCATGTATGAAGATTACTATCATTAGTGCCTTCAAATCAGGTTAAGATTCGTTAATCACCATAATTAGGGTTTCCATGATCTCAGTATGAAGGATCATACCCTAATTATGTACATTCATACATATTGAAGGTATTTTACTTGATTCTCATTCATATTAGGAGTGTTTTATCTCCTCTTATTTCTAGATGATGTTTACATCACTCTTGATTAGGTTAGGTCAAACCAACTTTGATATTATAAGTCATGTCATCACCATTGTGATCATTAGGGTTTACTTGGTCAAGAGGTGTTGTCTACTTAAACCCTTCAAGGGTACTTTGGTAATCTTCTCTATTGACCATAACATGTGTTAATATACTAATTACTTAACCCCTTAATGACTTTAGGTATCTTTAGGGTTTAGGTTAAACAACTACTAAACCATCTTAACCTTCAAACCATCAAATGTTCTTAACATAATTGAACCCCAAACGGTCTTGCACTTTCAACCTCCAAATGGTTTTGAAACCGTTTGGGGTTGTTGACCGTTTGTTGACTTTTGAAACCATTTGGTAAAGTACACACTCAAGACCGTTTTCCCTAGGTGAGGTGAAGACCATTTGGTTCCATTGACCGTTTGGCCAACTTTGACTTTGAAACCGCATGGGCAAATCGACCTTGAAACCGCATGGTCACCAATCGATCTTGGGATCGTTTGGTCCCAAATGGTCTTGAGACCGTTTGGCCCCAAATGGTCTTGAGACCGTTTGGCCCCAAACGGTCTTGAGACCGTTTGGTCTAAACACCCTCAAAACCGCATGGACCAAAAAGTGTATCAACACTTCCAATTGAGTTAGGGTTTTCAATGTTGAACCCCTCAAATGTTCTTGTACTTGTTAGCCACTTATCCATTAAGTCAATTAGGTTAATCCTTTACTAATTTGACACTCAATTGACCCTCAATTGATAACCAATTAGGGTTGAGACCAATTGGATTAGGGTTTGGAATCGATCAACCTTCAACATACATCAACATGAGTCTAATTGATGTTGAGCCCATTGAACCATCACTCAATTGGGTCATGACCTGACCCCAAATGGTCTTGGGATCGTTTGGACATCCTCCAAACGGTCTTGAGACCGTTTGCCCATAAATTCATCAAAAACTAAGTCATTCACTTAAGGGTTGAACCCTAATTAAGTCACAAAATCAGCACTTTAATTATTCATCAACTTGATGTGATTGGACCTTCAATTGATCAACCCTACTTGACCGTAGACCTCCAAACGGTCTTGGGTGATCACCAAACGGTCTTGAGACCATTTGGGTGATCCCCAAACGGTTTTGAAACCGTTTGGGTCACTCAACCCAAACTTCAACATGATTGGTCCATTGAAATCAGCAATGAACCCGATTAGGGTTTAGGTGACTAAAGTGCCTTCAACTTGTGATTTACTTGGAATTTGTTAATAATTATTGGTGGGTGATTAGTTCATAATATGTACAGCAGATACCCAAACGGTCAATGCTTGGTCAACCCAACCAAACGGCCAAGGGGTGGAGGACCGTTTGCTAAAATAACTTTGGAACTAACGCCCACCTTCTTCTACCTCAAGATCATGGTCTGTTCTTCATGGTTTTGGTTGCAAGAACACTTAGAAGTATGAAGGGAAGAAGAACAAGCAATGTTTGCAAGAAAAGAAGATGCATAATCAAAGCTTTAAGGTTTAGAGTTATAAAACCCGCCTTAGAGTTGGCTATAGAGCTCCAAGATTCGAAGCTTTAATGGTAGCTTGAGCTCCACAGGTTGTCCAAGGTTCCTTCCTCAAGAATTGGTTGGAGAAGATGGCTAGAAGGAAGAACTATGTAAGAAAGACTATCAAACCAACCTTGTAGCAAGACTTCCTCCATGATTTTGAGTTAGATGGTGATCATAGCTTACCCAATTCAGCTTGGCCATTCTCCTCTGCTCCTGAGCTCCTTCTTAGTCGGCCACAACAAAGAGATAAGAAGAAAAGTGAAGGGAATGATCCCTTGCTTAGTAAAGAAGATGCGTTTATATACTTTGGGCATATTTTCAAGATAAGGACAATCATTTCTTCTATTTCTCAAACAGGTCCCTCTCCTCTTCCTAGGCACGTCTCTCCTTTCTATACTTAAGCAAAACTCCTCCTTTAACCAAGGTTTAGAGGAAAAGAAGCCAAACATCTTACTAAGTTGCACACATAAAAGGGTCATTTTGCTTACAACTTGGTTATTTAATTATAAGGGTTATCCTTCTTATTTGATTATTCAAATGAAGTGCCCTCTTCATCATTTTTACTCTAGTTGATGCCAAGAGTTATGAAAGATACTCTAGAAGGTATATTTTACATGTTGCACCCTATGTTTTGGGTAAATTGCACTTTACACCAAAACTAGGGTTTTAAAGCACAAGGATTGCTCTACAAGCTGCATCTTGGTGCCCGAGCTTGGAGAATCCATAACACTTCATCATATTCATTCTCATGATGTCTCATCATCAGAGGAACATCTTAACATGTGCAATTTACAAGTTAACCCCTCTAATTGGGTAATTTGCACATAGGTCCACTTTTAACAAAACAATATTACAACATTGTTTAAAAAGGGCAGAAATGGAAATATATGTTCCTCAGAAGCTTTAATTACATACCAAAAGATAATCACAAGTTTTTAATTACATAATTAAGAAAAACACCTAGGGTTATCTCATAACCCAGGTCAGGGATGTTACAATCAAGGTATCAACCCTTCCAATCATATGGTGTATTACCTTCACCATACATGGATATAACATCCTCACCTCACTTGAAGATATTGGCCACATCATACTTTAGTGTATTGGCCATCACATGTTCTAGGGTATTAACCACCTTACCACTTTTGTCATCTAGTGTATTGGGTTACCCACCATATCATTTTAGAGATGTGTTCTCAACACCATATCATCCAAAAGGTGTATGCTTAACCCAATATCGATTTAGAGGTGTATGATTAACCCAATATCAATTTTGAGGTGTATGCTTGCTACCCATATCACTTTAGAGGTGTATGTGTGCTTACCATATCGGGAAAGAGGTGTATGTGTGCTTCACACCATATCGGGAAAATAGGTGTATGCTTGCTTGCCATATCACTTTAGAGGTGTATGTGTGCTTCACACCATATCGGGAAAAGAGGTGTGTGTGCTTCACACCATATCAGGAAAAGAGGTGTGTGTTTGCTTACCATATCACTTTAGAGGTGTATGTGTGATTCACACCATATCAGGCAAAGAGGTGTGTGTGTGCTTCACACCATATCGGGAAAAGAGGTGTGTGTGTGTGTGTCACACCATATCAGGCAAAGAGGTGTGTGTGTGTGTGTTTCACACCATATCGGGAAAATAGGTGCTTGCTTGTGTACTTGAACCCGATATCACTTTATAAGGCGATACCATCATCTTCAAGCTCTAGACCTTTGTTCTACTTGTTCTAGTACAAGGATAACATGTATAAGAAACTACTAGAACTCATAAATATATCAAGTATTCAAGAAAATTTGGAATTGAAAGTAGATCATCATGTATAGTAAGAAAGATGGTGAATAATAACATGTTTGGGTTCAAGTTATATAACCCGCCTTAAGAACAACTTCAAAGCTCCAATCTCCAAAGCTCCATATTCCTAAGGTTGAAGATGACTTATAAAAAGTCCAAGGCACGTTCATAACTCCATATACAAGGAATCACCCTAGTTAAGAACTTGGTGAAGAAGAAAAGAAAGGAAGATCATAACCCTAGATCCATGCTTCAATCTAAGGTTGAAGATGATCATGGACTTACCTTAGGGTTAAGGTTTGAGCTCCTTCTTGACCTTTAGCACATTTTCACAATACCTCACTACTCATGCACAATATGCCCTCACTTTTGGATGATATTCCCTTTACTTGTGGCCAATATCACTTTATTTGGCCGATATCAACTTGCTATGGCCGATATCAACATGCTATGACAGATACCACTTGCTATGGCCGATACCCAAGCCCTATACATGATACCACATCACCTATGCACGATACCAGGACTCTAAGAACGATATCTAAGAGCAAGGAGGTGGTAGAATTCGAAAAATGTCACTAAGAGGTGAAAGGAAGGGTATATATACTTGAGGTTTATGGGAGAGAGTGTAAGAGGTGTCATCACCTTACTACTAGTAGGTTCCACCCGGCCATGCATGGATTGAAACATGTTCTTGCATGTACTCCATCTTTATCTTGCCATGCAAAATAAAAACTTGAGGATAATGCTAGGGATTGAAAAACCACTAGAGGGGGGGGGGTGAATAGGGTTTTAAACTAATTTAACAATAATTTAACTCAAACAACCACAAATGAGAAATCAAGAAGGAGACAAAGGGTTTAGAGTGGTTCCAACCTTAGCAAATACTAAGGTTGTCAGTCCACTACCCGGTTGCTTACCCAACCGGGATTTTGAAAGTATCAATTTTATTACCTTCACAAGGAATTACACAAAATACAATACTTTCTTACACCCCTTGAACAGCCTTCACTTGAAGTAGATGCACCAACCCGAGGTATCCTTCTTGAAGTAACTCCAAGCTCCCCCTTGAAGTAGCCTTCCTTTTTAGAAGTAACCTCCCGTTGCACCAGCCTTCTTGAAGTAGCTCAAGGTCCACTTCTTCACCAAGAAGATCTCCAACCTTTCCAATCCGCAGCCTCCAACCTAGGAGTAGCAAGGAGAGTACAAACAATAATAGTGAACAAGAAAGGAAAAAGGAAATTACAACTTATCCTTTGAAGCACAAGGCTTGATTTGCCTAGATCAAGCGTGTAGATCTCCTAACCAATGTGTATGGAATTGTGATTGCTGTGGATAGAAGATGCTAGCCTATAGGACACGAAATTTGAGCTGAGAGAAGAAGTAGCCAGTTGTCAATATGCTCAATTGCTCACAAACAGGTTGCTCAATGTAAGTGTATGCTCAAAGATTGCTCAAGTGTAAAACCAAGTGAGTTTAGGTGTCCTAAGGCATGTCCTATTTATAGGAATGTCCTACAAGTGCTTAAGGGCGTTCTAGACACTTTCTAGGGGTTTCTAAGTGCTTAATTAGCCGTTAGGTATAAGTTAGTTGCTTTAACAACGACTAGTTAATTAATTCTGCAGTTGCTGTCAGAGTCCATCTTGGTCGAGAAATGGTCGACCGAGACACCTACTCGGTCGAAGTTTTGTCGACCGACAGGCTCTCTGGATCAAGTGTTTTGCAACGTTTATCTCCAACTGCCAACTACCTTGTCAGCTGTGTCTAACGACTACTTGGGTCTTTCTCGGTCGAGAAATTTGTCGACCGAGAGTGTCTCGGTCGAGGATTTTGTCGACCGAGATAGACCTTGTTTCAATGTTTCAAATAAAGACATTAAGTGTGTGTATGAGTGTGCATATGTGACACTATTGAAGGATATGACCTATCTAAATGTGGTGTTTAGCTAGGGAAGATCTAACGCTTGATTTACATGAAGTCTAAGTACTTGTACATTATATATTTGTACAAGTTTACAATTGATTACATTTCATGACATTTACAATCATTCAAGCATATAGATCTAGTGCTTTGTCATTCACCTTATTCCTGCAACACTCAAGTAGCACGTTAGATCAACAAGAATGAAATCTTTGTCATTATCAAAACAAAGGGATTTACAGATGTCCATTTAGCCAACAATCTCCCCCTTTTTGAAGATGACAAACATTTCCTAAATATAAAATAAGAAAATATAAAACATGTGAGTTTCATACCTGAAAATTACCTTTGTAAATTTCTTCTCTTGTTTATAAAATGTGTGCTTATTATTCCCCATGAATTATGGAACATGAAATCCAATTCTTTAGGGAATATAGCAACTTTCAATGTAAAGCCAAGAGTTTGTTTATGAAACTCATTGATTGAGTTTTGCATTTATATTTATTTCTCCCCCTTTGTCATTTCAAAAAGATATCCGTTTAAAAAGAAAAAAAACTCCCCCTTAATTAGATGTCCCGTTAATTTAAAAAAATGTCCATTTAAAGCCAAAATGATGCAAATAAACGACATTGTTAAGAAGCAAAAATATCAAAGAAAACATCTTCAAAGGAGTGATAAGCAGTTGCTTCCTTATTTTGTTGAATTGGTCTAGTGGAAGCGGTTTTGTAAAAATATCAGCCAATTGATCTTCCGTATCAACATGATGAAGGGAAACATGATTCTTAGAAATATGATCCCTTAAAAAGTGATGACGGATTTCAATATGTTTAGCTCAGCTGTGTAAAATGGGATTGTGTGCTAAGTTTATAGCGCTTGTGTTGTCACAAAAGATAGGCGTAGATGAAAGAGTAAAACCATAATCGTTTAACACTTGTTGCATATAAAGCACATGAGCACAACAAGATCCGGCTGCCATATATTCAACTTCAGTTGTAGAGAGGGCAACCGTGTTTTGTTTCTTGCTAAACCAAGATATTAAAGCTCTCCCTAACAAGAAACAGCCACCACTAGTGATCTTGCGATCAAGTCGACAACCAGCATAATCAGCATCAGTATAAGCTTTAAAATCCCAGGATTGTCCTTTTGGATACCATAAACCAAAACATGTAGTGCCGGCTAAGTATCGAAGAATTCGTTTAACTGCTTGAAAATGAGAGTGCATAGGTTGCGATTGAAATCGAGCACAAAGACCAACGGAAAACATGATGTCTGGTCTAGAAGCAGTTAAGTAAAGCAAACTACCAATCATGGCTCTATATATGGAATCATCAATAGGTTCCCCATTTTCATCCTTATCAATCTTAATAGAAGTGGCCATAGGAGTAGTAGCATGTTTGCACTGATCCATCCCAAAACGTTTTAAGAGTTCTTTAGTATACTTTTCTTGGTTTATAAAGATCCCGGCAGGGGTTTGTTTAATTTGGAAACCAAGAAAGAAAGTTAGTTCACCCATGAGGCTCATTTAAAATTCTTTTTGCATAATGTCACTGAATTGTGTGCACGACGATTCATTAGAAGCTCCAAAAATAATGTCATCAACATATATTTGAACAACTAGAAAATCAGCTGTATATGTTTTGAAAAATAAAGTAGAATCTGAATTTCCAATAGAAAAACCATTAACAAAAAGATATGTCTTGAGCCTTTCATACCAGTTCCTAGGTGCTTGTTTTAAACCATAAAGTGCTTTCTTAAGTTTATAAACATAGTCACCTTTTTCTGGTATTTCAAAACCAGGTGGTTGGGCAACATATACTTCTTCTTGAATGATTCCATTTAGAAATGCACTTTTTACATCCATTTGGTAAAGTTTGATGTTTTTATGTGCAACAATAGCTAGTAACATTCTAATAGCTTCAAGTCTAGCTACTGGTGCATACGTTTCATCAAAATCTATTCCTTCTTGTTGATTATATCCTTGTGCTACTAACCGAGCTTTATTCCTTATTACTTCTCCTGCCTCATTTAGCTTATTCCTAAAAACCCATTTAGTTCCAATGATGGTTTTATCTTGTGGTTTAGGAACTAAATCCCATACATCATTTTTAGTAAATTGGTTTAATTCTTCTTGCATTGCTATTATCCAATAGTCATCTTTAAGAGCTTCAGATATCTTCTTAGGTTCAATAATAGAAACAAAAGCCATGTTTGCGACATCCTTAAAGGAAGACCGAGTTTTTACTTTATCATTTGGATTTCCAATAATTAATTCTTGAGGATGATCCTTAGTAAGTCTAGGTATAGGTTGTGTTTTGGCTTGGTTATTGTTTGTAGTATCTTTCTCACTATCATTTGGTATGTTTAAGTTTTCGAATTGATTAGTGAGATCAATTATTTCAAAATTTTCTGATTTGGACTCTTCATGAAAAGAGACATGAATAGATTCCTCAACTTTTCTAGAGATAGTGTTGTAGACTCTTAATGCTTTCCTAGAGGTAGAATATCCCAAAAAGAATGCTTTATGTGATTTAGAATCAAACTTATCTCTATCATCTTTGGTATTTAAAATATAGCATGTGGATCCAAAGGTATGAAAATAGTCAACTCTAGGTTTCTTAGAATGTATTATTTCATATGGAGTTTTCTTCAAATGGGAGTGAACAGTTACTCTATTTAACACATAGCATGTGGTGTTTACAGCTTCAGCCCAAAATGTTTTGGGTGTGTTATGTTCGAGCATCATAGTTCTAGCCATTTCTTGTAATGATCGATTTTTCCTTTCAACTATGCCATTTTGTTGTGGAGTGCGTGGAGCAGAAAAATTGTGAGTGTACCCATGAGATGTGCAAAATTCTTCAAATACATGATTTTCAAATTCTCCACCATGATCACTTCTAATGGTACATATTTTTCTTTGTAATAAGTTTTCAATCTTGGAACAAAATTTTATAAAAACATGAATAGTATCATCTTTGGTTGCAAGAAATTGTACCCATGTATATCTACTATAATCATCAACAATAACAAAACAATATCTTTTGCCACCAATAGATTGTGTTCTCATGGGTCCAAATAAATCCATATGAATTAATTCTAAAGATCTACTGGTGCTAAGTACATGTTTAGGTTTAAAAGAGGTTTTTGTTTGCTTTCCCAAAGTACATGGTTCACATTTTTCAACTTCATCAAAGGATAAAGTAGGCAAACCACGATTTTGATAACATGTGAACTAGCATGTCCTAGCTTTTTATGACATAGTTGTAAAGTATTTTCATTTGCTAGCAAGCATTTTCCTACTACATATTTCATAGAGTTAGGTCTAAGAATATAAAGATTTCCAACTCTTTTTCCTTCATAGACAAAATTTGTAGTGTTTTCTATTAATAATTTGCAGCAGTTTTTGTTAAATAGAACAACATATCCACTGTCACATAATTGACTAACACTTATCAAATTATGGTGCAAACCATCAACGAGTAGAATATTTTTTATTTCGAGGTTTGTACCAATATTACCTATTCCAACGATTTTACCTTTACCATTGTCTCCAAAGGTGACTGTTCCACTTTTCTTTTCTTTAAAAGTTTGAAATGCATCCTTGTTCCCGGTCATATGTTTGGAACATCCACTGCCAACCACCCAATCCTGCATTAAAATGTAGGTTTTGGTACCCATGTGATGGTCCGGTATGGTTAGAATCATTTAATTACAGACTGAATAAAAAATCTGACTCAGAACTTCAGTCGGTCGACAATTATTCGACCGACATCTCTCTCGGTCGGCTAATCGTCAATCGAGAAAGTTGATGTTTTGTTGCTGTAGATTTAATTTGTTACAGGCGTCTGGTCGGTCAACAAAAGTTCGACCGATTTTATGTTCGGTTGACAATACTTCGACCGACCAAGTTTCTGTTTCAGTACAATATTTTAGAAAATTACCATAATGCATGAAACCTTTTATTAAGTTGAGATAAGACAATATAATTTGAAAAAATAAGCATTTGATCATATCTCAACTGTATTTTATTTGACTCTACTAAGTTTGGGGTTTTGGGACCCAAACTAAGTCGGAATCCTTGGTCTTATAAGGACATGAAAATGAATAATGTCCAAGACGTAGACAAAAATGACAAGTAATAGAATCAACTTCATTTCTTTTTCTAGGAATTGTATTCTTAGGTACAAACATAATCTGAGTCTTAGATGCTGTAATTCTTCTGGGTTGATTTTTCTTTGGAGCATATCCCAAACCTTTTCTTCCATTGAAACTAGAGGAGATTTTCAGAATGTTATCAAGGATATCTTTTCTTCTTAAATCATGTAGGTTTCTTTGTAGCCTACAAATGTCATCCTTCTTCTTGTGTAAATCTTTTCTTGCTTGATCTAAATCAGATAATAGGGAGTCTCTTTCTTTTACAACATTGTCATAGTCTAGATGGTTACACAGAATTGGTTGAGTCTAAAAATCATTTAGTTTAGCTATCAATTCAGTCTTTTCTTAAGAGAGAAGATCAACATTTGTTTCTAGAGTGAGTAGCTTTCTAGTGCAGTCATTTAAAGATGTTTTTAAAGACAGATTCTCAAGATCAATGTTGTTCTTTTCAGAAGAGAGATCATTTAATTTAGCATATAGCTCATCATTTATTTTGATAACCTTCTTTAGTTTCTTCTTGACATCAACATACTTATCATGAGTTTCTTGTAGACTAGTAATTAACTCTTCTTTAGGAAGATCAAGAAGGCTTACCTCTTGAGAGTCTTCATCATCTTCTCTTGCCATTAGACATTCCACCTTTTCTTCTCCGCTTTCACTTTCACTTGACTCGTCCCATGCAGCTTTATAGGCTTTTTCTCCCTTCTTCTTGTGTGAGCTTTTCTTTCCTTTCTTTGCTTTAGGACATTCATTTTTGAGATGTCCTTTCTTTCCACACTCAAAGCACCTAGGAGGGGAAGAAGAACTAGAAATTTTGTTAGACTTAAATCTTTTATATTTCTTACCATTGACGATCAAGGCTTCTTCCCCTTCTTCTTCACTTGACTCCTCACTTTCAGGTGTTATGATCTTTGAAGCTTTTGGAGCCACATCCTTCTTCTTTCCTTGTTGAAGTTCATGTTCTCTTCTTTCTTCCTCTTCTAGGGTTGCTTCATGAGCTTCTAGATTGCCAATGAGTTGCTCCATTTTCAGTCGAGTGAGGTCATTAGCTTCTTCAATGGCTGTCACCTTAGGCTTGTATTTAGGAGGAAGTGATCGAAGGATTTTTGATACCTGATCTTCTTCAAGAACAGTTTTTCCTAGGGCATTTAAACCATTAACAATAGAGGAGAATTTTGCAAACATTTCACTAATAGATTCATTTGGATCCATACGGAAGTGTTCAAACTTTTGTTTAAGCATACTAATCTTAGAATTCTTGACTTGAACCGTACCTTCATAAGTTATGGACAATCTATGCCAAATGTCATAGGCTATGTAACAGTTTGATATTCTATTAAATTCTCCTACTGAAATTGAACAATATAAAATGCTTACAGCTTTGGCATTCATTTGAGCCAACTTTACCGTATTTGCATCCCACTCTGCATATTGTGTTTGAGGAAGCTCGTATGGGGTTGACACCATACTCCATAAGTCCCAATTGATGCCTTGAAAGTAGAACTGCATCCTTCTCTTCCAATATGTGTAGTTTGTTCCATCAAACGCTGGAGGTCTAGAAACAAGTGTCCCTTCAAGGTTAAGGTTGTTAAGCACCCCGTCACCCATTCTTCAAGACCTTGTTAAGGTTCCTTGAAGCCTGCTCTGATACCAATTGAAAAACCACTAGAGGGGGGGTGAATAGGGTTTTAGACTAATTTAACAATAATTTAACTCAAACAACCACAAATAAGAAATCAATAAGGAGACAAAGGGTTTAGAGTGGTTCCAACCTTAGCAAATACTAAGGTTGTCAGTCCACTACCCGGTTGCTTACCCAACCGGGATTTTGAAAGTATCAATTTTATTACCTTCACAAGGAATTACACAAAATACAATACTTTCTTATACCCCTTGAACAACCTTCACTTGAAGTAGATGCACCAACCCGAGGTATCCTTCTTGAAGTAACTCCAAGCTCCCCCTTGAAGTAGCCTTCCTCTTTAGAAGTAACCTCCCGTTGCACCAGCCTTCTTGAAGTAGCTCAAGGTCCCCTTCTTCACCAAGAAGATCTCCAACCTCTCCAATCCGCAGCCTCCAACCTAGGAGTAGCAAGGAGACTACAAACAATAATAGTGAACAAGAAAGGAAAAAGGAAATTACAACTTATCCTTTGAAGCACAAGGCTTCATTTGCCTAGATCAAGCATGTAGATCTTCTAACCAATGTGTATGGAATTGTGATTGCTGTGGATAGAAGATGCTAGCCTATAGGACACGAAATTTGAGCTAAGAGAAGAAGTAGCCAGTTGTCAATATGCTCAATTGCTCACAAACAGGTTGCTCAATGTAAGTGTATGCTCAAAGATTGCTCAAGTGTAAAAACAAGTGAGTTTAGGTGTCCTAAGGCATGTCCTATTTATAAGAATGTCCTACAAGTGCTTAAGGACGTTCTAGACACTTTCTAGGGGTTTCTAAGTGCTTAACTAGCCGTTAGGTATAAGTTAGTTGCTTTAATAACGGCTAGTTAATTAATTCTGTAGTTGCTGTCAGAGTCCATCTCGGTCGAGAAATGGTCGACTGAGACACCTACTCGGTCGAAGTTTTGTCGACCGACAGGCTCTCTGGATCAAGTGTTTTGCAACGTTTATCTCCAACTGCCAACTACCTTATCAGCTGTGTCTAATGGCTACTTGGGTCTTTCTCGGTCGAGAAGTTTGTCGACCGAGAGTGTCTCGGTCGAGGATTTTGTCGACCGAGATAGACCCTGTTTCAATGTTTCAAATAAAGACATTAAGTGTGTGTATGAGTGTGTATATGTGACACTATTGAAGGAGATGACCTATCTAAATGTGGTGTTTAGCTAGGGAAGATCTAACTCTTGATTTACATGAAGTCTAAGTACTTGTACATTATATATTTGTACAAGTTTACAATTGATTACATTTCATGACATTTACAATCATTCAAGCATATAGATTCCCTAGTGCTTTGTCATTCACCTTATTCCTGCAACACTCAAGTAGCATGTTAGATCAACAAGAATGAAATCTTTGTCATTATCAAGACAAAGGGATTTACAGATGTCCATTTAGCCAATAGGGATAATGGTCGGCTCCCCTTTGGTTTTCTTTTAGGACAAGCCACTTCCACACACATTATTATATTCACAATTCAATGCAACCTTTCCCAAGGAAAGTTGCAAGTCGATATCCATTGCTTTATTGAGGTGCTTAGCTCGTTTTTGAAAATTCAAAGAGTTAAAAACACAATATGGGGGTCTCCTCTTTGGCTCCTTGGACGATAGGGACTCCCATTTAACACTACAACTCGATACACTCAATACAAGCTCAAATTAGGGTTTCCATTCAACCCCTTTCTTGGTCTTTTCATCACTAAGAATACTACCACTCATAAATGATTTAAACATGGTATCTCATTCATTCTCTCTCCTATAAATGATACATATTGGAAGTAGGAACACTCTAGAGGTGGTAATTTGCATATCAACCCTACATTTTGGGTAAATTACAATTTGTACAAAAATTGGTGCACAAGACACTAGCATTATTCAAACCATTGTTCAGGAAAGCAGTATGCGGTGTAAGGGCGGAGGGGGTACTGCATAGAGTATATGCGGTATGCAGGAGTATATACGGGAGTATATGCAGTTTTGGATTTTTTTTCTTTCAATAAACTAATTATGTATAAAATGATATATCAAGATAATAAATTGAAGTATATATATACATTAGGCACTAATATATATTTACATATAAACATACAAATATGCATGTATGATATGCTTATATATGTATATATGTCTATATGTGAAATGTGTTTGTAATATATGTACAAATATTAAAATGTATGTATATCTATAGATTTGAATAAATAAAAATGTATACATACATGTCCAAATATGTGTTTGTAATTATGTAGGTATAGCATATATGTATGTATACATATGAAATTATCAAAATGTATTCATATAAATGTACAAATGTGTGAGGAAATTGTTATGCGTATTACAATGTATACATATAAATAAATGACTATATATTTAATATGTAATGGATTTGTGTGTATATGTATGCATGTATGTATGAAATGTGTGGACATAAGTTGTGGGATTTTCAAAAAGCGGAGTTTAATCGGTCACTTAATCGGCCAAGTGGGAGTATATGCGGCCCATAACCGCTTAATGGACCAATTAGTCATATGCGGTGCGGTAGGGTGACCGAATAGGCATAAGAGGGAGTATATGCGGTCGTGCGGACCGATTTCCCGAATAGTGATTCAAACAAGTTTAAACTTGGAATTTAGGCTTTCCACAAGCCACCAATTAGCATCATTCTCTTTCTTATGATGCTAAAACACTTAAGGCACGTTCAACATGTGACATTTTGCAATATAACCCCTCATATTGGGTAAATTGCACTTTAGTCCAAAACAAAGGAACATTGCTCAAACAACATTTAATTAGGACCAAACATGGAACATAAGTGTGTCACATGATAACAAAATACCTTAGAGAATTATATTAAAGTTATAATAAACTATAGTAGCCAAAACAAATAGGGTGTAACTCATATCCCAAGTCAGGGTCATTACAAGTTATAAACCCCTAACAAGGATTTCATCCCCAAAATCCCAGATGAAGGAAGACAATTGTCATTCATGCATCATATCATCAAGTCTCCACATAACATATTGATGTCATGGAGATGGCATAGAACTTTGACCAGCACAAAGTCCTTCCATTAAAGATCATCATAAGATCTGACACATATAACACATACTCAGCTGTCCTATCCATCACCGATTGCGGAGTCAACTTTGTGTCAGATAACACTTTCTAAGTTAGAGAAGTAATATTCATACTTCAAATAATTTAGGTGTCAATCCTTATTGACTCACATCTTTTATATGATAAGATTCTTGATTCTTGGTAGTCTTTCATACTCTTCACTCAATTTAGCATTTCACCTCCAAGGAAAGACCAGAGTTACGTTCTATCACCCTCTTGGAACTACAAGTCTTATCATACATCTGTTGTTCCATACTAATTTGTTGACACAACAAAAAACTTTCTTATGACTTGTACCAACTATCTTACTAGTTTTACATTCTCTTATCATAAGGAGAGGCCACTTATTAAAGAATAACTTATCTCAGAGATATCTCTAGATGTTAGGTATAAGTTGCATCAACAGATCTGAATAGGGATATTCTAAGGAATTATTTTTAACTTGATAAGCTCTTCCCAAAATGATTCTATAATTGTTTCTTCAATTGATACATCCTTATCGATGTCATGTTTATGCAGAGCATAAATCCCTAACATATGATGTCCATACTATAGTATGTAACTAGACTGATCTCATAGTTGGCCATTACATGTAACCAACATAAATTATCTGATCAGGAGTTATGTTCTCACTTTCCCATACCACCCGATACTTTTTAGATACTAGAATTCCTTACCTTGGTATCCATCATATGTGTTGAAAACACATCACATCCTCCTAATTCCCATCTCTCTATTTTTATTACCAAAGCCACACATATAAAAGGATCTTTCTTTCATCTTGGGACATTACTTGTTACACATATCTTTATCTTGGAACCAAAGTCCAAGATGAACATATACTTTTCTAAGTATCCATCAATTGGACACTTTTAACTCATGCACATCAAGTGTCATAAGACCCACTTGATTTCCATGTCCTTGAAAGGAAAGAACACAAAGAAACATATTCCTCTTATCACCCCATCATTACCTAGGGTTGTTTTTCAAAGAGAAGAGATTATCATATCCTCAGATTATTGCAAGCACTTTTACTGTTCATGAGTCATTTACTCTTGTTTCATCCTCGGTTCCTTGCCATCTGCATAGGAATTATATGGATGACTACATATCATCATTCCTTTCTTTGTTATTGTCTAACATGTTATGAACATTTTGTTATTTTATCACATTTCCCATTTTCACATTATGGAAAAGATCTTTACTATTCACACAAACTTTATCAAACATGGATCATCTCCCTTGTTCTCTTTCTCTTATAATGAGGATTATACTTTTTACTTCCTCATACATAAAGATTGATCTGAGTTCATCTCAAGTTCCATTTTATTGCACTTAGGATGTGATAAAAATATCCACGCCATATTTCTAGTTTTGTTATACTCACTAGATTGTCTCAAAATGACTACTTGATCAGAGTAATTAGAAAGATAACAATCTAAGAGTTCCATACTTATCTTATCTTCAATAGTTGAATACCTGGCCAGGGTATACAAGTACTGAGATTAGGTAGTATGCACTTTGTTTACTATCATATTCCTTACTTTTCATATCATCAAAAACATAAGACTTAGCATCCCTGGATTTTGTCCAAGCATCACCTCTACACCTCATCCTCTTTCGTACATATAAGAGATATTATGAAGCATTTAGAAGAAAATTGAATCGAATATAAATTCTATTTCTCATCATTTCTTTCCTATGTCCCCATAGGGCAATCAATAGGGAAGTCAATAACAACAATCCCTCTTATGATTATAAGATAAAATCAAGAGAAGGCATATCAAAATGGAAAAAGCTCTATCTGACTGTTGCCCCTCACAGTCATCTACCGCTTCAGGTTGACTCAACACATAGAGTCTGGTTATTTCATGCTGTTGTTTTTGCCTTTTTACACTATTGGGCTGTAACTTTCATTAGCCCTGCTGAGTCTACCTCGGTTGTTGGGTCATTTCCTCCCTTCTTTTTGAACAAGAGGGTTTAATATGCTCAACATGTCCATATCTATAACATGTTTTGTCCTTCTACATGGTCTTATCAGTCTTATTACCGATGTAGAAGCTAAGTTAGAAGTTCTTACAGGTGGAAGGTTAGGACCTTTTCCTTTACTTAGCGACTACTGCCTTGGTACACTAGGCATTTATTTCACTGGTGGCACCAAAAACTTTATTTTTTAGAAAAACTAGGAAAATGTCTCTAGAATTGTAGAGACCTTTCCTTAATTCTCAGCTTAGTGCCCCTCCTTGGGCATTACCATCACAGATTTACTATCTGTCTATACTTATGGAAGAGTCTATTTTCTCACCATATGTTAACCTTTCCCATGTTTTCCACTGTTCTAACATGACTATGTCATTCAGGAACCCTTTTAGAACCCAACGTTTCTACATTGAGGACCGGTAACCTAGGTTGTAATGCTAGTATCCAGTCTACTATATGTATCACTGTTGTCCTAACCTACCCAACAAGAGCATAAAAATAAGATTCTCTATCCTGATTGGGCCAAGATGGGAATTCTCAAGCACTCATTCTTCTCTTGCCTAATCCCTTGCACCCTCTCTTGGTGCAACAACATTTCTCTTAGCAACGTGTTCCTCATGTTCTCCAATCATTTTTAAACTTCACCCTTTCTTCTTCATAAGTAGAAGTCACTATAAAGTACACTGAAGGACACTAGAATAGACTCAACACCATAGTCCTATGTCTCTGTAGACTCAGCGAACCTTAAGCTCTGATACCAAACTTTGTAACGACCGCCACCAAACCGAAAGCCAAATCGTTACTAATTATGCGGAATAATCATAAGAAGCGGATTAACAAAAACTAATAAAAATTAAAACCATTTTACAAAGAGATCCATTTCTAGGAAAACTCTTTAAGGAAGAACCAAAACCTTATATACATCATTGTTCACATTGTACATACATTGTACCATCTCTTCTCGAGGATAACATATAACAGTTGCTTTGTCAAAACATATACTGAAGCTACTTAAAACCTCGAGGCATACTAGCCAAAACCTCAAATTGTTTATAAAACAAACATGTACTAAATCCAAGGACCTGAGAGTACAGAGATGACACATATGACTTCTATCTACAAGACACGATAGAAAATATACTCAAATTGAGCTATTACTGTTGTCCCTACTGTTATTGATGTACCTCTGTAGTATGGTCTCTACCTCTTCGTCTGCATCCACCTAAAAATGTTGGTAACCAACGGGGTGAGACCCATGTCCCAACGAGAGATAACTCTCTGCCAACAATATTATTACCACATTTAAATAGTATAAAATTGGGCAGAGGATTCTTTTACATTAATAATAGGATTTAATCACTATTTAAGCAGAGTAGAGCAATATCATCTTTTGAAGAAATGCAACTATATATGATAAAACAATAAATCATCTATTCATTTTACAATGAATATGAAGAACATGTATAACATCTATCCATTTAAGATCTATAAAATAAATGTAACATCAACCAATGATTTTTGTAAACAATTCTTAAGCAAATACGCTACACGGATGATTACATTTTACAATCACTTATACCCTAAGGAGATGAGGTATACCGCTCATACTCCAATCGACCATTGCGAAGTCAAAATAGGTATCATACAAGGTCAATGGAAGAGCCAGCTGCCATGACCTCACTTGTCTCAGTCAGTATGAGACCACAAGCAGGACATCTCGTGTCAAATACTAAATAGCTTTCCAGGGTATACTGGCAACTTTGCTATAGAGCTTCAACTGCAACATGCACTCTCTTCAGGATTGAGAGATTTGAGTTATCTACACATAAATCCCGACATTCATCATCATCGGGAGATTCATGATACATCCATCCTGGCATTTATAATGAAGGATTGAGAGATCTCAATTATCTACACTCAATCCCTCATTAGGGCGTAAGGATATTTACGCCCATCACCCCCGCATATTAAAAAATATGCCCTCTAGGAGATCCCGTGGGAAAACCTATTTCACCATTCAGCAACTACTGACGTTGATGGATCTATGGTCAGGGTGATACATGATAAGATTCCACTTGATTAATTAAGTGTTTTATCGTATCTTTTAGCATCGGTCAAGTTTCAAACATAAATTATTATAACAGATGCTACAAAGAAAAGCGTAATACATTTATCAAGTACTTTTATAACCTTTGGAACACTTGGAATACATAACACTTGGGATCTCAGTCCCTTATCACATTATTGGGAATTCTAATCTCCTAATATTATCATCATCATGATTACTAGATCTGGGTATTCAAACCCTTAGTTCATTACTGAACATTGTTACCACTTATCAGGGAACTAGTACCTCTAGGTCCTCAGACCAAGGTATATATGATACTTGTTGCACAAGCATCTTACATGGCTCACAAGGCCCATTTAAATGTCTTGTCACCTCTCACTAGGCAAAAACTATTCACATAGATCACAAGGCTCATTTAAATATCTTATCACCTCTCACTAGGCAATAACTATTCACATGGCTCACAAGGCCCATTAAACATCTTTTCACCTCTCACTAGGCAACAACTATTCACATGTCTCACAAGGCCCATTAAACACGTTGTCACCTCTCACTAGGGGACAACTATTCACATGGCTCATAAGTCCCATTAAAGATCTTGTCACCTCTCACTAGGAAACAAATATCTTTTAGGTCATCAGACCACATAAACATTATACTTTTTATACCAGTATTTAACATGTCTCACAAGGATTATGCAATAAGAGAAATACAACCTTCCCATTATTAGGGTTAGGGTTTCCCCTTTATAGCCGAATAGGGTTTCAAGTTCATATTATCAAACCAAACCCTAAATCATTGCTCCACACATCTAGGAGCATACATTGATATCATAAGTATTCAATCATACTTATTTATTCTCTTCATTTATCATTAAATGATTACCAACACAAAGTATGAGTTTCTCTCTCATCCTCACTAGGATATTGATTACATCATACTTTATTAACTTGGCTTAACCCTTTCTCAAGGTATGTTAGCCTATACTTATCAAAGTGCATTTAAATCATTACATCTTAATGTAACAATTGACATGACACACTTCATGTGTTACTCATACAAGTAAATTGGATTTAAGGTGCATCAAGGTGTATCTACCTTGAGGTGCTAGATGTGATATTTATCATGCCTTGGTATATCACTTCCTCATCACTTTTAACTTACTTAAGTTTATCAACTTATCTTGTATTAGGGTATTTCTCATCCTAATACTTTATGCACTAACTCATCACCTTTATCCTGTTGTGTATTGGCCATAAGTCACACACTTGAATTACCCAACTATCATCAAGTGATATGGACTCATCTCGGGTTAAGGCATTGTTGATATAGGGTTGACCATTATCAACCACTTTAGGTGTTTCACCTATCAAGGCATTAATCATACCATTACTTGGTGTTACACTCATTACTCCTATGAGTGTCTTTCCCTCACCTTTATAAGGTGTATTGAGTTGAATCATGTATGTCAAGTTGAACACATGTATTGGGTTAGGTGTATATTGAGCTAGACATCATCATATCCCGCATACCCTTACCCATCAAGATATCAACCCTTCCAATCATATGGTGTATTACCTTTACCATACATGGATATAACATCCATACCTCACTTGAAGATATTGGCCACATCATACTTTAGTGTATTGGCCATCACATGTTCTAGGGTATTAACCACCTTACTACTTTTATCATCTAGTGTATTGGGTTACCCACCATATAATTTTAGAGAATTGTTCTCAACACCATATAATCTCAGAGGTGTATGCTTAACCCAATATAAGTTTAGAGGTGTATT
The DNA here is from genome assembly GCA_963693085.1 of Alisma plantago-aquatica. NCBI lineage: Eukaryota > Viridiplantae > Streptophyta > Magnoliopsida > Alismatales > Alismataceae > Alisma > Alisma plantago-aquatica. Next base: position 1,060,447,223 of record OY856412.1, on the reverse strand, counting down.
CTTAACCCAATACTGGTTTAGAGGTGTATGCTTGCTACCCATATCACTTTAGAGGTGTATGTGTGCTTACCATAACAGGCAAGAGGTGTATGTGTGCTTCACACCATATCGAGCAAAGAGGTGTATGCTTGCTTGCCATATCACTTTAGAGGTGTACACGTGCTTCACACCATATCGGGCAAAGAGGTGTGTGCTTGCTTACCGTATCACTTTAGAGGTGTGTGTGTGCTTCACACCATATCGGGTAAAGAGGTGTGTGTGTGCTTCACACCATATTGGGCAAAGAGGTGTGCGTGTTCTTCACACCATATCGGGCAAAGAAGTGTGTTTGTGTGCTTCACACCATATCGGGCAAAGAGGTGTGTGTGTGTTTCACACCATATCAGGCAAAGAGGTGCTTGCTTGTGTGCTTGAACCCGATATCACTTTATAAGGTGATACCATCATCTTCAATCTATAGACCTTCGTTTTCCTTGTTCTAGTACTAGGATAAAAGGTCTAAGATACTACTAGAACTCATAAATATATCAATCATTCAAGAAAATTTCGGAATTGAAAGTAGATCATCATGTATAGCAAGAAAGATGGCGAATAATAACATGTTTGGGTTCAAGCTATATAACCCGCCTTAAGAACAACTTCAAAGCTCCAAGCTCCAAATATCCATGTTTCTAAGGTTGAATATGAGTTATCAAAAGTCCAAGGATCGTTCAAAACTCCTTCATATACAAGGAATCACCCTAGTTAAGAACTTGGTGAAGAAGAAAAGAAAGGAAGATCATAACCCTAGATCCATGCTTCAATCCAAGGTTGAAGATGATCATGGCCTTACCTTAGGGTTAATATTTGATATCCTTCTTGACCCTTAGCACCTTTGCACGATACCTCACTACTCATGCACCATATTACATCACTTTTGGCCGATATCCCCTACACTTGTGGCCAATATCACTTTATTTTGCCGATATCAACATGCTATGGCCGATACCACTTGCTATGGCTGATACCCAAGCCATATGCACGATACCCCATCGCCTATGAACGATAACAAGGCTCTATGAACAATATATCAGATCAAGGAGGTGGTAGAATTCGAAAAATTTCACTAAGAGGTGAAAGGAAGGGTATATATACTTGAGGTTCATGGGAGAGAGTGTAAGAGGTGCCATCACCTTACTACTAGTAGGTGCCACACGACCATGCATGGATTGACAAATGTATTGCCTGCACTCCATCTTTATCTTTCCATGCAAAATAAATACTTGAGAATAATTCAAGGGATAAGGGTCGGCCCCCCTTTGTTTATCTTCTAGCACAAGCCACTTCCACTCACAATATTATATTCACAATTCAATGCAACCTTTCCCGAGGAAAGTTGCAAGTCGATATCCATTGCTTTATTGAGGTTATAAGCTCGTTTTTGAAAAGTCAAAGAGTTAACAACACGATATGGGGGTCTCCTCTTTGGCTCTTTGGCTGATATGGACTCCCATTTAACACTACAACCCGATACACTCAATACAAGCTCAAATTAGGGTTTCCATTCAACCCCTTTCTTGGTCTTTTCATCACCAAGAATACTACCACTCATAAATGATTTAAACATGGTGTCTCATTCATTATGCCTCCTCCAAATGATACATAGAGGAAGTAGGAACACTCTAGAGGTGGTAATTTTCATATCAACCCTACATTTAGGGTAAATTACAATTTGTACAAATATTGGTGCACAAGGCACTAGCATTATTCAAACAAGTTCAAACTTAGAATTTAGGCTTTCCACAAGCCACCACTTAGCATAAGTATCTTTCTTATGATGCTAAAACACTTTAGGAACTTTCAAAATGTGACGTACTGCAATATAACCCCTCATATTTGGTAAATTGCACTTTGGTCCGAAACAAAGGAACATTGCTCAAACAACATTCAATCATGACCAAAATTGAAACATAAGTGTGTCAAATGATAAAAAAACACCTTAGAGGATTATATTAAAGTTATAAGAAACTTTATTAGCCAAAACAAATAGGGTTTAACTCATATCCCAGGTCAAGGTCATTACATGATTGGTTGTTCCTAGAGCTACTGGTAGAGTAGCAAGGACACATGTATAGACTGTGGCAGGAAATAGTGGTCATCCTTTGAATCTTTGATTTGTGATGTAACGGTCAAGGGAGGGGCGTACTAGGGTTTGGGAATGGCATGGGTGGTGATGGGTTGTGTCCCCTTGTTGGTCACATCGACTACTGGCCCAAACACAAACCAAAGAGATACAATTCGAAATCAAACAAGATTAAACCAAGGCTATTTTGAAACTTCATAACTTCATCAATGGAAGTCTAATTGAAGTGATTCTTCCACTATTGGATCCATAATTGCATCATATACAACATTATATACTTTATTATAGCAAGAGTGGCAAATTGATGATGCAAGATAGTGATACATTAAAGTATGAAACTTTGTTCAATAATGTAAAATAGTATCATATGTTGGAAATTAACCATTGGTGTGACCAAATTGAAGTATCACAACACTCAAACTATGACATTGATATCCAATTAATTTAGACAGGTAATAATTAAAGAGATAAGGTCCATAAGGGTAGAGAGATAAATTTAGTTTCTCACCCCAATCTTCCTTCATGTTGCAAAATATTAGATGTAAACGAGTCTTTAGAAAGAAATTAAGATAATATTATAGAACTCATAATTTTAAGGCCAAAATAGTAGCCAAAGGTTACAAACAACAACGACGATTTGATTACTCTAACACATGATTTTGTAACTAAGTTCACCTCCATTCATGTCCTTTTTTCCTTGGTTGTGATCCATAGATTTGAAATCCATCGAATGGATATAAAGACTGCTTCATTTATGACATTGAATCCGATATCTACATGGATCGACCCAAGGATTTTGTAAAGACATGATCCTTATGATCAAATATTTACAAAATTGCATCAACAAATCTTTTTCCAATCATAATTCACATCAAAAGGTGTATGCTTATACATAGAATTACAAAATTAAGAGTGGGCATTGATTCCTATTTATTCTTCAACATGCAAATTCTTGCACATCCCTTCTAGGTATTGCTTTGACCACATGTTCATGAGTTTCCATGGGAACAAAACCACACATGGAATCCAAGAAGGAAAACATAGGTTACTCAAATGATAGGTACAAAATTCATATTTGTAAAATAAAAGTATGAACCTATCTACAAAGGATTTTCATGACAAAATGCAAAGAGTTAAATAAGGAAACAAGTATCAAGTAGTAACAAAGGGATTTTCAAAATCAATAAGATTCAATATCTAAATTTGAGATAAGAACTTAAATTTTCAAATAGATAGCACAAGCCAATGTCTAGTTATTGGGGAAGCCATAAGTTCCCTCCATGGAGAACGACAACACACCAACTATGTTTCTCAGTATACTCAGGGACCTCATGTCCTTATCTCTATGTGGAGTTGTGGAAATGATACTCCACTAAAATAACAACCACCAACCTACCCTTTTCAACCATTAAACAATGTGCTACTATTTACAAAAATAATTTGTTGGTGGCCTATCAAAGAGGAAGGGAGATGTTTAAAATAATGTTAGGCCAAGTAACTTATCTACCATACATGCTTCAAGAGGGAATAAGCTTTCCAAATATAATAGAAATTTGTATGTTGAATAAAATTCAAACATTCTAGATATGGAGCTTTAAAGTTTGTTCAATTTGAGTTATTTAGGATTTAGTTTTCCATATTAATTAATATTTCTATACATGTTTTCTCCCACTTTGGGTTTTGACCACATGTAGACACATAATTCAGAATACAGTCGAGGTTTCCATGGGTCTAAATATATATACACTTTCTAACTCAGGTCTTCTTGTATAATCATACCAATCTATGTTATCTGTTGATGTTATGATAACTAGTGATATTGTTTTCTCTAACACCAATATATTTGGTATTGGTTCCTATGTCTCAATCAAGTACAATTATTAATATATGGTGTAACTTTTCATATAGTCTAACATAAGTTTCATCATATATTTCCAAGTATAGGGCTACACATAATTGAATATGTTTTTCTTTTACATTTTCTCCGTTAACCTTCATTTTAATCAAAATAGGTTTGTTTATATCAATATAATTCTTAATTTGATATTATATCTCTAATTATAATATCTATATACCTTTACGGTTTCGAATATTTATGCAATAATATGGTTAGTATTAATTTACTAACATATGTATACCCAAACTACAATACCATAGAATTGGTCAACCCAACATTCAATCTGCCTTGTCCAACTACTTAAGTCATTAATCAACCTATCATATTATGTTGCAAAATTAGTAGTATGCATCTTCATGTATTACTGAGTTGTAGTTTGTTCCATATAACTAACTAATGAAATATTGTTATCTAACTCTTTCTTTTCTTTAAAATTTAGCTCTTAAGCTTGTGAATATAAGATTGGAGACAAGTGTACTATATGGGTGGAGTTTGCTGATTCTTGGTGATCGGTTTTAAGTCTTCATGTAAGAAAATCTAATGTATAATTAGATCGACACCTCATCATATGGGTGTAATTATCCCACTAGATATGATCCCAATAATGACCTTTGTCTCAACTTGACAGTAGATCGTTGATGGTGGCAAGGTTCAACCATAGGAGGAAGGGTCTTTGTCATCTAGGTAGACAAGACCTAATCAATGATTTTATTCCTTGAGGATGAAGCATAAAAGATTACAGATCTAATATGAATTAGTTCTTATTCTCATTGATCTGGTTAGAGGTACTCATGTTGGTGATGATGCTTGAAGAGGTTGCCATAATTTAGAAGCATGGTCTGAGTTAGAGGTTATTGAGATGGTGATAAATAGAGTTTGTGGCATGGTGATTGGTAGGTGGTAGGATTTGCAGGTCTATAACAAGAGTCGAGTGAGTTGCATGTCACTGAGGTTTCTTTAGTGACTGCTACAGTCAAATTTTGGTTGTGGACCAGAGAAGACTAATAGGCTACTTGTTGTTTCTGGATTGAGGAGTGCAGATGACTAAGATCATATTTGTTCATTATGGCCAGGGTAGACCACATGGAGGTCACCGAGGTTTCTTTAGTGACTGACACAATCAAAGTTGGTCACTTGGGACTGGATGGGTTGATGCTTGTGGTAATGGAGGAGAATTGAGGTTAGGACAATGAAGATGATTTGTAGGTCTATCTTGCAGGTTTGTCATTGTATCTTGATTGTGATGGGCCTGTTGCATGTGGCAGATTGGATGGTCACTCCTCGAGGAGTTACATCTCTATCTTCATCCATTCATTAAGGGAGAGGTTTGTTGTTTGTGGTTTTGATGTTGCAAGCTTGTATGACCAAGTATTGAGGGTTGTAGATAGGAGTGGTCATATACAGTGAAAGCTTTGTATTGCTATAGTTACAATGATAAAGAGGAAACATGGACAAGATGGTTGAGTCGAGGAGACCAAGGAGTCAGGGTAGAGATATAACAAAACCTTGTCGAGGCTTCAATGGCCTCTTGCCATTTTTGTCATTTCTTCAGTTTCAAGGATCATAGGTAGTGGCGATGTGTATAAGGTTGGTCATGGAGGCTCCCTAGTCTTCTAGGATTTAGATCCCTTTTTCACTGTCAGTCTAAGGAGGGGATTGAGGTTGAGGAAGGGAGGGCAATGCCATTTCTTTGGGGGAGTAGTGGTTCCCCAACTTCTTTCATTTCTTTGTCAAGCTAATAGTTACACTCAACTAAAGTCTTCAATTAAAGGTATCATTGGTGTTGGGATATTGAAACAAAAGGGAAAGGGATCCAATCCCTAAGTTGGTGTTCTCCATTGGTGGATGAATAGGGTGCATTTCACCATGTAACTATTGGCACTATTGTGGATAAGAGGAACGGGGGTTCTTTTAGTGCTATCAACTAGTGGTATTAATTTCTAAAAGGTTATTATTCAATAAGATATTTCTTTTCTAACATTCTAGATCTTTATTTTTACTTCAATTTCCTTCCATATCTTTATGTATATAAATTTGTTCCTAAAGATATAAATTCTGAGTATTGGTGCTCCAATGTATCACATTTTTATTCCTAGTGTTAATTGCTCCACATTTGATACCTTCAGTTAATGTATGTAAATGCTTCCAAGTCACAGAGACAAATTAGGGGACTCATTTACAAGTTTTTCTCACAAGATAAAAGGAGAAAAACACATCTCTAAGAAGATTACAACTGACAAAATTATCAAATGGGACTTATAAAGAGATACCAATTTGCTCGTGAACTCATATTTAAGGGAATCATAAATTTTAACTCAAAATAGATTTAGTACCCAAATTTCATAATGTTAAAATTTTTATGCCCAATGAGAATAATACAAATTTTGTAGACTTGAAAATATTTTTATCATCTAAAACAAACACCGAAGTAGGGGAATGATAAAATTTGATAATTTTATCTTATAGCTTTACTACTATTGAATATAATAGATGCATTTATTCTAAGTCTGTAGATAATATATTTATATCATCTATTTTTATGTTGATGATATCATAATCTTTGGATCTAATACTTCTATAATCATTGATATGAACTATTTTCATTAAAAAAATTTGACACAAAAGATTTAGCAATTTTCTATGTTATTCTTGGAATAAAATCATGTACATCTACTTTTAGTAATACTTTAAATCAGCTTTACTATGTAGAAAATGTTTTACATAGATTTCATATGTATAATTGTGTGCTTGTTAGTACTCTATGTGATCATTCTTTACATCTGAAGATACATAAAGGTTATTGTGATGCCCTGACGTGCCACAAATGAGATAACTCAAAGCCTATGGAATTATCACTAAGAAAGCGGATTACCTGGAAACATAGGAAATTACAAAGAACCACAAGCCAAAAACTTATTACATATAAGTCTACAAACCTGTCACACTGGTGCGATTCAGCTAATGGCGTTACACGCTACTCAATTGGAATTTGAATAGATGCAACTCCACGAGCAAACAACACATGAGGGATCTTTCGAATTTATAGTGGACCTAATTTGTCACACCTACTTAAACTAATCACACACACCCGCAAGCACACAGGGTTGTGTTGTAGTATAGGCAAGAAGTAAAAAAAGGGTCGATCCTCCGGGAGAGAGGGGGCACTAGAGCTAAGTTAAGGTAGCTACATTCCTAAAGCACAATAGAGATTTTAGGGTGTAAAGTAGTTTTGGTTGATTACACTAAGATTGCAAGCAATTAAAGATAAGAAGGAAACTAGATTATAAAAAACCCTAAATTATCCTAAACAAGTTAAGTATAAGGAGCAAGCAAGACAATTAACAAATCAAGAGCAAGAGGAATTACAACTAAGCTACACTAGACTATCAATGCAAATTAACAACTAAGATACAAGTTAAGCACTAAAGAAAGCCAGGTCCTAGGTTATCACTAACTAACAAGACTAACATAAACAATCTCAAAAGAGATCTATCTACTCAAGAAAGACCTAGCTATCAAGAACTAATTAGATAAGAAGAACCAAAGGCAATTAACTAAACTAGCATTAACAAGCTATGCAAATGAGATGGGTTTCAAGCAATGATATGGATACGTGGGCCTTTTGGGAATGAAAATATGATATTAGTTATGGGGTTAACATGGCATGCAAGTCTTATATCTTCAATCTAGATTGCCAAACCAAACAACAAGGCATGTGCTATTTGAATCTACTCTATGCTAATGGGTTGGGAACTAGGGATAGGTTTAATTCGTATAGGACTGGAAAGTCTAGGTTTCTAGGGTAAGTGGTATTAAGGAAATAGGGAGCTAAGGGTGGAATGGGGGTAGAGATGAGGGTGTTTCACCTCATGTTACTCACCATCTAGCCTTTAGAAAACTCTAGGCAATTGCACTAATCACTCATACACTAGCTACTTAGATCTCACACCTACTTGTGGGAGAAGGGAGTTGTATGTAGGAATAAAGGGTGCTAACTAGGGATCCACTAATTGGACCTAGGAGAAATTCCTAAGATAGCCACATACAATCCATTTCCCCCTACAAGCTAGGTGTCTTCAAGAATTATACAACAAGAATTTCATGTTTAAAAGCACAAATCACAAGTGAGATAATGGGAAGTGAGATAGAAGAAAGAGACAATCATCATAGATGAAAATATGTTCATTACAAGTTATTTCCCCCAACATGGTATCAAAGTAACATTTTAGCCCCAGATAGCCCACCACAAAAGGGCTTATCTACACATGACTAAACAAAGGAGCAAAGAAAAGAGTAGAAAGAGGTAGAATCCATGGATCTCATGGTACATCTTCCTCCTTCACCTACTAGCAGTTGTAGGACGTGGAAACTCCTCTAAGATGGATGAATATCATGGAAATATGGAGGATTATGGTGGAAAACCTTGAAAACTAGGGTTCTCTGGGGGAAATGAAGTGGAAATGGAAGATGAAAGGTTTGAAAAGCAAGAAATGGCTAAGGAATATCTAGAGCAGCTGTAGGGATTCTAACCTTCGTGCCCCAGTCACCATTTATGTAAATATAGGTGGTGGGGAACACTAGGGTAAGTGGGGGCAAAAAGGAAAAAATGGTGTAGAAAATGGGTAGGGTTAGGTGGTCACCACGACCGTGGCGAGGAACCACGACTGTAGTGGGGGTTATATGGCACAGTCATGGGTAGTGGGCTGAGGTGGAAGGTGGTGGTAAGGAGTATATGTATGGATGGCCATGGCCATGGAAGGTACCACGATTGTGTTGGGTAGAGGATACCATGATCGTGCTGGGTAGAACAATCATGTTGGAGGAGGTTTCTCTGAGGGTAGTCTTATCTTCAGATCACCACAGTCGTGGTGGTCACCATGCACTAGGTGGACTTCATGGGCCACATTCATGTTGATGGCCATGACCGTGGTCATTCACATGCAAATTGGGATGAGTTACTGTTGGTTTTGGGGATCTTAGCGAATAAATCACCACAGTCGTGGCAGGGGCCATGAGAGGGGTGTAGCTCATGAGCCACGATCATTCTGTTGACCATGGTCATGGTGTCTTCAATGACCACAGCCATTTTGTTGACCACAGTCGTGGCCATTCATGTACAAAATTGGAGAAATTTTTGTAACTTTTGGAGATTGATTCACCACGACCATGGTGGTTTCCCACCACAATTTTGGGTCTTCCTTCTAATGACTTCATCTTCAACTTCTTTATTTGACCTCCTTTTGATTTGGATTGATTCTTGTGCATCCAAGGAGAGCTTGGGGAAGGGTTAGGTCCAATCTTGGAGTGCAACGACCCAAAGTTGTTCTTCATCTCACTCCCTCGCATCAATGCATGCATAAGTACCTTGAAAAACACACAAAAGGAGGTATAATTGCATTTCACATGGAAGTTCACATTGGGGGAATAACTTGAAATCTATAATGTTTAGATGTGATAATAATTCAAAAGGATACAGGATGAAGCCCTAAAATAGGGTTGCATCACCACCCCAAACTTAAAACATACTTATCCTCAAGTATGCTCAAACTTAATCTCTCTTTCAATTCAATCAAGGAGAAAGGATAATGCAATCATTGTGATGTTTATTGGATAAAATGAGTTCACGTGAGGATTGAGGCATGCATTCCACTACTCTCTACTCATTTTCATTTTCAAGTGTGAATCAAGCACAGAGCATAAGAAATTTAGAATATGGGTCACCATTCACATATGCAAGTGATGAAATTTTTATAATGCTCCAGGTAAACCATATCATGCATGAAATACATTCAAAAAGGTTAGAATTATTGTTTCACTTGCTAGGTCTACCGCATACACTTCATTTCACACGCTTATGACCCACTTGGCTTGTGTAAGGAAATGAGGGATAGAGTTGATTTACCTTAGACCTAGTAGGCATACAAAGAGAAGAAATGGTTATGAAAGGAAGTGGAGTTCTATTACACTCATCTTTTCTTTGTTTGGATGCTCTTAAACAGGAGCACCCTTTATTTTCTTTTCTTTCTTTCTTTTTCTTTTCTTTGCCATCAGTGTAGGTAGGGCATATGATGACAAGAGTGAAGCGAGGAGGTAAAGGTATGGTTACCCCAAACTTTTAGGGGTGGTCAAGGCTGATATGTGCACTTTGTCATCCTTTCATGAGGCAGAGAGGTAAGAAGATGGTTGAAGAAATGTTAGGTCAATGAGGGGTCACAAGTAGTGGAAATGCATGTATAATCTCACTCAAGTAAGTTAGTCCATGTAACATTCACCAATCAAACAAATCATGCATAAAATAAATAGTATAGTATATTGCATCCTTTTCATATTGAACATATAAATCCCAAACGTTCAAGACTTGCAAGAATCACCCTTTTATTCAAAATAACAAATTATTTCAAGAGGCTTGGAGCACATGCAAAATTCCTGCATATCACTCATTCTAGATAAATACATCAAAAACAAGTTAAATTATCCAAGATTTAATCATTCTCATCACAATAGATAGAAATTCAATTGAAACATACTATTGAGCAAGAATATTCAAGTTTGGGAAAAATTTGGCCAAAATGGTGCCAATTTACATTTTAATCACATCTAAACCTACTTTAGGGAAATTAAAACATAAAGTAGCAAATCCTAGTTCAAACACACAAAAATTAGTAAAGACTACATGAAAATGCAATGCATGACATGGACAAACAAAAAGAACAAAAGTTTTGAAAAAATTACTCAAAAATGCATGAAGTTGAACTACATGATATGAATGAATGCAAATAGAAGGAAATCTACAATAGATAGGGTGAAGTAAACCAATCCAAAATTAGGTTAAATAGGAATAAGAAAAATGAGAGTAAGGGTGGTGCATACCACCCTACCACCCCAAACTTTTAAATCATGTTTTCCTCATCATGAAACTAAAGCTTAGGGATAGTAAGGTAAGAATCATGGCTGGTGTAGATGATCAAATGGAAGGTCTCCCTATTGTGTCTAGTTTGGTTGGTACTGATGAGGGTTTTCTTGAGGAGGTGGAGGACCTAGGTGGGTTGGAGGGAATTGATAGTAGTGACCCCAATAAGCATCCTAAGGAGGAGGGTAAGTATATTGATATCTCAAAATACCACCCCACAAGTCTTCACCCCATTCAGGGTTTCTCTATGCCTGAGCATGGTGGTAGTGATACATGTGGTTGACCTAGTAGTGCATCTGTTGTTGGTCATGATACATGTATTGTTGGGTGAGCTACATATCTTATTGTGTCTTTTGGATACCTTCAAGTTGTACCTGGATAGATGAAATGTCATAGGTGTTTGTTGAAGGCTCATGCAGTTGGGATGTTGCCTCATCCTTTATCCTCACCCTTCGATCTTGTCTTCTTTACTCTTCTTCTTCTTGCTTCCCCTGTGCATTTGGTTCTCCCACTACTTCATGGACAATGTTGGGGTTGTAGTTCTCTCGTGGGTTGTTCTTCTCCCATAGTTTTAGTTTTTCATCAAAAAGATCAGGGACCCCCAAAGCAGAGAGGAGTGGGGTAGCATGGTAGGGCAGCTCAAGAGTTGTTGACATCACTCTAGAGTTCACATTATGCATCAACGTCTTGGCTTTGATAGTGATCATCTAGGAGCGAATGAGGTATTTTAGATCAACAAATTGAGCCCCTTCAACGTCTTTGAGTCTAGTGACATCACAACCTAGGGCTAGAGAAATTGCAGTCACAGTTCCTCCCATAACAAATGGAGTTTTTCTCTTGAAAGGAATGAAACTCATATGGTCTATCAATAGTGCCCCTAGGTTAAGGTGTAACCTTTTGTTTATCCCATGTAAAATGAAGACGTTCTTTTATGAAATGCTACCTTGGTTGTCATATCTCCCAACAATTGTGTTTGTTAAGACTTCCTGCACATACCAGACCAAGGGATTTCTCAATGCCATGGTCTTTGACTTTCCCACTGTGTATTTTCAGCTTCCTAACAAATTGAACCAAAATATGGCATAGTCAATGTCTGTCTCTTTCTCAATCAAGCCATCATTCTTATTGTTGGATTCTCCAGGATCCTTGGCAAATATGCAGTTCAATTCAAAAGCAGTAAGCATGTGGATCGTATTGAACATTCCAAATTTGATAGCTTCTTCTCTTCCAACTTTGATCTTTTAAAGCGTAGCAAAAAGCTGCTGAGTTAAATTAACATAAGTTGTTTTTGCCATGAAGAGCACCTTCCACAACCCATTTCTCTTCAGCTTGTTCTCCACCTCTGCCTTAATGCCCAGATCATCATTTTCTTTCTCGCACCCATACATTTTGGAGATGACTCTCCTAGTCATGCATTTAGGGTACAAGGGGTAATTTGCAAACTTCTTTTGCCCCTACCATAAGATGTCCCCTCAAGTTCTTTACCAAACCCCTTCAATCTGTCCACCTCTAGGTAGGCCAATGTATCCTCCAACTTAGAAATGAGCTCCTCCTCATCATTGTCATCCTCTTCTTCATTAGCATGGTATGATCTTGACCCCAATATTGTTTCAAGATTGAGCGGTACCCGTTGCTTGGGGTATCATTGTGGTGTGTCCTCTTCTTCAATGATCAACTACCGCCTCGCCTATGGCTACTACTATGGTCACTCCCCTAGTGAAGAGGTAGAGTGGTGAGCTGGCATAGGCCATGGGGGATCCTTGACAAAGATGAGGTTGTTGCCCCCTTGCCTCACTTTGTGTGAGTGGTGACCTCCGGTTCTACCTCTTCAATCATGGCATCAATGTTCTCCTCAGATGCCTCCTCATCCTCCCGATAGGCCTTGTTGGAGATGTGATGGTTGTCCGATGACTGGGTGTGGAAGGAACTCACATATGTCGAATGACTAAAGGAGACGAAGATGGAATTTGATAGCGATGGAGTGTGTGATGGCATGGAAACATTAGAGGAGGCTCTCTTAGTCTGCACCTTGCCTCCGGTGATCACGTCAAGGTCTTTGGAGTCCCCTTCTTCACATCCTTTCTTATCCCCTTCATGGTGTGGAGGTGGTGGTGTATCTATGACTGTGCTTTTTAGATTTTTTGAGAGAGGGCGAGATGGAGGTTGAGGGATGGGTGGAACATGCTAGAGTGGTTGTTGTGATGGTGGGGAATGGATTAGCTTATGGATTTGGCCAGGATTTGTTGGATTTTCATGGATTTTTGGGTGGTATGTCTGTAGATGGGGTGGAAAACAAAAATGGAGATTGGGACTGTGGATCGACGAAGGTTTTGGGGTGGAAATGGAAGAGGGAGAGGTGATAGAGTGTAGGTGGTGATTGGAGGTGGGATTGGTGAAAGATGAGGGCTAGAGGAGGAATATTGGAGGAGCATGGAGCCACCGTTCATCGCCATAGGTGAGGAGGGTGTGCAGAGAAGGAATAGAGTGGGGGTGGTCATGGTGGAATGGGGGTTTTAAGTGAAATCAATAGGTGGGGTCGAACCTCACCATAGTTGTGGTGAGGGTTAGGTGAAACAGTCATGGTAAGGGTTAGGTGAAACAATTGTGGTGGTTGATGAAGACGTCTACAACTTGACCCTCTCCACAGTTGTGGCAATTGTCACGATCGTGGTGAGGACCTCTCGCGTCAGCTGTGGTGATTGCCACAGTTGTGGTCGTTCATGAACAAAATCAACTTCATCACTATAACTTTCTCAAACTTTTGCAAATAAATCCCCATGACCATGGTGGGTTTCACGGTCGTGCTGTCATCAAGTCTCCACACCCGTGGTAGTAGCCACAACTGTGTTGTCTTGTCATTTTCTTTTCCACGGCCATGGTCATTCCTTCACAAAACTTCACATGTCATTGTAACTTTTTCAACTAATTCCACCACGACTATTTTAGAACACCATGATCGTGGTGGGTCTTTCCTTTGTACTTTGTCAATGCAGCTTCAAGAACATAGATATTTTTGCATCCCTTAGATACTAAGCCACATTTTAACCTCAACAACTATGCCTTGCCCTCTTTTACTCTCTCTCTCTATCCAACCTATCACCTTCATCTAATCAAAACTTAAACAAAAACTATCAAGCACAAGAGTCCATGTGTGTATTCTTCGAACCATGTAAAAATAAAGTAAAAGTATCTAAAAGTGAAGGTTGGGTGCAAAAGTTTCCAAACCTAGGTGGGTTGCCTCCCAGTTGCGCTAAATTTTATACCTTCATCTGGGCTTATTGACTCTTGACTCGATCATCCTCACAAAACTTTCAAGGAATCCTTGTAGTAGATATCTCTCTCATGTGCTTTTAAGCACATCTCTTCATCCAGTGGGTGTTTCACAACTAACATCACAATGTCAAAACTTTGGTTTGCTTTGTTCAGACCTACTTCAACAACGGTTTTCAATCTTTTCCCGTTGATAGTGAACTCTTTTGCCCCTTCATTTTCACATATCACTACAACCCTAGATGGATATACATGTTTGATTAGATAAGGCCCTTCCCATCTAGTCCGAAGCTTTTTGGGAAAGAACTTCATCCTAGAATTGTACAACCATACCCATTGTTTGGGCTCAAAGTTCTTCTTCTTGATCAACTTATCATGTATAAATGTGGTCCTTTCCTTATAATTCTTTGACAACTCATATGCTTCATGTCTCATTTCTTCTAGCTCATGCAACTGCCATTTTCTCCTCACTCTGGCAGTGTCTCCATCAATGCCCATGGCTTTCAATGCCCATAGTGCCTTGTGTTGTATTTCCACCGGTAATGGCAACTCTTTCCATACACAAGTTTAAACGATACGGTGCCAATCAGGGCTTTAAATGTTGTTTTATATGCCCACAAAGCTTCATTGAGACATAAAGACCAATCCTTGCGGTCTGGCCTCACTATCTTCTAAAGAATGAGATTTATCTCCCGATTGGCTAACTCAACTTGACCACTCATTTGATAGTGGTAAGGAGTAGCCACGCTATTATTCACACCATGTCATTTTAAAAATCCTTCAAATGTTATATGGATGAAATGGATTCTGCCATCACTAATCATTTCTCTTGGTATACAGAAGCGATTGAAGATGTTTGACTTGACAAAGTCATAAACTACTTAATGATCATTTGTCCTCGTGGAAATTGCTTCAATCCTTTGGACACATAATAAACGACCACCATGATGCACACATATTGGTAACCTCCCATTTTGCGATGTTATCTTACTAGTTTTCCTCAGTTTTCCATACTCTTTCTTAGTTAAATTAGAGAAAATCTTTAACTTTCCACTTTTTGTAAATATACCATTAGATTAACTTCTCCTTTTCACTTCTTACAGAAAAGCACACAAAAAATTACAAAACCCCCAAACGGTCCCAAGACCGAATGGAAGCTAAATGGTCCCAAGATCAAATGGAAGCCGAACAGTCCCAAAACCGAATAAAGATCAAACTGTCCCAAGACTGTGTGAAGCCAAACGGTCCTGAGACCGTATGAAGACAAATGGTCCCAAGATCGAATGGAGATCAAACGGTTCCTACTGTATGAAGCCACACCGAATAAAGGTCAAACAGTCCCAAGACCGTGTGAAGCCAAACGGTCCCAAGACCGTGTGAAGCCAAACGGTCCCAAGACCGTATGAAGCCACACGGTCCCAAGACTGAATAAAGGTTAAACAGTCCCGATACTGTATGAAGCCAAATGGTCCCAAGACCGAATAAAGGTCAAACGGTCCTGAGACCGTGTGAAGCCAAACGGTCCCAAGACCGAATGGAGATAAATCGATCCTGAGACCGTATGAAGCCACACGGTCCCAAGACCGAATAAAGGTCAAACGGTCCCGAGACTGTATGAAGCCAAATGGTCCCAAGATCGAATGGAGATCAACCAATCCCGAGACCGTATGAAGCCACACGACCCCAAGATCAAATGAAAGCAAACCATTTCAAACTAAGAGGACTCAAACGGTCTCCAGACCGAGAGAGTCCAAACGGTCTCCCAACTATGTGAAAATCCAAATAGTCTCCAAGACTGTTTGGACCCACATACCCCAAACCGTTTAAGGCTCACTCAAAATCCTATAAATAGAACCCAAAGGGGTCCTAAACATTCATCAAGTCTTAGATGTCCATAGGCTGCCTCTATTGTTCCAAAGCCATTCCATCCTTCACCCACTGCCCCGGGGCTTCCGGTCTAAGATCCATACTCCATCTCCAAGCTACTTTCTCTCTCATCGACAGGAAAGGTGAGAAGAGGAGGATTCATCATCAAGCAAGCTACGAAGTGTGAAGATCATTGCTCTCTCTCTAAGGGGTCGACCTTCCTCCCTCCTTTGTGGAGATGATGCTCTCTCTCTCTCTTATCACCCCCTTCTTTGTTCTTTCCATGAGCGAGTAGTCCCATACACTAGGGTGCGGGGAGTAGCCCTGCTACCCATGTTTTCATTTCATACATTGTAATTCTTGGGTTTGCAATAGAAAAACACTATCTTTCCTGTAACATCCCTGACCTGGGTTATGCTTAAACCCTATGTGTTTTAATAAAGAAAGATTATTATATGCTTAATATTATCTTGTGAAAAGTAATTAGGGCTCATGAGGAACTTATGTTTCAATTTTGGTCCTGTTTGAACAATGTTGAAGCAATGTTTGCTTATTTTGAACTAAAATGCAAATTACCCAAGTTGAGGGGTTAGATTGCAAATGTTGCATGATAATATGTTCCTCATGTGTTGAAGCATCATGAGAATGAATATGATGAAGAGGTATGGCTTGTGGTAGCCTGAGTACCAAGGAAGAGCTGATAAAGCAATGTTTGTGCATTAAAACCTAGTTTTGGTGTAAAGTGTAATTTACCCAAAACCTAAGGTTCAATATGCAAATTACCACTTCCATAAGGTCCCTAATGTTTCTTGACATAATTTAGAGAAAATAGAATGATAGGGGCGCCTCATTTGAATTAAGTTGGAGGAGAGAGAATCTTGATATTAAAATAATCAAGATTTAAGCCTAATTGGAACCCTAATTCAATTTAATGCAAAAATAAATAAAATAATTGAAGGGGCCTTCAACCAAAATTAAAATGGTTGGATTCAGATATGTGTGTGTACGAGCTTAATCCTTGCAAAGGAACGAGCATATCCTAAGGAGGTGAAATTCCACTCAACATTATTATAAGAAAAAGAAATTCCACTCAAAAATGGATATTAATATTATAAGCGTTAAGGTGCTTAATTTCTTTTCCCTTTATTCTTGGATAATGAAGAGGTTTTGCAAGATCATGAGTATGGATTCTTAGCCAAGAAATGGAGGGGTATTTTGTGGAAATTATTTTGGGAATTAAAGAAAATAATCCCATTTTCTCTCTCCTTGGGATTTCCTTATACATATCCCTTTTTCCACTCACTTAAGGACTTCTTTTCAGATTTCCTTTCTTTCTTTGCCTTGGACGACCCCAAGAGAAGCTCAGGAACCGGACGAGGATGACCCCAACCTGTTGGTAAGGTCCTTGACCTTCGTTCTCCTTGACTCCATGGTGGAAATAAAAAATAAATCATTGATTTCTTCTTATCCTGATCTCCTCATCAACCCTAGCCAATCTTTTCAACCAAAAGCTTGAGGACGAGCTTAGGAGGAGTTGAAAAAGCTTCATCCAACATTGTTTCCGTGAGATTGGAGCTTTGGAGCTCAATTGGAGGCGGTTTTTATAACTTGAAACCCTAACTTTGTTATTACATTCAATTCCCCATCAAATAATGATCATTTCTCTATTTACAATTATTGATTTGGTTGATTGATGCAATCTCCATGGAAATCAGAGAAGGTTTCGTGGGTCTAGAGCTTGATGATGATGACATCATCATAAGCACACACCTCCCCAAATATCTAGACCAAATGGTTTCAATCAAATGTCCAAACCGTTTGTGTTTGGGAGCAAACGGTTTCAAACCGTTTGGAATGAAACAGTTTCACTAAGCCGCATAGAAGCAAACGGTTTAAGACTGTTTGGTGATGTTGAATAGGGTTGAACGTTTGGGGACTTGTTCATAATGATCTAGGTTAATGAACCACCAATTATTATTGATTAACTCCAATTGGTTCATGAGTTGAAGGTCCATCAATCACATAAACCCTAATCGAGTTGAGTGCTGATTTCATAAGTGATTGAGTTTGAACTTTGGGTTGATTGACCCAAACGGTTTCAAAACCGTTTGGAGATCACCCAAACGGTCTAAAGACCATTTGGTGATCACCCAAGACCGTTTGGAGGTCTAGGGTTAAGTATGATTGAGCAATTGAAGGTCCAAAGATATTAAGTTGATGTACAATCAATTGCTGATTTGGTGACCAATCCTAGGATCCAAACCTTAATTGAATGACATAGCTAATGATGATGTGATGGGAAAACGGTCTCACGACCATTTGGAGGTCATCCAAATGATCCCCAGACGGTTTGGGGGTCACCCAAGACCGTTTGGAGGTCTAGGGTTGACTATGGTTAGGTGTTTGAAGATCTAAAGATACCAAGTTGATTTGCAATCAAATGCTGATTTGGTGATCAATCTAGTGATCCAAACCCTAAATGGATGACATGGATTTGAGTGATGAGATGGGAAACTACCTCAATACCATTTGGAGGTCATCCAAACGATGTCAAGACCGTTTGGAGTCAGGTCATGTTCAATTTGGATGATGGTCTAATAGTTTTAAAGTAACTAGTTACACATTGATTAATGTTGAAGGATCATCGATTCCAAACCCTAATTCAGTTGATTCAAACCCCAATTGATGATCAATTGAGGGTTAATTGAGGGTCAAATCAGTTGAAGGATGACCTAATTAACTCAATTGAAGTATGGTGATGGGTCCAATTGAAGATTGGTTACATGAATTCAATGATTGAAGGAATCAACATTGAGAACCCCAAATCGACTTGATAGGTTGAGACCATCTTTGGTCCATGCGGTTTTGAGGAGGTTTGGACCAAACGGTATCAAGATCGTTTGGGACCAAACGATCCCAAATCATTTGAGGCCCAATTGATGTTAAGAGTGCTTTAGCAAATGATTTCAAGCACTTGCTTTAGCAAATGATTTCAAGTACTTGCTTTAGCAAATGGTTTCAAGTGACCACCTTTACCAAACAGTTTCAAACCGTTTGAACTTTGAAAGACCAAGACCGTTTGGGGCTCAAGTAGTCAAAATTAATTGAGGACTCAATTGGTTAATCCACTTGGACACCTATTATAGTTGAAGATTCAATTGGTCAAATCAATTGGATACCTTATGTAATGGAGGTCCAATATGATTGAATCTCTTGAGAATTAAGATGATGAATGATCCATTGATCCAATGATTATTAGTAATGATAATCAATGAAGGTACAAGGTTGAAATCCTAATAGTACCTAGGTGCTTAGTGCCAATTAAGGGATGAACCCTAATTGCTTATAGGAACAATGACTTGGTACACTATGTTAATCATAGTTGTATGTACTTGATTGAGGGTTGATGTAACCTAATCAAGTTAAGAAGATGATAGCATGAAATTCATACATGAATATGATTCATGAGGTGATTAAGGGTATGATCCTTAAGTAGAGAGATCATGAAACTCTAATCAAGAACATAAACCCTAATTGACAGGGAGCGAACTCTAACCCTAATTGAGGGCAATTCTAAATGAAACCCTAATCCAGGGTGAGTATGTAACCCTAACCCATGGTAATGATATATGAAACTCCAATTTAGGGAAATGAGATGTAAAACCCTAATTGAGATTGATTCCATGTGAATCCCTAATTGAGGTCGATTCCATGAGAATCCCTAATTGAGATTGATTCCATGTGAATCCCTAATTGAGGTTGATTCCATGAGAATCCCTAATTGAGATTGATTCCATGTGAAACCCTAACTCTAATGAAATATGATAGTATGTGAAACCCTAAACCCTAATAAAGGGAGATGATATGAGAGATCCTAATCCTAATGATGGAATGGTGATTAATACATTGATAAGAGAAATACCTAAAGTGGTTAATTATAGATAACCTTATAGCAAGCAATGACTTAACGTGAAATGGGTCCATAACATTAAAGATAGTTGGACCATTTTTATGTGTGACCTATGCACTTCATGGTTAGAGTGATAGGTTAGTGGATGAAAGGATTAAGATGGGAAATTCCTTACTCCAAGATAAGTTGATAAGTTAAGAAAGTTGGAAGTGATGAGGAAAGTGATACATCAAAATGTGATAGATATCACTTTTAGCAATTTAGGGCTGATATACCTTGATGCACCTCAAATCCAATATACTTGGATAAGGAATACATGAAGTTTGTTATGTAAATTGTTACAATGAAATGTAATGAGTTTGATATACTTTGATAAGTATAGGCTAACATACCTTAAGAATGGGGTTAAGCCAAACTAATGAGTATGATGTAATCATATCATGATAAGGATGGGAGATGAACTCATACCTTGCATTGATAATCATTTAATGATAAATGTTAAGAGTAATAAACATGATTGATTACTCAAAATGTTAATGGATGCTCCTAGAGGTGTGGAGCAATGTATTAAGTTTGATTTGATAAATATGAAATCCTAATGTGAGATGGGAAAACCCTAACTCTAAATTGGGTAATGGGACATGAAAAACCCTAATGTGATGTGAAAAGTAAGCCCTAACCCTATTGAGGGAATAGTGGTGTTACTATTATACTAAATGAGGGAATATGTTGTTGTTGCCTAGTGAGAGGTGACAAGATGTGAATGATCTTATGAGCCATATGGTTAGATGTTGCCTAGTAAGAGGTGACAAGATGATTTAAGGGCTTTGTGAGCCATGAGATTAGTTGTTACCTAATGAGAGTTAATAAGATGATTATAAAAGTCTCTTGTAAGAGATAATAATGTTCATAACGAACCAAGGAATGGGAACTTAGTAATATAATAATAATAATAACAAAAGGATACAATTATAATAATGGAACTTGGATTATACATGTGTGGAGAAAAGAGGAATACTTGTAATACATAAAGAATGTATTGAGCATGATTAGCATGGACAAAGTTTAATGCTAGTAAGAGAATAAGGTGCCCAGTGTTGTGTAAACAGACATGGAATGTAATCAGGATTGGTTAGAGTCCAATGCCTGGCTGTGTAATCAGGTTTGGTTAGAATCCAATAACTGGTAGAGGTGTAATGCCTGAAATTAGGATTGGTTAGAGTCCAATGCCTGGCTGTGAAATCAGGATTGGTTAGAGTCCAATGCCTGGCTGTGAAATCAGGATTGGTTAGAGTCCAATGACTGGCTGTGTAATCATGTTTGGTTATAATCCAATACCTGGCAGAGGTGTAATGCCTGTAATCAGGGTTGGCTAAAGTCCAATGCCTGGCTGTGAAATCAGGATTGGTAGTGTCCAATGCCTGGCGGTGTAATCAGGTTTGGAAGAGTCCAATACCTGGCAGAGGCTAAATGCATGTAGTGATAACACATGATTGGTAATAACCCAATGCCTGTAATGATGACTTAGGATTGGTATTAATCCAATTCCTGTATTGATGATAAATGAGTACATGGTAGATATATCTCTTTATTTGTTTAACAGGTTGGCTAAGGCCAACAAAATGAAACAAGAATGATTCATGGGTGACATAACAAGATGATGAGTGTCACAAGAAAAGTTTGATATGATGGTATAACATGTTGGATAAATGATATACATGTCATTCCTATTCCGTATTAAAAGAATAGATGATAAATTGCTCTATCATAAATAGTTGCAATGCTTACAAAGTTGAGAATGCTTTAAACTGCTTAACCTCTGCTCAGTTTCATATCTTTAAATTGCAATACAATGTTTTAGTGGAGAGTTATATCTCCCACTGGGGCAATTTACAATTGTCTCACCCCCGTGGGATCTAATGTTTTTAGGTGGACGCGGACAAAGAGGCAGGAAACCTTTAGCAGAGAAGGAACAGTAGTAGCGTTGAGGACAGTAGTAATATCTCAGGTGGAGATACTACCTGTCTAGTTATATAGATTGTAGTCCTATGTGTCGTCTCTGTACTCTCAGGTCCTCAGGATTTATAGATAGTGCTTTCATCATTGACTCGAGATTTTGGCTTGATGCCTCAAGGTTTTCATGTTGTCTATTTATAATGTTGAATAGGACAGCTGATGTTGTAATCCTCGAAAAGAGATAGTACATGTTGTGTACTTATGGAATAGAATGTAAATATTATACTTCTGTTCTTGATGAAAAAGATTTCCTATGTATGGATCTCTTTGCAAAAAGTTTTAATTTTTAGTGATTTTCAGTAATCCACTGCAAATGATTCGCTTCCGCTTAGTTAATCTCGTGTTTTGTAAGTTGGATGCCAAAATTTAGTGGTATCAGAGCTCTAGGTTCACTGAGTCTACAGAGACATAGGACTAAGGTAGTAGAGTCTGTTCTAGTGTCATCCAATGTATTTGATAGTGTCTTCTACTCATATAGGAGAAGAAGAACTTGAAGATGACTGGGACACATGAGGATTTTGCTGCAGAAAGCAGCAATGCTGCACCAACAAGAGGTGCAGGGGAGCAGGAAAGAGAGGGACAATTGCTTGAGAATCCCCTAGCTAATCCATCTATGAAAAGAAATCCTTCCCTAGTTATCATTGTTGGGGAACTTAGGGCAACCATGATGTATTTAGTGGATCGAGCACTAGTAATACAACCTAGATTACCAACCCCCAATGATGATGTTTTGGACATCAACTGGATATGTAATCCACAACAATAGGTTGAAGCAATGGGAAATGATGAAGTTCTGGACTTAGAACAAACTTTTGCTCAACCTCAGCCTGTTGAATCAATAAATAATGAGAGAAGGAATAGGTTATAACTCAAATGAAGAATTTGCTATAGGTGTAGAAATCCTGGACATATTATAAAGAATTGTCCAACAAGGAATAAGGAAGAGAGAATTGAGAAAAGGCCTATCCAAATCCAGGAACAGAGGCCTAGTAGTTCCAAAAAGGGAAAGACTTTGGTATTACCAATAAAACCAGGACCTAGTGCACCAAGGCAATGGTCATTTAGAAAGGGTAAAGAACCCTCTAGACCATACCTGGCACCCATAATTTGCTATCTATGTAGACAGGTAGGACATCTGGCAAGAGATTGCTCAGCCAGAATGTTATGGTGAATCAACCTCTGAGGCAGAATCAACCTGAGGTAGTGAATAATCCATGAATCATGATAGGTTAGACAAAATAATGTCATTCTTATATGTCTTTTTATGATTTCCTGGATTAAATTGAGAAAGTAATTGATTGAACTTTCCTTGATTAGTCCTATGAGGACTTATATTTTTCATAATAAACATTATAGGTGATTTATGTTGTTCTGACCTCTATAGGAAAAGAGGAGGTATTGAAGAGATGCCTGGATAAAATCCAGTAATGTTAAATTTTATACTTGTGATAATATGAAAAGGAAGGAATATGATAGTATAAAAGTGCATACTACTTCATCTCAGTATTTATATACCCTGTCTAGGTATACAGTTATTGATGATAAAGTGAGTATGGAAACTCTTAGATTGTTATCTTTTTTATTGCTCTAATCAAGTAGTCATTCTGAGACAATCTAATGAGTATCATGAAATAAGAAATATGGGATAAATAAATGTGTCCTATCCTAAGCATAAGAAAGAGAAATATGAGATAACCTTAGATGAGCATGTTTGTATGAGGAATTAAAAGTATACTCCTCATAAGATAAGAATGGGAATAAGGGAGGTGAACCTATACAATAAAGTTGTAAGAATAATAAAGATCCTCCCCATAATGTGGAAATGTGATGAGATCTTAAGATGATCATAAACATGTTAGATAATAATAAAGAAAGAAATAATGTCATGTAATCATCCTTATAATTCCTATGCTAGGGCAAGGAACCTAGGATGAGATAAAGAGTAAATGCTTCATGAATGGTTAAAAATACATGAAATAATAGAGAAATATGATTCCTTGTTCTCTTTCCTTTTAAGGACATGACAATCAAGTGGGTCATAGGACACTTGATGTGCATAATACAAAGATGTTTATGTGATGGATACTTAGAAAGGTATCAATTTATCTTGGGCTTTGGCTCCAAGATGAAGATATATGTAATAAGTAATGTTCCAAGATGAAAGGAAGATAAAGATGTCATGTGTCTTCAACACATGTGATAGGTACCAAGTAAGAAATTATGGTATCTGAGATATATCAAGCTATTTTATGATGGTTGCCTGAAAGGGTTAACTGTGAATTCAGTCCAGTTACCTAATGTAGTATGAACATCACATGTTAGGGGTTTATGTTTTTCATAAACATAACAATTGAAGATATCCTTGAGAAAAGTTCTTGGTTGATATGTAACCTCTTCTTATGGTAAGAAAATGAACCACTAATGAGATAGTTAGTTCATGTAATAAGGAAAGCTTGTGCTGTGTCATCAGGTAAGGTGACACAATTAAAGCATAAAAAGACTTATAGTCCCAAGTGGATGATAGAATATAATGGTGAATCTTGTATGAGAAAGGCTGAATTAATTAAGGAACATGGGAGTATATGTTACATGTGAATCATTCCATGATAAACTTGTATGGAATAACTTTGTATTGATCAAAACTCTATGGTGTCTCCATAATAATGAGGTGTTATGTGAGTACATGATGATATGATGCATGAATAATAACTGTTTTCCTTTATCTGGGATTCGGGGACAAATTCCTTATAAGGGGTGGATAATTTGTAACATCCCTGACCTGGGTTATGCTTTAACCCTAGGTGTTTTAATAAAGAAAGATGATTATATGATTAATCTTATCTTGTGAAAAGTAATTAGGGCTCATGAGGAACTTATGTTTCAATTTTGGTCCTGTTTGAACAATGTTGAAGCAAAGCTTGCTTATTTTGAACTAAAATGCAAATTACCCAAGTTGAGGGGTTAGATTGCAAATGTTGCATGATAATATGTTCCTCATGTGTTGAAGCATCATGAGAATGATGATGCAGAGGTATGGCTTGTGGTAGCCTGAGTACCAAGGAAGAGTTGATAAAGCAATGTTTGTGCATTAAAACCTAGTTTTGGTGTAAAGTGCAATTTACCCAAAACCTAAGGTTCAATATGCAAATTACCACTTAAATAAGGATCCCTAATGTTTCTTTACATAATTTAGAGCAAAGATAATGAGAGGGGCGCCTCATTTATATTAAGTTGGAGGAGAGAGAATCTTGATATTAAAATAATCAAGAATTAAGCCTAATTGGAACCCTAATTCAATTTAATGCAAAAATAAATAAAATAATTGAAGGGGCCTTCAACCAAAATTAAAATGTTTGGATTCAGATGTGTGTGGAAGAGCTTAAAAGCCTTTCAAAGGCACGAGCATATCCTAAGGAGGTGAAATTCCACTCACCATTATTATAAGAAAAAGAAATTCCACTAAAAAATGGATATTAATATTATAAGGGTTAAGGTGCTTAATTTCTTTTCCCTTTATTTCTTGGATAATGAAGAGGTTTTGCAAGAACATGAAGATGGCTTCGTGGACAAGAAATGGAGGGGGATTTGGTGGAAATTATTTTGGGAATTAAAGGAAATAATCCCATTTTCTCTCTCCTTGGGATTTCCTTATACATATCCTTTTTTCCACTCACTTAAGGACTTCTTTTCGGATTTCCTTTCTTTCTTTGCTTTGGCCGACCCCAAGAGAAGCTCAAGAACAGGAGGAGGACGAACCTAACCTGTTGGTAAGGTCCTTGACCTTCGTTATCCTTGATTCCATGGTGGAAATAAAAAATAAATCATTGATTTCTTCTTATCTGGATCTCCTCATCAACCATAGCCAATCTTTTCAACCAAAGGTTTGAGGACGATCTTAGGAGGAGTTGCAAAAGCTTCATCCACCATTTTTTCCGTGATCTTGGAGCTTTGGAGCTCAATTGGAGGTGGTTTTTATAACTTGAAACCCTAACTTTGTTATTGCATTCAATTCCCCATCAAATAATGATCATTTCTCTATTTACAATTATTGATTTGGTTGATTGATGCAATCTCCATGGAAATCACAACAAGTTTCGTGGGTCTAGATCTTGATGATGATGACATCATCATAATAATACACCTCCCCAAATATCTAGACCAAACAGTTTCAATCAAATGTCCAAACGGTTTGTGTTTGGGAGCAAACGGTTTCAAACCGTTTGGAATGAAATAGTTTCACTAAACCGCATAGAAGAAAATGGTTTAACACCGTTTGGTGATGTTGACCAGGGTTGACCGTTTGGTTACTTGTTCATAATGATCTAGGTTAATGACCCACCAATTATTATTGATTAACTCCAATTGGTTCATGAGTTGAAGGTCCATCAATCACCTAAACCCTAATTGGGTTGAGTGTTGATTTCATAAGTGATTGAGTTTGAAATTTGGGTTGATTGACCCAAACGGTTTCAAAACCATTTGGGGATCACCCAAATGGTCTCAAGACCGTTTGGTGATCACCCAAGACCGTTCAGTATGGTTGAGAAATTGAAGGTCCAAAGATATTAAGTTGATGTACAATCAATTGCTGATTTGGTGACCAATCCTAGGATCCAAACCTTAATTGAATGACATGGATAATGATGATGTGATGGGAAAATGGTCTCAAGACCATTTGGAGGTCATCCAAATGATCCCAAGACCATTTGGAGGTCTAGTTTTGACCATGGTTAGGTGTTTGAAGATCTAAAGATACCAAGTTGATTTGCAATCAAATGTTGATTTGCAATCAAATGTTGATTTGGTGATCAATCTAGTGATCCAAACCCTAAATGGATGACATGGATTTGAGTAATGAGATGGGAAAACGGTCTCAAGACCGTTTGGAGGTCATCCAAACGACCTCAAGACCCTTTGGGGTCAGGTCATGTTCAATTTGGATGATGGTCCAATAGTTTTAAAGTAACTAGTTACACATTAATTAATGTTGAAGGATCATCGATTCCAAACCCTAATTCAGTTGATTCAAACCCCAATTGATGATCAATTGAGGGTTAATTGAGGGTCAAATCAGTTGAAGGATGACCTAATTAACTCAATTGAAGTATGGTGATGGGTCCAATTGAAGATTGGTTACATGAATTCAATGATTGAAGGAATCAACATTGAGAACCCCCAATCGACTTGATAGGTTGAGACCATCTTTGGTCCATGCGGTTTTGAGGAGGTTTGGACCAAACGGTATCAAGATCGTTTGGGACCAAACGATCCCAAATCATTTGAGGCCCAATTGATGTTAAGAGTGCTTTAGCAAATGATTTCAAGTACTTGCTTTAGCAAATGGTTTCAAGTGACCACCTTTACCAAACAGTTTCAAACCGTTTGAACTTTGAAAGACCAAGACCGTTTGGGGCTCAAGTAGTCAAAATTAATTGAGTACTCAATTGGTTAATCCACTTGGACACCTATTATAGTTGAAGATTCAATTGGTCAAATCAATTGGATACCTTATGTAATGGAGGTCCAATATGATTGAATCTCTTGAGAATTAAGATGATGAATGATCCATTGATCCAATGATTATTAGTAATGATAATCAATGAAGGTACAAGGTTGAAATCCTAATAGTACCTAGGTGCTTAGTGCCAATTAAGGGATGAACCCTAATTGCTTATAGGAACAATGACTTGGTACACTATGTTAATCATAGTTGTATGTACTTGATTGAGGGTTGATGTAACCTAATCAAGTTAAGAAGATGATAGCATGGAATTCATACATGAATATGATTAATGAGGTGATTAAGGGTATAATACTTAAGTAAAGATATCATGAAACTCTAATCAGAATCAGGAACATAAACCCTAATTGACAGGGTTATTGAACTCTAACCCTACTTGAGGGCAATTCTAAATGAAACCCTAATCCAAGGTGAGTATGTAACCCTAACCCAGGGTAACGATATATGAAAGTCCAATTTAGGGAAATGAGATGTAAAACCCTAATTGAGATTGATTCCAAGTGAATCCCTAATTGAGGTTGATTCTATGAGAATCCCTAATTGAGACTGATTCCATGTGAATCCCTAATTGAGGTTGATTCCATGAGAATCCCTAATTGAGATTGATTCCATGTGAAACCCTAACTCTAATGAAATATGATAGTATGTGAAACCCTAAACCCTAATAAAGGGCGATGATATGAGAGACCATAATCCTAATAATGGAATGGTGATTAATACATTGATAAGAGAAATACCTATAGTGGTTAATTATAGATAACCTTATAGCAAGCAATGCCTTAACCTGAAATGGGTCCATATCATTAAAGATAGTTGGACCATTTTTATGTGTGACCTATGCACTTCATGGTAAGAGTGATAGGTTAGTGGATGAAAGGATTAAGATGGGAAATTCCTTAATCCAAGATAAGTTGATAACTCAAGAAAGTTGGAAGTGATGAGGAAAGTGATACATCAAAATGTGATAGATATCACTTTTAGCATTCTAGGGCTGATATACCTTGATGCACAACATCTGGGTGGGCATATGGCAATGGATGTTGCCTCCAAGTACAGAATACAAGCCTGAGGCTCACACGAACCACACCATCAGGTATTGGAGTGCCATGAATCGTGTTCCTTAGAAAGTGTGGGTAAGCCTCGCCCTCTGCAACGATGAATTCTTTCCATTTTAGACGACATGGCTTCAACCCCTACAAATTTACATAGAGTATGTTATATACATAAATAAACATATCATCTTGAAAAGTCTAGCTACTATGTCACTAAAATACTTACATCGGACATGTTAGGTGGTAGGTCTACATGATTACTCCCAACCACCTCTACAGGATCACTTCCAACCACCTCTATCGTAGGGGAAGAGCGACATGCCACATGTACTGTCGGAGTGGTAGACTAAGATGCCTACCACTTTCTCAATGCTTCCTGGACTCTCTTATCAAGTAACTCATCTACTCTTTTATAGACTAACTGATCTACCTATACATGGCCAAAAGAAACACTTTTTGATTCATGAATTCCCTTTCCAATAACATTCTAAAAAAGAATAGGTTACCTCATCTTTTGAAATTCCCCCTTTTTGGGCATGTTTGCGTTGTGATGGCCCAAAGAACGCTCTTAGGCCCATTCCAGCCCCTGCAGCCCTAACACCTCTAGGATGCTCTAGGTTACCGAGAGCAACTATGAATTCATCCCTTGTTCCCTCAGGGATGAATGATCCTTTCTTCCTCTGCTCGTGAAGCTCCCACTAATCATCATCAATAGAAATTGGTAAGTCAACAAAACAATCATCAATACTAATTGTTTTGAGAGTTGAATTTTACCATTTTTGCAGCCACCTCAGTAGTTGTGGGGTTGGTTATATCTCCTTTTTTATTTTGCCTCCCAACTATCCACATATCACAGCGATGTAGAGGTGCGGGAGTAATAGTAGAGGACTCAACAGTCTCAGTATTAGGAGCAGTAGGCTATTGAACATAAGATGTCTATAGCTTTTGTGAAGAGCTACATAGACACATGGACCCATCGTGTGGTCATGCACATTCATTGCTCGCCTTGCTCTTTGAGCATCACTCATAGACTTGTTAGTAATCACATTGAATTGGTTAGTAACAATCAAGGTCAATCGTGAATAGGTGAATTCATAAGAATGTATATTATTTAAATTAGGAGTGACGCTTAATACCTTAAATTCATTAGTATTTCTCATGGAAACAAACGCCTTCCACTCAGTCAGGTCCAGGTAGTTCCATTGCTCAAGGGCTGACTTCTTCCTTCTATCAGCATCTCATATGTATTGACAGTTGAGAGTTGTCCTATAGTTCCTTAGGACCCTCCCACAACATTGCATCACCTTTTTCCTGCATGATCAAAATCCACAACCAATTTTGGTCCATTTCCCCTTTGTTGTAGTAATTTGTTCATCATAGTGATGCCCAAAATTTTTTCAATTTTTTTTGCTGCTCATCAAGTGCCACAAGATTTTCAGGGGTACATCATCAACCTAAAAATTGACAAAAAACACATATAAGATATAACTTATAAATGGACATATATATAGCTAGATATAGGATATATTGTAAAACTTACATTGTGAGGAGGTGCCTCACCCTCATGGTAATCATCATTATGATCATCATACTCATGGTCAGCCATATGAAAGTGTCATACAAAAACAATATAACATTTAACATGCAAAAAATTTAACATTTGACTTTTAAAAAATAAAAACACGCCTCTAATATTGAGATATTTTATCAATTAACATTCCTTCAGTGTGATCATTTACCATGACTCGAGTCATTATTAGCTTCAATATTTGGTGTTGGCAACCCAACTAAGAATGGACTCGAGTCATCATACTTATCATAGTAGTCTTCTTCATATATAGGATCATTAATGAACTATCTTTTACCATGAAGAGCAACTGACCATTTTTCATTTGCAAGATCATTTATATAAAATACTTATTTCTCCTGTGATGCCAATATGAATGGTTCACCCTTCTTGTCAATCTTTTCAAAATTCACTAATGTGAAACCCAATTCATCCTCTATAACTCCTTTGGTGTTATCACCCCAATTACACTTAAAGAGTGGAATTCTAAAATCTACGTAGTCAAACTCCCATATGTCTTCAATGACACCGTAATATGACATTTTAGCTTCACGTGGACTCTTATCTTTCGCACTAGAAAAAACCAATGAAGACGCTTGGAGGTTGACCCCACTATTTTGGATGACACTCTTATCTTCTTGACTCTTTGTGTAATATGAGAACCCATTTATGTCAAACCCTTCATAAGATATAACATTCATTTTTGGTTTAAAGGTGAGGCATTTGATATTTTCAAAAATATTATTTGGTGTTTGAGATAGTTGATGTGAGACTTTATCTTCAAACCACTTAATAAATGTCTTGTTATGCTCTCTAGAAAGCCACATTGAATTGGCTCGAGGATATTGTTTCTTGATGAAATTGGTATGTTCCGTGATATAAACACTCACTTCGTCGATGTTGTGTAAAATATACAAGTGAGCTTGTTCCAATAGCTCACGACTGATTACTTTCATCCATGATCCTAAAATCCCTTTGCAAGAATACTCCTCAATATTTTTTTCATTTATAGGATCGTCATTACCACTCAGAAAGTCATTGCAAAAATCCATAACCTATTTTGCAACATAACCCTCAATAATACTCCCTTCAGGACGATTATGGTTTCAAACATCACCTGTAAAAATGCACATGTATCGTTCAAAAGGATACATCGAATGCAAGAAAACTAGTCCCAACATTTTCACTTCCCTAGTCAAGTGGAGAACAAGATGTACCATGATATCAAAGAATGAAGGAGGAAAGTACATCTCAAGCTGACAACCACTTCTCTTTGCAACTTATTGAGATTCTTAGGATCAATAACTTTGTTGCATAGACTGTTGAAGAAGAAACAAAGTCTGGTGATTGCAGACCTTACATGCTTCGACAATATAGATCGAATGGTCACATGCAATATTTGTTGCATTAGAGTGTGAAAATCATAAGATTTAAGACCTATCAGCTTCAGATCTTTCATTGATACCAATCTACAAATGTTGGAACAGTAACCCTATGGTACCTTAACATTAATCAAGCACTAAAAAAAGCTTTCTTCTCCTTTCTAGACAATGTGTAACAAGTAGGAGGTAAATATATTCTCCAATCAATACTAACTACTTCTGTTAATTTTATCCTTATTTCCATTTCACGTAGATCCATTCTAGATTTAATCCCATCTTTAGTCTTACCTGGTATATTCAACAGAGTACCAATGACGTTTTCGCAGACATTTTTCTCAACATGCATGACATCGATACAATGCCTAACTTTCAATGAACTCTAATAAGGAAGATCCCAAAATATTGACTTCTTCTTGAATAAAGATTTGTCACTTTGTGTGGATATGGTACATTGTGATCTCTTACCAAATTCATTGACAAAGTCTTTTACTCTATCATAAACAACCTCCCCTGGTATAGGTTTAGGCGCACTCCGTTCCTCATTTCATCCATTGAACACTTTGGGCAACTATCGGTACAGATGGAATTTTGGAAGAAACCTTCAATCACCAAGATATAAAATATTGCCACCATGTTTTATTCATATTGAATCAGTGTTCTCTTCACATATAGGACACGCTTTAGATCCTTTTACACTGTATCCAAACAAATTATCATATCATGGAAAGTCATTAATATTGGAAAACAACATAGCATGCAAATGAAATGTCTCTGTGTGTGAAGCATAATATGTCATCACACATTCACCTCAGAGTTTATTTAAGTCATCAATCAGAGGTTCAAGATAAACGTTGATATCATTTCCAGGTTGTTTAGCGCCTGATATCAACAATGGTGGCATAACGTACTTATTTTTTCATACACAACCAGGGAGAAAGATTGTATATAACAAGCATAACAAGCCAAGTGCTATGTTGGCTGCTCAATGTTCTGTACGGATTCGTCCCATCAGTACAAAGCCCAAGTCCTAGATTCTTGACTTCTTCACCAAATTTAGGGTATAATAAATCAATCTTCTTCCACTGTGGGGAATCAGACGCATGTCGTAGGATCCCAACATTATTTTTCTTAACCTCTGGATGCCACCTCAAATTCTTTGCATCTATCAGATTGGCAAACAAGCATTGAAACTGTGGGATTATAGGTAGATACCACATCACCTTTGCAGGAGAACCAGTTTTAGACTTCCACGAAGTCATCATTTTATACCTTGACGCCCCGACATTTTGGATAATCTTTCAAATACACATAGTCCTTTTGAAATAATACACAATCATTTGAGCATGCATGTATCTTCTTAGCCTCCATTTCCATTGGGCACAATAATTTCTTTAACTCGTATGTTGAGATTGGAAGCTTGTTTCCTCTAGGAAGAATTTCTTTCAACAAAGGAAACAATGATCTGAAGCTTTTATCACTCCATCTATTGTTAGCCTTCAGCTTATACAATCTCAGCACATCATTAAGCTTCATAAACTTAGTACAACCTGTGTATAATGGTCTCTCAGCTTCATGTACAATGTTCCTAAACATGGGAGGTGGATCAGTGTGCTCCACCCCAAACTATCCAGCATCTCATCAACGATGTCTATTGGAACCTATTCGTTCACATCTACATCATTAGAGGCAATTTATTCTTCCACACAAGCACTACTATAGACATCTACTAATTTCAGGTTTGAAATCTCTCCATGCCGGTACTATTCTGTATAGCCTTGTACAATCTGGTTGCATGTCACATGACTTTTGATTTCCTCACCAGTGCTGACTTTCAAGTTGTTACCGCAATGTCTACATGGACAATAGAACCTGTCTCTAGGTTGTTTCCTATGATCCTCCACAAATCTAATTAACTGATCAAGACCAGCAATAAACTCTGGGGTGTAGCAATTTGGAATGATGGACATCCATGATCTATCCATTATATGATCAAAGAGAAAACAAGTATATATTAGGGTTTAGCATTAAAAAAGATTAGGGTAAATTTAGGGTTAAAAGATTAGGGATTATATATAATAAATGTGTATCGCCTATCCCATTCTTGAACACCTAATCTCACTAGTAAGTATATAATGTGTATTTCATTTTCAAGAAAATTTTGGCAGCATTTCCCCGTAGTTCTCCAAGTACACCGATGTACATGGCCAAATGCCCACCAACATATGTACTTAGAGAACAAACGGGGAAGTGCTGACGAAACATCATGAAAACCAAATATACATTATACAATTACATCCTAAGTGAGATTAAGTGTTCAAGAACAGTCCCAAACTGGGGACTATCCAAGATTTTCTCCTAATGAGTAAATCTCAAATGGATTTCTACGCCAACAATATTAATCATAATTATACCTATGATCATATTTTCATCATTCATATAGCTAGATTTTATGTAACATCATTTAATCCAATTCATTCTTTTTATTTGGGTAATTAATTTGATTCATGCATCATTAACCATAATTCATCAATATTAATCAACTACACGATCTTGAAGAGAAATTATTGAATTAAGTTAAATAGATCACTAATGAGAGAGAAAGAAAACAATATTAATTAATAAATTAAACTTATTTATGCATCAGTAACCCTAATTAATCAATATTAATCAACTACATATTATTGATGAGAAATTATTGAACTAAATTAAATCAATCACTAACAATAGAGAAACTAGTGTAAATCTAATTAATTGAGTTCATTCATGCATCATTATCCCTAATTAATCAATATTAATCAACTACATATTCTTGATGAGTAATTGAACTAAATTAAATCAAGTAATTAAGTTCATTTGTGCATCATTGACCGTAGTTAATCAAAATCTACTTCTACTTCTGATTAACCACTCACCGTAATGGTGGGGTGGAGCAGGCTACGACAGCAGTGGCTGGAGGTGGAGATGGAGGTGTTGCACTGGTAGACTGGAGTGGCAGTACCGGCCGGCTGGAGTGGCGATGTTGGTGGAGGAGGTGTGGCAGTGGTGGAGGAGGCATGGCGGCCGATGGAGGAGGCAGAGCGGTGAAGGCAGAATATATGCAAAGTTGTTGTGGAAAAGGTACATCGGTGGGAGGGTGGACAACACCTATAGTGGCTCCACCAACCTCTCAAGCAAGAAAAGGTGACGGCGGCGACGACTGGAGGAAGAGCGACGACCGGTGAGGAAGCGGTGACCGACGAGGGGAAAATCACTATAGTTTGACAGACCTATATATAAATCGTGATGAAACACAAAAGTGGAAGGGTTTGTTTTGTGCGGGTCGGTTGTTTGCAAAAATCGACACCTAATACCAATAGGCGTCGGTCACACGTGAAAAATCGACAACTAAGTGCAATTTTAAATAACTTTTTTTGCACCCAGTTAGAGTTTTAGTCATCGATTTCTACGAACCCAACCGACGTATATTAACAAATCGCAACAAAAATTTTAGTTACCAAAGTTGTTGGTTACCTAAAAAAAATTGACGTCGAAGAAGCATATTGGGGGGGGGATATTTTCATGGGGACAACGCGCAAAAACACCTAGTCATCGGTTCTTTGCAAAAAATTGACGACTAATGAGGGAATAAATTTTGTTTAGCGAAGGGTCATTAGTCTTTGGTTGATGACAAAGAACTGACAACTAATAAGGGATAAAAAAATTTGTGGGACCATGACACAAAACCTTTGTCGTCAGTTTCTGCACAACCAATGCCATATTGAAAATTTTGGAGACAATTTTTTTTCCATGGAAAATTTTATTTCGTGGGTAGTTTTATACTTCAAATTTTTGGTAAACAAACTGACATTATAGAAAAAGTGGTAATTGTGTCTTTTGTATGCCAGCTAGACTTCACATTTTGGTGACAGTTGTAGTATTCAGTCGGCGTCGTTGGTTTAGGGTGTCCGTTTTTTATGTGTAACCGACACCATCAAATGTGATGTTATATATCATTTTTGTACTAGTGAAATGAGTTAGCTAAATAATATATATTGGAATTTGTGAGATATGATGTGGGATAATATTGTTGGTAATTGAACACTAAATGTAGAATTTTAAGGATAGTGGTAACATATAGTAATAATCATTAAGATAATTGAGTCAAACCCTATGTGTATTGTAAATTATAAAAAATGATATCAAAAGTTAAATATAACCTTAAAATCAAATTCCCTGGGCCCTGATTTGTATAGATACCAAGTTTTATCTTGATCAAATATTTATTTCTAGACTAATTTGAGAAAATAAATAATATCACAATGTTAGTTGGACTTTGGCTTAATCAATATTTACCCCAGATTGCCTATGTTTCCAATTGTCATGTTAGGTTTAAATTGATTTTCATGATCTGTTATTGAGATAATGAATTTAGATAAAACAACATCTACATCTTCTACTTCCTTGTGCCCATCTCTACCTGGAATTGATAGTATATAGACTCCTCCTAACTCTTGATTATCTCTTTCATCTCTCCTCCACTTAATATGTTAGGTTTACTTGTATCTTCCTCACATGATTATAAAGCCTTTGATTCCCAACTTGATCAGGATTCCTCTCCCCAACCTTCTAGTAGAATATGGAGTCTTTCTTTTCTCTTGTTTCCTTCTACATCATCATTTCCCAACTACAATATACCTCCTACCCTATATGTTTTTATTTCCATACCTTTGAGGCATGGCAAAAAAATTTTTCCCAAAATTCTCTCACTATTGTTATCCCTTAAGCATACGTCCCTAGCTTTGAGTAATCTAGTCCTCTCATCTGGTGTGGCAGCACAATAATGGCATAAAAGACGAGAGAAATGCCTAGGTCATTCACTTGTGACCCCACAAAGCTTTTTAATCCACCAATTTTTGTAACTTAGGTACCTACACATGTTTTCTCCTTTTATTTCTTTTCTTGAGTTTCTACTTCTGGAAATGCAGTGTTGGCTTTTGCATCAGGTTCTTCCAAGGTTTTTCCTTTAATAGTTTTACTTGGTCATCATGGAGCATTTTGTTCACTTTTGGGGTTGGTGCTTTGCTTTGAAATCTCAATATCCATGGTGGAATGAGTAATTTCATATATCCTCTTCTTACAACATCTGGGTTGGATCACTAGGGTTGGAGGAGGGTTAAGGAGTCCAACAAAGTCCTTTGTTCCTTCTGGTTCCATTACAGATCTTTTCTTTTCTTCTTTACAATCGAGCTCTCCTGCTCTGGATATTCCTCGTGTTGATGATCGCGGTACAAAAGATGAAAGCATCTCACTCTTTATGAAATTTCCCTTGTTCTCATTTTACTTGGTCACACTGATTATGGGGTTTCCCGTCTTTACATTCTTGATTATGATTTTATTGTCACTAATTCTTAGTTTTTGTGTTTTATGATTTACCCTATCATACATTAGTCTTCTAATGTTTGATACATGGTTAATATGATCTTCTACTTTTATTTATTTCTTGATAATGTTATTGAATTAGCTTAACTTTGACAATTCAAAACTAATTATCTACTCATAAAAATGGCAAGTAATTACTCATTATAATAAAAATAAACCTTATTCACTAGCATAGGTCTTATAACCTAATTTCACTATAACAAAGAGTCAATTATTTTAGGGTTTAGAATACATATTCTAATTAAATATTTACATCTAATGTTATATTAGGTGAAGAAACACTCGATTGGTCTAAAACTAGACTTTGACTTTGGATACTCAATTTGAGGTATGTTGCATCCCCTCAATTCTAATTTGTACAATGATTTATAAGTTCTCTCTCTCTCTTTAACTTGATGGTGACATGTAATTTTGATTATCACATGTTTACATCTATTTGACTCGATTTGGTCCAAACTCTTAGAATTTGTCTTACGGAGTGTTATCAACTGCAAATTTAACCCTATTATTGTATCTAATTGTTGTTTCATTCAATTTGCATTC
Organism: Alisma plantago-aquatica; assembly: GCA_963693085.1. Taxonomy (NCBI): domain Eukaryota; kingdom Viridiplantae; phylum Streptophyta; class Magnoliopsida; order Alismatales; family Alismataceae; genus Alisma; species Alisma plantago-aquatica. Next base: position 1,060,409,749 of record OY856412.1, on the reverse strand, counting down.
TGATGAATTCGTTGATCCATATTCAATGTAGACCATAATTTCCATATGTTGACCAAGATTGTATCATTGATGATATTTTTATTTCTTAATGATGTTTTCTCATCTGGATACTATATTGTGATATGAGTAAACAGATGATTTCTTCTCGATTTAAAATACATTTTTATTTAAATAACTTGTATAACGTACACACTAGGTGGTGTGTCCCTATTGTGTCTATTAGCAAGAGAAGGTTCAAAAGGTGATTCATGTCCCTTGGTAATTGTGTTGTGATTCATGTCCCAAAGATTATGGTGGTGATCCCATATTGTGTGGATATGGTGGTGAAGTCATATAGCTTGAATTTATTATATTACCTATTATCATAATAATATGCATGCATAAACCTTGTTATTTTTTATTGTTATCTAATTTGAGAATTTAAGTCAAGAATGTTCAATTATAAACTTTATTATTCTTAATACTATCTTTGTGTCTTACTATATTAAGATTTCTTTTGATATCCATCTTGATGTTTGCTTTTTCTCTATTGCTTGGGAAGTCTTGCTAATCATTTGTTGTCCCTTTTTCCCTAATATTGTCCAATCGCTATTTATATGCACATACTGGCTTTTACTCTGACAACACCCACTTTTGACTTCTCTTGTGGGGTATTCTTCCAACCCCTTAGGTAGAGAGCAATGAGGAGTGGACCAATTTTGACCAAGACTTATCTAGGTGTAGCTGATCTTTGTTGGGAGGTAGATTGTTTTTTGCAAAAAATAGAGACTTAGTTGCTATTCACCCCACATTCTCTATTCTAAGAAAAAAATTCATAGACATGTGTTCCTACTCCCTTGTATCCAGGCATGCCCTATACATGTTAAATGAGACATTAGGAAAGTTAATAATGGCATTCTTTTCCAATGAATCAACTAATATATTAAGTTTTCTAGGGATATAAGAAAAGTTTGTATAAGGTGAATTAGAGAGTATTTTTTGAGATTGTTTGATGAAACGTAGTTGTCTGTGAGGCATTTTTCTCACTGACATAATCATGGAAACCACTTGGAGGGAGTCTGACATAATGCATCCTGATGTCCACCCTTTATCCAGGCATATATATTGTTCTTTATATATTTCTTTGATTCCTTCCTCAAGAACATTACTAGCCATGATGGATAAGTGACATCACATGATGCAATTCCCAATGTTGTTCACAACATGAATGACAATGCATGCAACTCTAACTTCCTTCCTGAATGTATCATCAAATAAAAATGAAGAACTTGATATTTGGGATAAGTTTACCATAGGTGTCCTCGTGGTCCGGGGATGTGCGACAATGGATTTAGGAAGGTTTAGTATCAATTTGATACAAGCTTTAGTGATGCAAACAATGGATTCCAGGGGTGCTAGGAACCTAGAGTAAGTAAAATCATTTTTGACCTTCCATAGATGTTAGCATGTGACTTCTTTAGTTGTTAGGATGTGTCAGTCCTATGAATGAGTATCAATGATCACTTTCAGCCAGGCATACATCAAGACATCTATCATATTGTGGTATAGGTTGAGAGACGACCAGATCAGATTGCTCATAGGGAAGTCCCTCATACAGTGTAGAAGGGTGTCATCTGGGCAAGGACAAATAGGGAAAGAGTCATCGACAGTAATGAATCTTCTTTTTTTTATATAATTAGAAAGGATTTCTCACTGTTGCAGAAGCCAAATGAAAATATGGATCTTTTAAGGCATTTTGAGGTATGTATTGCATTCTAGTTTCCATGAACTACTGTTTTCTTGGACATACGTCACCTTCTATTAATGGATCTAGTAGTCATCTCACCATTTGTGTCATGCGGCCATATCCATTCATCCTTTGCAGAGTTTTGATCGGGTACTAGAGTGTGATGAATGATCTCCCATATAGGTTGTGGAAAGTAAGAATGAATACAGTCCCTGTCTTAGAAGTTAGTGTTGTTCAGAAATGATACCCTAAGATCATTATGTCTGGTAGGAATGTTTAGATCGGGGTCCATCTCCAATAGAAATTTGCCACCAATATATCTATCCTCCCAGGCATTAGTATCCTATCCATTATTGATAGACTTATTGTACTCATCTTTGATGGTCTGAAGATTTTTCTTATGAACCCCCAAGTAGTAGAACATATTGTCGTTGAGGACATGGATCTCCTTTCATATTTTTATTTCATGATAGTAACCTAGAGCTTATGCTCATTGTTCAAATGGGACCAAATATTTTGCATCATCAACACATTGTTCCGATCCCCAACATACTTGATACCCAAACCAATGATATCCTTGTTTGATGTCAACTTCATCTAATATACCAGGGATATCTTAGTAGCTTCAATTTTCCCTAACCTTAAACCTTATGACATGTTGATTAGTTTCATCACAGAGAGGACCTAAGAGTTGTATTGACTTCATGGTGTAGGATGGGATAGCTTGAAGTGTTGATTTTGCTAATGTGATTCTTTCTGCAAGGGAAAAATGCCTCATAGACTAGATATTCATTCTATCCTTAATGTTATAAAAAATAGTTGCATGTGTTGGTTTTTTGACATTGTGATGTAGTATAGGAACCCATAGTAATGGATCGGGTCTTCTGTATATTGGACGCACATCTAGTTATTGATCCTTCACTTATCAATAGTGGGTGTGTTGTAGAAGAAGAAACAATAGGATTTCTCCTTGGATATTAATTGACCAGACACCATGGGAAACTCATTTAGCACTTTTATAATATTGGTAGTATGTGCTTCAGAAGCTTCAGATAGGAGGATGAAGTCATATGCAAAGAAAACATGTGTGAGAGGTGTACCACCTTTGCATGTTTGGCTTACCTTCTATGGCATATTTCCTTTGGTTTTGTTTAGTTTTTGTATTCATGTTGCATGGTGATGAAACTATGATAGATATGATTATTGTAATGGTTATAATTTTAGCTTATGCTGCTAGAAATTTTTAGTATTTGGTACAACACATACTTGGATATTAGTTCATCATTCTTTGTGGAATTATTATCACATTTAGCATTGGATGGTTTTATATAATCCCCTCAAATAAGAGAGTGGATCCCCTATCAGTTCCTAGTCCTTACAAGTATTGTATTAGGGCCAAGGCAATTGACTAATATGACTATTTCGACCTCACCCCCTTAGGGTTTTTTCTCTCATATAGATTTCTTACACCTTATACACTTACCTTCTACAAGAACATCCATATGACTAGAGACATCTCAACTATTAATAACCTAGTTGGTTTGAGGCACCCTACGACCCAAAGTACGGAATGGCAAGGATGAATCCCCCTTTTACCCCTATGATGTCTCAATCTCCTTCAACAGTCGAGATTCCACCTGTATTGCTACCACCTACCACGACACCAACATCAACTACTACAAGTATGGGTGTTCCCCTAACCAGGAGTTGTTTCATCTTGGAAAGCTATTTACTTTATTCCTATTAGGAGGAGTTAGATCTAGCATTTCAATAGACAACCATAAGGAGTATAATATCACTAACTTCTCAAAGATACACCTACATACTTACATGGTGAGAATGAGATCAGTGTGGTGGACAAAGCTGATGATTGAATTCTTTCCAGTGAATGAACTTTTGATGGCGTGGCTTGTCTAGTGCATCAAAAGGTTCATTTTTTTACTTATGTGCTTAATACGCCAGCTCAAAATTGGTGAACAATATGTCCAAGACTCATGATATTGCTTCAATTATGTGGGATCTATTCCTAGACTTGTTTAGAGAGAATTATATATCATGTGCAACATTAAGGAAGGAGTTTGAGTTCTACAATCTACGTCAGATTTTCATGAATGTAATTGACTACGTGCATAAGTTCATAAGCCTAGAATGTTATATTAATGATTTGAATAACAAATGATTTGCTATTTTTTGAAGGGTTGTATTATAGTATTGGATGTATTTTGTTCTCTTACTTACTCCTTACCTTTACCTAGTTGGTGGATAACGACCTTTTTGTAGAATCTTACTCTGGTTATCAAGTAAAGGTTAATCATAAGAGGAAGTTGTCTATGTTCCATAACATGTATTTCCCTAAGGGTTGTCCTCCTAAACACGAAGGATCAATAATATGAAATTATTATGGAAAACATGATCATATCAAAACTTGTTACCCACAATTTCATGGAGGCCAAGTACTAGTACGATGTTGGGGTAATGGTAATAATCACAACAATGAGAAAGATCCAATGTTCTGCATTTAGGACATCTCAATTCCATTTGTTGTGAAGAAGTTTATCAACAAAATGATGAAGGTAACCCCTATTCTCATAGTTAACCAAAGTATACATTTATGCTTCCTTTTTCCATGTTGTTTGGTATCTTGACTTGATGGGTTATAAGTGTTGTTAATATCATTATGGTACATTGTTTTAGATAGAATATTTTTTGTGCCTCTAGTTTGTTTGAATTATTACGTTAAACCCCTTTTAAGGGGTGGAGTTTAGTACCTTGAAGTTAATGAATATGCTAATTTCAAAGATGAAATCCTTTTAATGGGTGAATTCATGTAGCATACTGAGTCTACCTATCCTAACTCTAGAAACCCCAATCCCTATATTAGGAGGTTGGTGTGCTTAGATCTCTAGAACTGGCCAAGCAAGGTTAAGAATACACCCTACTACATTTTTTTGTAACCCCTAGTGGACTTGTAGTGATAACATGGATAACTCAATTGTAATAATAACTATGAATACATATAACCCTAACCATTTTTAGAACTAGTAAACTCTAATAAGATGATGACTTGAATATGTGGAAGATAACATGGATGTTGATGAGGGTGTTTTTGATGTATAGTAACAATGTCGACATAAACTTCAAGTTGGGATTGCTAAACCCTAACTTATACATTCTCACTGACATTCATATGTATTAGTGACATAAGAAGCCATAATTGCATAACAAGTCTCAATACACATGGAATGAGCCTAATAATGTAACCATGACTTACTATATAAATGAGTTCATGACATACCTAATACATGTCACATTGTTTACTACTACGTATATATGATCCAATTGTGATTGAATGTGTAGAAGCATGCATAAATGTTTGGGATGGTATGTAATGTCAATAATATATGCAATGGTATAAGATTTAGACTTTTCATGTAAACAGAAATGATTAATGCTCTATCATCTATGTTAATATGGGATTAGTGGACTAAATGAGTTAATAAAATAACATATATTGGAATTTATGAGAGAAGATATGGGATATTCTTCTTGGTAACAATTTGATGGTAATTGAACACTAAATCCTGAATTTTGAGGACAATGGTAATATATAATAATTCATATTACAATAATTATGTTAAACCCTAATTGTATACAGACTCATATAAGAAAACCTCAAAAGTTAAATTTAACCTTCAACTCAGATTTATTAGGCCCTAGTTAGTCAAGGTTCCAAGTTTCAACTTGACCCGATATTGTTTGCTAGCCTAATTTGAGAAAATAAATAATGTTTAATAATGGTATCGCAATATTAGTCGGACTTTGTCTTAGGCACTATTTATCTTGGATTACCTATGTTTCCAATTACCATGTTGGGTTTTACTTGATTTTCTCAGGATCTTTGTGATCTAGCAGATTTAGATCGTACGACATCTACATCTTATTCTTCCCCGAGACCATCTCCAGCTAGAGTCACTAGTTTGCAGACTCCTTTCCCCCAATTCTCTCTTTCAGCTTTCCTCCACTTCATCTATTGGGTTGCCCTTTATCTTCCTCATAGGATTTTGAAGCCTTTGATTCTTGACTTGATCAAGATTCTTCTCACCAACTTTATTATCGACAATGATGTTTTTCTTTTCTTATGTTTCCTTCTCCATCTCTGTTTCCTAGCTGATCTAAACCTCTCACCCCATATATATCCATTCCCATACATTTGAGGCATGATAAAAAATTTATCTACATGTTTCTCTCATTTTAATTGTCCCTTCATCATGCGTCCCTAACTCAGACTATATTTGTTACACCCACATATCATGATAATCACTAATCATGAGATTACGTTATAACTTAAGGACTAAACATAATGTGAAGAACACCCTTAACCTCTTTTTTTCTAATTTCAAAATATTTATTTTCTCACATTCAATCACATAAAATAACTATATAAGAGGATTCCAAACTTGATTACTAGAGTTCAATTTAAACAATAAAGATATATATATATATATATTTATATATATATATATCTAAACATTTATTATGTTTCTCACACTTCTGTGTATATATGACATGATAATCCAATACATTTTCTATTGTTCAGGAAATAAAGTTACACATCATCATTTACAACTCTCTCACTTCTATACAAGGATCTACCGTGATAGGGATTGACTGAACTTAACTAATATGATACTTAGCTCTTGTGGCCAATCTAATCTGCACTGGCATTTGATGGATTGAGTTTTATTCGCTTTCACAAGCTATTTTGCCATGTATTTAATGCATTATTGTTCATTTTTATATTGTTAGTGCATCATTTATCATAGACTATGAAATGTTGTTGCATCAAATAATAAGTATTTTCATCAAGTAATGTCACTTTATCATATTTTATTCAGACTGATGTTTGTTTTTCCTAAGTTTAGGTAATTACTTTTCAGAATTTATCAAATAATAAGTTACACATAATCATTTATAACTCTCTGACTTCTTTACAAGGACCTAGAGTGATAGGGACCGACTGAACTTTACTAATTTTATACTTAGCCTTTGTGCCAGATCTATTGTGGCGTTGATATTTTTCAAATCCACACGGTTTCCTAAAATATTATTAGTAGAGGGGCGAGCATACTCGCCCAGTGAATGGGTTCTTCAAAGAAATAGTTTTAGCAATGTAATAGTCAAAACATATATTATTGGGCAACTAAATTTGAAGTAGAATAGTAACAAGATATAAAGGAACTAATAATTTGCAGACATATATATGGCATGATACTCTAAGTATCTACAAAGAGTAAATAACCATCTATACATACTTTATTAATCACAAAGGAAACTAGTAATTCCGAAATATATAAAGAATAAAGGAATAACTACACACATTATTAATATCTCATTCATCTTATTATGCCCTGAACCCACATTAAGTGTACCATGACATGTAAAGCATCACGATGAGATACTATCACATAATACAAGACTTAGAAGCGTGCTTGAGTTCATATGTCTGTAATATCTTGCAAAACAATGTGTGCAGCAAGCCCCTCCACGTATGGATCTCAGAGGCTAGTGGAAGCGGATGAATATCTTGACTCTTCCTCTCAACTTGGGTACTCAAGCGGGGAGTCAAAGCACTCAGGCTTGTTATGCACTAGTGAACCTAACAAAGTTGTACACTGATCGATACAACTCTACATCAATGGACCTACTGAAGTGTTCACTGACCGAAAATCTTAGGTACCATCGACATACCATTTGGTATTGGATACCAATCATTTAAGGAGTCATCCTTCACTGGCCTAGACCCCTGCACCCTACTGGTTCACTTCATCTTACCTTGACCTAAACAAAATATCTTTGACCGGGAAGCACATTTCCTCCCTATAAAGCAGGCCTCCTAAGAAAGATTGCACAATGTTTAGGGCATCTAAATGTCTAAATCACTCGTTAAATTCATATTTAAATCATCAAATTGATATTTCTTAGTTTAACCATGTAAACAATTCTTTCATAAATTATCAACTATCTATTCAAGATAAACTGAGCAATTCAACAACTCCACTTATCATATAGCTAAGAATTGAATATACTTGGTTCACTGAATAATGAATCCTTAGTATTTCATTTTCCTCATTCACATATTACACAACTCACATAAGGACTTGATGCATCATAAATGTTTACTAATAAAAGATTGCTTTCAATAGTTCACACATAACCAGACCATGGAATAAATTGAATTAGGTTTCCATGCCATTTACCAAAATATCAAGCATCAAGAATAACTTGGAATAAATAAATCTATAACAATAAAATGAATCACTTTTGTTGAATTTTATGTTGTCTATTTGTAAACTTACAACTTTCCACTCATATAGGGTTTCACCCTCTTAACTGATATATCAAGAAAAACTGATAATATCAAATGAATTCCAAGATAATATCTGACATTTATAAACTAAAAATTTACATAAAACAATCGCTTGTAATAAGGATATTTAAATATGGAAGTTATTCATTTAGTTATACAACAATTTTAGACATAGCCAAAAAAACCTAGATTTTAGTGTATTCTTATAACTTCTGCAATAGTTTTAGGAATTTTATTTTTTAATGATTTCTATTGATTTCTAATTTGATTATATCATCTGAAATTCATCACTATAGGAAAACAAATCCATTTATATATCATCTTCAGAAGCTTAAATTGAGAGACAGATTCATATTTGTAGTCACATATAAAGGAATTGTAGATTATTGAGGATTTAATCTAATTCGTGACTTTATGGACAAAAGTGTTAGATCTTTATTTACCACAAAAATCTATAGTATATCTTTTCGAATTAGGAATTAAATATGAGGTAGAGGATATGGATGGAGCTTATTAAAGACTATGATTGCACGAAATACTACCATACAAGCAAGGTGAATGTCGTAGTTGATGCATTGAGTAGGAAGTCATCATTGTCATCTACAGACAATGCACAATTTTAGTCGTTGGTGTGTCATAAACAAGACATGTTAGTGTCTCTTTGCCAGATGAATATACAACTGGAAGTTACCTTGTTGGTAGATTTTTTGGCACGGTTACAAGCTAAACCTACTATGAGCAACAAATTTGTGATCCAAATAGAATGATATTGTGATACATAATATCTTCTCAGAATTGGGTAGTGAGAAGCATGATGGCTTCCATGGGGCAGATAATAGTACAATTTGTTTTCATAATGGGATAGTAGTTCCTGATGTTGATGGGTTGAGGAAGATGTTACTTTAAGAGGATCGAGGATGTGATGCATCCTAGAAGTGCCAAGATATACCATAGTCTGAAGGACTTGTATCTAAAGCGTGATGTGGTAGAATTTATTGCCATGTGTCTAATTTGTCAACATGTTAAATATGAACACCAGAAACCTGCATGAACATTACAACTCTTGCCAATATTTCAATGGAAAAGGGATCATATTTCTGTGGACTTTGTGGTTGGTCTCCCTAGTACATCTAAAGCTCATGATTCCATATGTGTGATAGTAGATAGATTGACCAAGTCATCTCACTTCCTTCCAGTGAAGACAGTGTTTACAATAGAAATGTTGGAACATGTATATGTTGATGAGGTAATCCATTTGCATGGCATTCTAGTAACTATCATTTCTGACAAAGGTACACAGTTTACAAGTCGATTTTGGGAATGTCTACATTCATAAATTGGAACATAGTTGAGGTTTAGCCCATCTTTCCATCCGTAGATAGATGGTCAGTCTGCAAGGACTATTTAGACTTCAGAAGATCTTTTAAGAGCATGTGTGTTGTAGTTTCTTGGTAGTTGGGATATACACCCGAGTCTGATAGAGTTTCTCTACAATAGAAGCTATCAGAGAAGAACATATATGGATCCTTATGAGGCTCTATGTCAGACACCACTTTGCTGGTATGAGATAGGATAACATCAACTTTTGGGTTCTGAGCTAGTACAATAGACTACATAAAAGATTAAGGTAATGCAAAAATAGTTGAAGGTAACCCAGGACAAATAGAAATTTTATGCAGATAACCATCACAGACCATTAGAATTCCATGTGGGAAACAAAGTGTATCTCAAGGTTTCTCCTTGTAAAGGTGTGATGAGGTTTGGGAAGAGGGGTAAGTTGGCTCCTAGATTTATGGGACCATACCCTATTTTGGCTCATGTTGGAAAAGTGGCATACAAGTTAGAGATGTCAGAAGAGTTACACATGTTGCATAATGTTTTTCATATCTCCATGCTGAGGAAATGCCATCCAAATATAGAGAAGACAATCCATCCAGTATTGGTTGAGTTAGATGAGGATGTTTGTTATGTTGAGGGTCATGTGTTGATCCTAGATAGAAGGGTGAAAAAGTTGAAGAAGAAAGATATATTGTTAGTAAAGGTTTTGTGGCATCACCATGGTGTAGAGGAATCCACATGGGAGCTAGAGTATGAAATGCATAGGAAGTACCCATATCTCTTTGTATAGGATTTTGGGGCGAGATCCTTCTTAGCGGTTTATAGCTGTAAGACCCCTGACCATGCCTAAAGTGCTTAAATTGCTTATTTACCATAATTCAATGCTTTAAAACTTAAACTAACCTTTTTATATGTTTTTTTATCATGTGACAACCTTAAGTTTCAAATTTGGTCCTATTTGGAGATTGTTTGAGCAAGTTATGCAATTTTATGCTTATTTTGGACTTTTCTACAATTTAACCAAATATGAGGTTTCCTTGAAATTTGTCCCATTAATTTTTTTCCTTATATGTTTTGTAATCATTCTTGACCTTTAATATCCATGGGGTTCTTAGTTGAACCTTGGTTTGGATATGTTTCTTTTAATGGTGACTTAGGGTTTTACCCCTTCATGGATGTGCTACCTTTAGGAGCCATCAACCAACGGTCCCCCTATTTGGTTGACCTCCGATGGTCACCAACTGATAGTTACAACTGATGGTCACCTCTAGAGGTATTAGTTCGATGGTGTTTTATTTTTGGTTCACTTGGACCGGTGGTTCACTTAAAAGAGATGGTCAACCAATGGTTCACCACTTAAGTGACTAAGGGTCTAAAGAACCGATGGTTCCTTATCTTGGGGTCCAAAGGTGGGTCTGGAGAGACAACAACCGTTGCCTAAGAAGGTCCCCATGAGTATTGGAATAGATTCTTTCATGGCCATGAATGCCCTAGGCTATGGACACGTGGAGAGCTTCTAGGACACCTCAAGTTTCTCTCTTTCCTTATCCATAAGCTTTATATACCTATCCTTTATCTCAGAAACAAAACCTTTTGACTCTTATCTCATCCTACCTCTCTAGATATTTATCTTTCACCTACTTGGTGGCAACCAGAGTGATGAAGGAAGAAGAAGTAGATGACCCTCCTGTTAGAGCATCCAGGGTCCAGATCTACCCTCATCTAGGGTTTGTGAAGCTCCGTTTAGGTGATCTCAACCTAAACTAGTAAGTTTCTTCTTCTCTACTCCGTTTCTTTTTCTATTTCTCTTCCTACTACCTTGTTCCCAGATGGAACTATGCTATTCCATGGAAAAGATTGCTTTAAAGCTCACAGTAGTTATCTTCTAGCTCTCTTCACCTAGGGTTTACTCCCTTTCTTGGAGAAGAAGCTAACTTGGCCAAGTTCAGACCTAAACCTAGGGTTCTTTACCTTCTTTGCTCGAGTTTTCTCACTACTTGGAGTTTGATCTTCTTCTTAGAGGCGAGTGTCATAACCCTCTTCACTTTTATTGTTTACTGCAAGCTTTCTTACTCGTGTTCATACTCTAAACCTATGATCTAAGCTTAAAGAAGCTATATATGCTTAAAGTTTCAATTTTAATGTTGTCCCTTGATTAGTTTCCAATTCTAAATGAACCTAAAACTATGTGCACGACCTTCCTAAGATCAAGGAAGATTTAGATTAGGTTTACATGGCAAATGATGGTGTTAAGTACCTATCAAACAATGGCTTATATTTATTGTTTTTAGGCAGATTTTCAACTTTATACATGAACCAATGGATGACCTTGTATTAGAACCGATGGAGATGCCTTTTTGACAACTAACACTGATGACAAATGGTTTCAAACTATGTTCACACCTTAGGTTATTTCTTGACTCTTTTGAAAGCTCAATGATCAATGGTTTAGTGCCCTAAAGATGGTATGAACTAATGTCAATTTTTAGTTCAACATCCGATGGTGTTCAATGATGGTAGCTTTGACTCCATCAGCTGATGGTGACATAATGTGTCACAACCAAGGGTGGTTCATGTTACCACACTATGGTGTGACTAGCTATCATGAGTTTCTTCAATTAAGCCCTAAACTGATGGTTTCTTTGGTTATCTGATCCAAGGGTTAAACATGCATATCAACTTATAGTTTTCAAATGCTTAACTTGATCCAATGGTTTAGAATAAAGTCTATATTATAATATGTCACTTATAATAATGTGAATTAGATGGATCAATTCCTTTACATTGTAGTCTTACCTTTGTCTTTGTATAAATATATTTGATAAATCGCCATAATAAGTGGATGTGTAACTTTAATATGATAAAGCTTGTTACACATAACCCATAGGCAACTGAGTGATTGTGATAGAAAGACCTCTTGAATGATTACAATGATAATGGAATTCTCTCTTATTGTTTTTGAACCCTTAATATCATGCTACATGACTATCATAGTTCCTTTTTATATTATACTCATATGTCACATGTTTGGTAACAAGCTTTTGAGCCATGTTATAAGGCATGGGAAGATAATAATGATCTTACTCAATATGATGTGATGGTCTTAATGACCTTGGGCATGGTTGAGCACTAATGGAGGTGTAATCCTCTTCATGATATTATATGGGTTGGAACCTTGGATCAATGTGATAAGGATTTTCATCCTATGGTGGTATGATGACTAGTGTACGCTCATGAATGGCAATGAAATAGTACCACGTGGTAATTGTGGTTAAGATTTGTATCTCATATGTTTTGTATCTTCTAGAATTGTTATACTTATACACTTGCTATAAATGAATTAGGGTTTGTATGTCCACTTGTATGATGCAGCCTTAATCCACCCAATTGGCAATAAATAATCAAGTGAAACCCTAATCATGTAGTGCCATGTGCCATAGAACCATCTTCAATGTTAGATTTTGTTGGGTGGTGAAACGAGTGTTCATAAGGGAAACCCGGAATGCATATTGTTGATGATGCACGTTGTAAGAGATTGTGTGTGTGTTGTTGACATCCTTACTTGAAGGGTATGGGGGATGGATATAGTCATGACTCAGATACTGTGATATGTGAAAGGCATTAGTGGGTACAATTGCATAATGCCTCAGATAGAATAGAAATGTGTGACCTATTTAATAGTGTTGTGACATGTACTAAGATAGCCTATTTATTTCATCTTGACTATATGCCATTGTTGGTAGTTGATTGATATGTCTCTTCATTGTCTCTCATACTGACTGGGAGTTGTTGTTGGGATCATGGAGTCTAACTCTTCCATAGATCTAGTATGGCACTAATTTTGACTTAGCAGTGATCAGTTAGATTTGGGAGTACAACTCAAATTCCTCAAGACATAATAAAAGATGTAAAGCAGCATTGTACATATCTATTAGGGCTAAATGTGTTTCACTTTGGTTTTTAACCCTTTTCGTATTTATTATACTACTGAGTTGTTATGTACTGCAATTAGAGTGATAAACTATTAGAAGAATAAATGTACTTGTTTTCTTATATATACTCTGATAATCATGTTTTTTGCTAAGCTTATTTGTCGAACTTGCTTAACATGCTAGAATTGCTTAATCTACTCAACTGGTTATTATATGCACAGTCGTCTCAGTCAAATTAGTGTTAAATAATCTATTGTAATCAATATATATTTGTCGAAGAGAGTTATATCTCACTCTAGGACATGGGTCTCACCTATGGGTCAGCACATCATTTTGGAAGGTCATAGGAAATGTGGTCAAGACTATGTCATAGAAGAGGAGCAACCTGGTGATCAATAGACACAGAAGGTTGGATAGTTGTAGTTTTATTAGTAGAGTCATACTATCATCCATGTACTCTGAAGTCTGGGTATGGGAAGTGTTTACTTGTTTAATAGATGATAAACTTGTATCAACATGAGTTTTTGGCAGTATTCCCATGATTGTAATATATGACTTGTACATGTAGGAATATCTCATTTGTATATAGGTTTTGGTTGAGACCACTATATATATATGTAAATACCTATTATGACATATGAGTTATGGAAAAAGGATGGAACTTTGTGCAAAATGTTTCAGATCTTGTGTATGATGCAGAAATTGGTTTTAATTCTTCTACTTTTCTGGCTATGTGATTAGTTAGTAGTTGATCATGTTTTATATTTTTAGTAATCTTGTTTAGAATGATGAGGTGTCACAATGATTGTGAGTGGTGTAGATGAGATTTTTCCCTCCTATAGGAGTATGATATCCATGCCACTTGATAAATGAGACTGAGAAATGTATGGTCATGCACATGTGAGTCAATAAGTGATATTGATCTTACATATATCTCAGACAATATGCTTTAGTTCAAGGAACATGGGGTGAAAAATTGAATAGGATGACGATTCCATGCTTCAAGTTCAGTATTGGATATCAATGAAAAATGAACTATACAAACACTATAATACCAATCACAAATTATGGGTTGAAGTTGTTCTCCAACATTCCATTTACTTGGGTAGCAATTAGGGGTGAGCATGTGATTAATTCAGTTGGTTACACTTAATTTGGTTCGATTAAATGGTTAATTTGTGGTTTAATATTTGAACTATTAACCTAACAAAATTACTATCTGTGTTTTCAGTTATGGTTAATTGGTTAAAGGTTAATTTTGCCGGTGAATTTGGTTAACCAAACAACATTCTGGTAATAATATTTTACGAAAATAATTATAAAATTTTGAACAATTGTTATATTATAGTAATATTACATATAATCATAGTGATGTATAGTTCATAAAAGCTTGATTAATTTATAAACATGACGGTTTTTTTAAATAAAAGTAAAATTGTATTGGTATATATATGAACAAGATATTTCTTTTTGAATAAATTGTGACTATTCGGTTAATTCGGTTAACCAAACACAAAATATTTCCAAATAAAAAATTAACCGTATAACCAATTAACCAAAATAAATAAACCAAATTAACCAAATTGTCTAAAATAATTAACCATTCCATTAATCACTTATTAACCGAATTCTACTCAACCCTAGTAGCAATGATGCATGACTAGGAACCGGTCTTTGATTGTGATGTTATAAAGTAGTTATAGACATTCACAGCCAACATAATATGGAACCTACAGGGTCACACACATAAGATTCATTTGGAATAGGATTTTAATCATGAATGATAATTAAATTGATTAGGTACTCAATTTAAACAATACTTGAGTGACTGGATTTTGAACTGACTGGTTCAAGTGTTGAACTGACCGATTGGAGTATCAAGTTAATTGGATATTGCATTGGCTAAAATCTTGGATGAACAATGGAATGAACCGACCGGTTAGCTAAGTGAAGCGATCAGCTCAAGGTCACCAGACAACTGGTTCATGAGATGAACTGCCCAGTTCACAAGAAGAATTCAATTGCCTTAAGGATTAGTGTTGAGGTCATGCCATTTATTAATTGGATCAGAATTACCAATACAATTGTGATTGGGAAACATGATGAAACAACCAGTTCACTTGGTGGATCGATCGGCTCACATGCCAACTGATTAGTTCACCTGTGAACTGATCATGTTGTTGTTACAAGTTATGAAAATTTGAGAAATTCTGGTCCCTTCGACTCCCACACAGATTAGGAACCTTATCCTTCTTATAAATAGAGGGGTATTGGGGGGTTCCCAGAGACACAACTCAATTTCTACTAACAATTATTTGTCTTATCTTGTTGGGGTAACCGTGAGGACCCGAGCAAGTCCTACCCGATAAAGGGAGGGATAGTAAGGGAGAACAATTGTGGGAGAGCAAGTTGGAGACTAATAGGACAATGTGAAGGGACAACTCCTTGTCCATTCTACTAGAATGAAAAGAGTTTCCAGTGGTCTATGTGGACTACTTTGGAGGTGTAGATCTCTTCCCTCTAGGAGGACAATGTCAACATGTTGTTCATAGTAATCAACCAGGAGCTGACGCCGACGTTGTTCGAGTGTGACTTGAAGAAAGGGCAAACAC
This sequence comes from Alisma plantago-aquatica, assembly GCA_963693085.1. Lineage (NCBI taxonomy): Eukaryota > Viridiplantae > Streptophyta > Magnoliopsida > Alismatales > Alismataceae > Alisma > Alisma plantago-aquatica. The sequence goes on along the minus strand of OY856412.1, from coordinate 1,060,393,774 downwards.
CATGACGAGGAGACTGTCATTGGACTTGCTCCATGACCAGGTATATACTCTAAACCATCCTTCCCATTACATAGTTATTGATGTGTTCCTTTGGTTTTAGGGGAATATGATAGTTAAAGTTTTGTTTATGCTACCTATTTTGTTGCCATATTTCCCTATAGGGGTATCAGAGATACATCAATCTATTGTGTTTATAGGATAATTGATATGATTGGATTCTTGGTTTCATCATTTATTTATTTCATATGATGTGGATTAAATTATTAGTTTACATATCTGATTAACAACCATATAAGATACTGAAAAATCACTAGAGGGGGGGTGAATAGGGTTTTAAGGTTATTTTAACAGTTATTTAACTCAAACAACCACAAATGAAAAAGTAAGAAGGAGACAAGGGATTTAGAGTGGTTCCTACCTTAGAAAATACTAAGGCAGTCAGTCCACTACCCGGTTGCTTACCCAACCGGGATTTGAAAGTATTAATTTTATTACCTTCACAAGGAATTACACAAAATACAATACTTTCTTACACCCCTTTGAACAACCTTCACTTTGAAGTAGATGCACCAACTTGAGGTAGCCTTCTTGAAGTAACTCCAAGCTCCCCCTTGAAGTAGCCTTCCTCTTAGAAGTAACCTCACGTTGCACCAGCCTTCTTGAAGTAGTCCAAAGTCTCCTTCTTCACCAAGAAGATCACAACCCTCTCCAATCCGCAGCCTCCAACCTAGGAGTAGCAAGGAGAGTACAAACAATGAAAGTGAACAAGAAAGGAAAACAGAAATTACAACTTATCCTTTGAAGCACAAGGCTTGATTTGCCTATATCAAGTGTGTAGATCTCCTAACCAAAGTATATGGAAGTGTGATAGCTGTGGATAGGAGATACTAGCCTATAGGACACGAATTTAGAGCAAGGTGAAGAGTAGCCAATTTCAAGTATTGCTCAATTGCTCAAAACAGGTTGCTAATGCAAGTATATGCTCAAAGATTGCTCAAGTATGGAATCAAGTATTTTTAGGTGTCCTAAGGCATGTCCTATTTATAGGAATGTCCTACAAGTTCTTAAGGACGTTCTAGACAATTTCTAGGGGTTTCTAAGTGCTTAACTAGCCGTTAGATATAAGTTAGTTTCTTTAACAACGGCTAGTTAATTAATTCTGCAGTTGCTGTCAGAGTCCATCTCGGTCGAGAAATGGTCGACCGAGACATCTACTCGGTCAAAGTTTTGTCGACCGACAGGCTCTCTGGATCAAGTGTTTTGCAACGTTTATCTCCAACTTCCAACTACCTTGTCAGCTGTGTCTAATAGCTACTTGGGTCTTTCTCGGTCGAGAAGCTTGTCGACCGAGAGTGTCTCGGTCGAGGCGTTTGTTGACCAAGATTGCCCCTGTTTCAATGTTTCAATTTAAGGCATTAAGTGTGTGTATGAGTGTGCATATGTGACATTATTGAAGGGGATGACCTATCTAAGTGTAGTGATTGGCTAGAGTAGATCTAACGCTTGATTTACATGAAGTCTAAGTACTTGTACATTATATATTTGTACAAGTTTACAATTGATTACATTTCATGACATTTACAATCATTCAAGCATATAGATTCCCTAGTGCTTTGTCATCCACCTTATTCCTGCAACACTCAAGTAACATATTAGATCAACAAGAATGAAATGTTTATCATTATCAAAACAAAGGGATTTACAGATGTCCATTTAGCCAACAATCTCCCCCTTTTTGAAGATGACAAACATTTCCTAAATATAAAATAAGAAAATATAAAACATGTGAGTTTCATACCTAAAGATTACCTTTGTAAATTTCTTCTCTTGTTTATAAAATGTGTGCTTATTATTCCCCATGAATTATGGAACGTGAAATCCAATTCTTTAGGGAATATATCAACTTTATCCAAAGCACAATTACTAAGTTTTCTATTTATTTCTCCCCCTTTGTCATTTCAAAAAGATATCCGTTAAAAACAAATATTTGTGAGTCTTTTAGTAAGTACTCAATCACTTGTAAAGGATATTAAATCTTGAAGGTGATAAAGAAAACATTTTAATATTTAGAGTATATGAAAAGTATTGCTCCCCCTTAAATAGATATCCCTCTTCAATAGATGGTCAATTTAGCCACAATTTTAAATTTTAGGTATTTGCAAAGATTTCATCCTTTTTGATTTATGACATATTTATTACTCCCCTTACTTTGTATGCTCTACTAGAATAGTCTTATAAGCCATGTTCAAATGATGCCATAGAGGAATAACCATTATAATCAGTAAAGATAACCAATTCATTAGAATCATGGAATTATTACAATCATGCAAAGATAACCAAATCATGTAAAATAACCATTTCATTACAGCTATTACAACGGACACTCATGATCTCATTGAAAAGACTTAAGTATTACATCGATATCTGGGTCTTTTCCAAGAAATGACTCAGCTCCATAATACTGGACTAAAGTTTGCCACTCCAAAGCACCTGTCTTGGTTAAAGCATATGCTTCCAAGAAGGTGTGAACACGATCAAAGAGGAAATGAGCAGCAATGTCTTGTAGTTGCATGTGAGAAAAATGAGTGTGGGCGAGATCAGGAGATGGTGGAGGTGGAGTTTGGTAGTAGTTGTAGGAAGGGTTATATGGGTTGATCATGCCAGGATTTAAAGAGTAAGGATATTCATCTGGTTGATTTGGAGAGAGGACTTGCATCCTTTGGTTTAAGTAGGTCATGGCATGGTGACTATAATCTAATTGCTTACTTAGATGATATTGTGATCCAGCAATGTAGGTTAGGGTGTTTTGGATGGGATCATGGGGTAGGTTGGTAGGAGGAGGTGGTGTTGGTATGTCCTGAGTAGATGTCTCACCTTCCGTCCTAGCTCTCTTGTGACCAAAATCAATTCCCATCTTTTCTACTGTGTTTTTGCTTATCTTTTGTGGTTTTCTCTCCCATGTGTATCCTAGATCCTCAAGTTGTTTCTTAAGAAAGTGTTGAGTGATTTGGAATACAAAATCAGCATAAGGGGGATTGCCAAAAAACTCAAGCATATTCTTAATGATGATGCGGATAAAGTTTATGGGAATGCGTTTGATGATGGCATAGATTAGATACATGCGAAAGGTAGGGACTTCAGACTTGTTTGCTCTAGGATGTATATTTGTGGAAACAATAAGGTTGATAATCCTAGCTGTAGGTTTGAGGTTAATGGCATAGTAGGTACCCCTATCTTCGTGACAAGTTGTATTAGATTGAAAAATGGTTCATTTAATCTCACTAAGATTGACGGTATTGTCATCTTGGGAAAGAGTATTGAGTGGATTTCCAGTGGTAAGGTCAAGAGTGTCTTGGTATTCTTCTAAGTCTATGTTGAGCATGTCAAGAATATCCTCCTCAGTAAATCAAAAGCTATGCCCATTGACTATAGAGTAGAAGGAGTCATTATCATTTTCGGAATGAGAGATTAAGTTTTCATAGAACTCATTTACCACTTTGGAAGAGTAGGAGGGGAAGGAAGGGTTCAGAAACTCTTTCAAGTTTTGCACCTCGAAGAGATCCTCCAGGTCGACGATGTTGTAGAAGTCCATGACATCAATCAGCCGTCATGGAAGAGGAGTTTTGGAGGAGAGCCTGAGGTAGCGATCACCGACATCTACATCGATGAAGGAGATGTCGTTGATGATCGTCAAAGGTGGAGTAGCCGCCCTTTCTTTCCTGCTAGCAACTTTCTTCTTTCCACGTGTTGATGATGAAGCCATTTCTTGGCTTTAAGGTGGAGAAGAAGCAAGAAAGTCTTGGAGATGGAGAGGCTAAAGAGTTGCACACAAATGCACTAGAAGGAAGTGAAGGTGTAATACAATGACCCGTTTTTGGTCCTTTTTATAGCAATCCAGTAACCTGGTCGGTTGACAAATTGTCGACCGACGACCGGCAACGGTCATATCCTAGGCGTGCCACTCGGTCGCCCAACGGTCGACCGACAATAGTTATATTCAAACGGTCAGATTCCAACGGTCATATCCCAACGGTCAATTCTCGGTCGAGCAATTTTCGACCGACATTGGCTCGGTCGAATAATTGTCAACTGAAAGTGTGTCTGAGTTTTGCCGATGTAATTTTTATTTGAAGTCTGTCGGTCGAAAGAGATAGGTTGACCGAGATGTTTTCGGTGGAGGAATTCGTCGACCGACAAACTTACTGTGGATGAATTTATAAGCTGATTCTTAATGCAAATGATAGACTGAATTTGTAGAGCATATATATGTTTTCTAAGGGAGTAATATTGTGATTATTATTACCAATCTTTGAACAATTTTGTGGTCATAATTTTAATTGGTCTTTTGATCACAATTTTTATATAGAGAATGATATTCAAATAAGTATTGTGCCAAACTTATTTTAGGTCGACTTTGACTATGACCATAGCGCCCCTTGGTCAAGCTTGATTTTAACCCAGAGGCAATTTTGTAGATTTCCAATTTGATCATTCATATGTGAAGTATGATGTCTGCATGTAACTCGATTAGATATTAATTTGAGGCATTTTGAGTGATACTCAATATGAAGATTTCCGTTCGTAATTCTCCTAGAATATTTATATAAGCTTTGTTGTAGGTACATAAATATCAAATTCTATTTCGTCTTGTACCCTTGTTTTCATGTAAGATTCTCCAAGAAAATATGTATCCTTGAAAGCAATATCTCACGTTCTTAATTGAGAAATTTTTATCTTATGTGTTGCAAGCCAATTGAAAAACCACTAGAGGGGGGGTGAATAGGGTTTTAAGGTTATTTTAACAGTTATTTAACTCAAACAACCACAAATGAAAAAGTAAGAAGGAGACAAGGGATTTAGAGTGGTTCCTACCTTAGCAAATACTAAGGCAGTCATTCCACTACCCAATTGCTTACCCAACCAGGATTTGAAAGTATTAATTTTATTACCTTCACAAGGAATTACACAAAATACAATACTTTCTTACACCCCTTTGAACAGCCTTCATTTTGAAGTAGATGCACCAACTCGAGGTAGCCTTCTTGAAGTAACTCCAAGCTCCCCCTTGAAGTAGCCTTCCTCTTAGAAGTAACCTCACGTTGCACCAGCCTTCTTGAAGTAGTCCAAAGTCTCCTTCTTCACCAAGAAGATCACAACCCTCTCCAATCCGCAGCCTCCAACCTAGGAGTAGCAAGGAGAGTACAAACAATGAAAGTGAACAAGAAAGGAAAATAGAAATTACAACTTATCCTTTGAAGCACAAGGCTTGATTTGCCTATATCAAGCGTGTAGATCTCCTAACCAAAGTATATGGAAGTGTGATAGCTGTGGATAGGAGATACTAGCCTATAGGACACGAATTTAGAGCAAGATGAAGAGTAGCCAATTTCAAGTATTGCTCAATTGCTCAAAACAGGTTGCTAATGCAAGTGTATGCTCAAAGATTGCTCAAGTATGGAATCAAGTATTTTTAGGTGTCCTAAGGCATGTCCTATTTATAGGAATGTCCTACAAGTGCTTAAGGACGTTCTAGACACTTTCTAAGGGTTTCTAAGTGCTTAACTAGCCGTTAGATATAAGTTAGTTGCTTTAAAAATGGCTAGTTAATTAATTCTGCAGTTGCTGTCAGAGTCCATCTCGGTCGAGAAATGGTCGACCGAGACATCTACTCGGTCGAAGTTTTGTCGACCGACAGGCTCTCTGGATCAAGTGTTTTGCAACGTTTATCTCCAACTTCCAACTACCTTGTCAGTTGTGTCTAACGGCTACTTGGGTCTTTCTCGGTCGAGAAGCTTGTCCACCGAGAGTGTCTCGATCGAGGCGTTTGTCGACCGAGATTGCCCCTGTTTCAATGTTTTAATTTAAGGCATTAAGTGTGTGTATGAGTGTGCATATGTTACATTATTGAAGGGGATGACCTATCTAAGTGTAGTGATTGGCTAGAGTAGATCTAACGCTTAATTTACATGAAGTCTAAGTACTTGTACCTTATATATTTGTACAAGTTTACAATTGATTACATTTCATGACATTTACAATCATTCAAGCATATAGATTCCCTAGTGCTTTGTCATCCACCTTATTCCTGCAACACTCAAGTAACATATTAGATCAACAAGAATGAAATGTTTGTCATTATCAAAACAAAGGGATTTGGAGATGTCCATTTAGCCAACAGATACCAATTAATATCTATATGATATGATATATATACAGTTTACACATGTTTCTCTAAAAGAAAGTTTTAATGGTGGATGTGAGGCATGGTTATGGCCAATAACCCTATATATTTGTGCATGGTTATATGGTACATTTTATCTTGGTTTTTATATCGAGCCTCTACCTTAACTTCCACTTGTAAAAGTATTATTCTCTTCTACCTATGCTCTCTTTTATCATTTAATATGTAATAACATTAGGATAGTTTAATTTCTTGTTACAACGAAGAAGATGCTCAACACCAAGACAACCGACCATCTCGGAAGATGAGTCGACTGGCTTGAGGACCAAGGAGGATGAGTTGAACTTATCGACTCATGGACTACACCGACCGAATGGAAGATCCAGAAGATGGTGGACCCAGACTAGACAAATGGTGGGATGATAACCAACCGACTAGGAGGTGATCCGACCAGTTCAAGGGTTGAACCGATCAACCCAGATTAATAAGCATAGATCTTCATCAATAATAGGTTTCTACATGAGATGTAGATCTAGGTGGTAGTAATTCCTTATGGATCCAAGGAACTACAGTAGAATGGTCATAACCATCGCTTATGCTCATTGCGTGTTTTCATTATGGGATATAGCATGTATATAATATGTATTATATATATCATGATTGGATAATGTATATGTATTTTTAAATACAAACTCACTCAATAACATATTAAGTGTTAGATTATTTCCATAAGAAACACACATGAAAAGCTTGATCAACCAAGAGTAGGTTACACCAAAGGGTGGTGCGCCATCCATCTTGTGGAAGTGTGATGGTAGATATGTAGGTTCTACCAAAGAAGGGTGCATATGCTATAATTACTGGATTTTGGTTCATGCTTAACTGGGTGTCCTTAATGATATTAAGCACCTAGAGGCATGTACATAACTATGGTAAAGTGTTCACATATCATCTATCTAAGAATTTCATAAGATAAAATTAGCATAAGTTGCCTACCTTAATAATTGATTATGGACACTAGTATTGCTCTAGTAATAATTGAATTATTTTAGATCTTGGCTCACTAGAAGGTTGTACATTGAAATCTTCCTAATTGATATTTAAGGGTTATTAGTTTGAATAAAATAACGAGAGGAATAATAAATAAAGTCCTAATTGAATATTGCCAATTTTGAATCAAATCAAATAAAAAAAAATCAAACAAAATGAAAAAAATGTTCTTATAGAATAAAATGGCAATCAAATCATCATTGTAACCGGTCCTTAGGAAGGACAAATTTAACGAAACAAATTTCCATAATTGGTTTTGGACTTTGAGAAGGGTTCTCAATGAAGAGCACAACTCTATCTAAGAAATACCAATGCTAGAAATACCTACTCCTAATGCACCTAGGGTTGAAGTGGATTCTTATTGTAACCATGCCAATGTTGTTTTGGATATAAAGCACATTATGCTAAGTTGCATGAAATATGAGTTGCATGAGCAGTGTGAGAACATGAAGATACTTGAGATGGTAATACATATTGAGAACTTGAATAACAAGCACACAAAGCAAGAAAGGTGTAATATTTCAAAGGTTCTCTTTAAGTGTATGATGACAGAGGGAGACTCAGTAGAGACCCATGTGCTCAATATGATTGGACATGTTGAATATCTATAAGAATTGGGATTCTTTGTGAGCTAAGAGTTGGCCATGGATGTGATTCTGCAATCATTTCCTGAATCATATAACATTTTTTGAATGTTATCACTTAAATAACATGTCCAGACTATTGTCAAATTTGCTTGGCATGCTAATTAATATTGAAGCAAGAATGAAGAAGGACAAATCTGTGATTGATATCAGTGGAGTTAAGTCCAAGGATGGAATCAAGGCCATGAATATTTTTGAGGCTGAGCACAAATCTAGATCTTCAACATTCAAGATAAGGAGAAAGAAAAGTACAAGAGGAATCTATTCTTTGTACATGAAGGGTATTGAGGAAGAAGAAGATGGGGATGGCGATCTCCACTTCAGGTATATACGTTATTGAGATAAACTTATCTACTTCTTCATCTTGGGTACTGGAGACCAGATGTGGATATCACATATGCTCGAATATGCAAGATCTGAAAAGAAGTAGGCCTTTAGGAAAGGGCGAGGTTGAACAATGAGTCACAAATGGAGCAAGAGTTGTTGCCACTACAGTTGGAACCTATAATTTATCTCTTTCGACAAGGCTTGTTATAGAGTTTGTGAACTACTATTATGTAAATTCCATAAATAGAAACATTATTTCTATATCTTGTATGGACAAGGAGTCATATGAATTTCATATATATAATGGCCAATGTTCTATTTTAAAAGATGGGATCTTTTATGGCAATGACCCAATGTCTTAGTTGGATATCCTAAGGAGACCAGGGGATATTACTTTTGTTCCCTCTTTGACAACAAAGTGTTTGTTTCTAGAGATGCTACATTCCTAGGAAAGGATTTTATTTCCAAAGGAACTAGTAGGAGGAAAGTAGAACTCGAAGATGTTCAAGACCAACAAGAAAGCATTAGACCGATAGTTGCACAAGAGGATCAAAGAGAATCACAAAAAGTTTTAGAATCTCAAATTTGTCAAGTAACACAGGTACCTTGTAGATCTAGTAGGATACACCTTGAATCTGAAAGATTGGGATATGTTGCAACTCAGGAAGGTAGTGATTTAGTCATAGATTATGAGCCAACAATCTATTTAGAAGCTACTAAGGGACTAGAATCAAATAAATGGCTTTAGGCCATGACATCTGAGATGGAATCCATGTATGCCAACAAGGTATGGAACTTGGTGGATCCACCTAAAGGGGTGAAACCCATAGGGTGCAAGTGGGTCTTCAAGAAGAAGAACTACATGGATGGTAATGTACAAACCTATAAGAGTGGATTGGTTGCAAAGGATTTCATACACGTTCAACATGTTGATTATGACAAAACTTTTTCTCCAGTTGTCCTGGTTAAGTCCATTAGGATCTTGCTTGCTATTGCAGCTTATCATAACTATGAGATTAGGCAGATGAATGTTAAAACCACATTCCTTAACGGGAATATTCTTGTGGATGTGTACACGATGCAACATGAGGGATTTATAAATCTAAAAGTATGAAAATAAAGTTTGTAATCTACAAAGGTTAATTTATGGATTGAAGCAACAGTCTCAGAGATGGAATCTTCATTATGATGAGACAGTCAAAGAGTTTGGCTTCACTCAAAATTAAGATGAACCTTGTATGTACAAAAAGTTCATGGGAGCATGATTGTATTCCTGATATTGTATGTGGGTGACATGCTATTGATGGGGAGTGGCATTCCTACTCTAAAAAAGGTAAAGACATGTCCAGGAAGTGTGTTTTCTATGAAAGACATGGGTGAAGCATCCTACATCTTAGAAATCAAGATCTATAGAAATAGATCTAGAAGGCTTTTCAGATTAATTTACAACACATATATTGACAAAGTGTTGAATAGGTTCAACACAGAGAGCTCAAAGAGAGGAAACCTGCCCATGTCTCATGGGGTTACCATCTCTAAAGATCAATGTTCCAATTCTTTTGAAGAAAGGGAACACATATGCATCAACAATTTGATCCATCATGTATGAAATTTTGTGTACATGTTTCTAATGTCTCATATGCCTTGAGTATGATGAGAAAATATTAGTTTGATCTAGGTGATGCTCACTGGACATCCATGAAGAACATCCTTAAGTACTTGAGAAGAACTAAAGATCAATTCCTTGTCTATGAAGGAGAGGAAGAGTTGGTGGTAAAGGGTTACACCGATTCGAGCTTCCAAACTGACCAAGATGATTACAGACAGTAATTTTGATTCATGTTTTGCCTCAACAATAGAGTCGTGAGTTGGAAGAGTTCCAAGCAAGAGATAGTTTTTGATTCTGTAACAAAGCCTGAGTATATTTCTGCATTGAATGCAACAAAGGAGGTTGTTTGGATCAAGAAGTTCATCTCTGAACTTGGGGTAGTTCCAAGCATCAACGACACATTTGAGCTATATTGTGAAAATAGTGGAGTTATTGCACATGCTAAGGAACCCAGAACGCATCAGCATTCTAAGAATATACAAAGATGGTTCCATCTCATATGAGAGATCGTACATAGAGAACAATATTGTTGACCCCTTGACAAAAGAACTTTCACAGTAGAAGCATGATGGTCATGTTATATCACTTCGAATAAGATTCATGGGTTATTTTCTCTAAGTACAAGTGGGAGTAGTGTTGGTGTGTATGCCCAGAAATCCAATCAGATGATGATTGTAATGGCGTAACTTGTAAATGATTTGATTAATAATAGAGGAAAGCTTCCAATTTATTCTATTTTATTCAGTTATGAGATAATGAAGTAACATGATAAATGTCTAGAGATTGATACTACTCAATGATGTATGTCTTCAAGTGTGTGACATGAACAATGAGATTGTACAGATGTTAAGAGTATATACACATAAGACTGTGGGAGGCTGATAGATAGAAATAACACATAAGACTAGAGTGTGTGTTGGTTGATGATAGAATCCCATCAGTCATGTTATGTGATATCAAACCAAGCACATAGATACTTGTTAGAGAACAGTGTATTGGACAAACCCACCACATGGAAATTAAGATTGGTAGTCAACATCATATCTTACAGTGTTGGTGGTGATTGTGGTTCTTAGACCTGGAATCACTACACTCACCACATGTTGTTCGATGTATCTTGACATCATCCACCATGATTCCAAATAAGGATTGACATAAAGGTGATGATCGAATACATTGTGACACATGGGGATTATTGTGAGTGATGTAGATGGGATTTGACCCTCATATAGTAGTATGATATCTTGGGCACTTGATAAGCGAGACTGAGAAATGCATGGCCACTCGCATGTGAGTCAATATATGACATTGAGCGTACATGTATCTCAGACAGTGTGCTCTGGTTCAAGGAACATGGATTGAATGATTGAAGAGGATGACGATTCCATACGTTGAGTTCAATACCAAATATCAGTGACATAGGAACTGTACATACATTACAACACCAATCACTTATCATAGGTTGAAGTTGTTCTCCAACTTCCAATTTACATGGGTAGAAATTATGTGTGACTAGTCACCACTCTTTGCTTGTGATGTCACAAAGTAGTTCTAGACATTCACTACCAACGTAATATGGAACATATAGGGTCCCACACATATGATCCACTTGAAATAGGATTTTAATCATGAATAATAATTAAATTGATTACTAAAGTGTTTAGGTACTCAACTTAAACAACAATTGACTGATTGGACTCTGAATCGACTGGTTCAAGTGTTGAACAGACCGACTGGAGTGTTAGGTTAATTGGATATTGCTTTGGCTAACATATGGATGAACCAGGGTATGAACCAACTAGATAAAGGTTGCTAGACAATCGGTTCATGAGATGAACCATCTGGTTTAAAAGTGCAATTAGATTGCATCAAGGATTAGTGTTGCCATCATATCATGCATTAATTCGATTAGAATTGCCAATACAATTGCAATTGGGAAACATGGTGAAACAACTGATTCACTTGGTGAAGTGATCGGCTCACATGCTAATTAACCGGTTCACCTGTTAACTGATCATTTTGACGCTCGGAGGTTGCAAAAATTCATGAAATTTTGACTGCTTCTACTCCCACTTAGATTGGGAACCCTGACCCTAAACCTCCTATAAATAGAGGTGTATTGGGGGATTACCAGAGACATAATTAATTTGCTTCTAACAATTTTTTGTCTGTTTTGGTTGTGATAACTGAGAGAACCCGAGCAAGTCCCACCCGATAAAGGGAGGGATAGTAAGGGAGAACAATTGTGGGAGAGAAAGTTGGTGACTAGTATGCCAACATGAAGGGAAAACTCCTTCTTGTCTGCTCTAATAGAACGACAAGAGTTCATGTTGGTTCATGTGGACTACTCTAGAGGCGTGGAGATTTTCCCTCTAGGGGGACAACATTAACCTACTATTTGTGGTGCTCAACCAGGAGGTCAACGTAGATGTTGTTTGAGTGTGACTTGAAGAAAGGGCACATACCACGATAAGGTGATTGTATTTGGACTTGCTCCAAAACTAGGTATATCCTCAAAACCATCCTTCCCATTGCATAATTATTGACGTGTGTCATTGGTTTGAGGGAAATATTACAATTAAATTTTTGTTTCCTCTTCCTATTCTGTCTCCATATTTCCCTACAACAATTTCAGGACAAATACATGAAAATGGATAAAATTTATGTACAAGAGCTATTTTAGACAATTTAGGCAAAATGTACATAAAACACATGAATATTAGATATTTTCTTCTAAAATGCTTAAATAAGCTCCAATTTTGGTAGGGAAATCATGTGCATCAAGACACAATCTATTGACTATGGAATATAGGATTTTGGGAATGTTGGGATGCTCCGTATAGGTCATATCTATAGTTGAAGGTGTGTACTAGCAAGTAGTAATTATAGGATTAAATCATATGTTCATTTTAGGTAGATTTGGTGGATATAAAATCATCACATTATTACTTTTTGGTCCCCTCTAACGACCATACCCGCAATTATAAAAGAGCTATTAAACTCAGTTGACAACCAATGAAACTCGACTAATTATGAAGGAAACTCATTTGATGGCCATATAAACTCACGAAGGGCAAAGGAATTGATTGAAAACACTTCCTGGTATTTTATTTCTCTTCTACAGATGAGGTTTCTCTAGAGAAAACTTGTTGAATGAAGGGGTTTGAGTAAAACTAAGATACCCCAAAGTGTCACAATTCATTTCAATTGTTGCAATAAGCATTATGAGCTTAATTATGTGCCATACATCGATTACAAGTTATTTACAACAAAGATCTTAGCAGAATTGTATCTAGTCTTCAATCTTGAACTTTTTGCATGTATTACTTGAATTATGTGTTTTTTGGGTTTGAATTTTATGGCATTAGAATTGTGTATGTTTAATGTGAAATCATTCGAATAGAACCATTAGACATAAATAAGTGGAATGGTTTATTCATTGTTAAAACATGAGATTACGCTATTAGCCTCTCAAGTCAACATTCCAAAATTTTGGAGATGACACATGATTCCATAGATGTATTGAAAGCTTTGAAGTAAAATCTTACACTTGGAGAAATGAGAGGTTAAAGAAGTAGTTCATGCGCTTCCCCTCAATTTATGATATATCACCTATTAGTTTAGATTTCACAACAACACAAAATATATATCTATGTGCTAATAACTTTACAAAACTATGTCTTCTCCCCCATTTTCATATCAAATAAGTGGATGGAAGGGGTATAAGAACAAAAAAGGGCTTGTCCAATCAATTAAGATAATACAAATAAAGACATATAGTTGAACAACCCAAGAAATATTGATCAAGATATAAGAATAACATGTGAAAGATACCATTTGGGAAAATTACAATTAGGACCTATGTCATAGAAAGGATGAAAAAAATAATGCATGCTACTAAAAGGTGTAGAAACAATAGAGGCATTCACAAAAGTATGCAATTAAAGAAATCATAGATATGTATGAGTTCGTAAAGAGAATCGTCATCATAATATATCTTAAGATGTTTTTCACAACAAGATATAATTTTCATTTGAAGCTCAAGGTGCATATAACATCAGAAGGATATACAAATAGAACTATATAGAAAATTAGTGAACAAGAGAAGTAGACTAACCACAACTAAGAGTTTCGTAGATATTATCATCAACGAATGCATTTAAACTCAAGAAAATTGTTGCAAAATATGAAGATAGATTTGCATACATGAAGTTTGCGATACAAAAATATTATCAAGATAACTGGAAATGCATATAAAATATAAGAAGACCAATGGAATGTCAAGACAGATGGGAACTGTGTGAGAAAATCTAAATCACAGGGATGTTATCAACCATTTTTCCATTTACATAATTAGAACATGATTCCATTGATCTAATTCTTGGAATGACAATTCAAATAATGACAACTAATGGCACGACCACAAATTTCCCATCAATGGAGCTTTATAGAATAAACTCAACTGAAGATAGTCATTTTACAAAGACAAGAAAAGATATAGAAACATATTATTGATGATGTTTATTTTGAGGAAACACAGTGGGTGACAATTGTTGTTATTGACACTTGATTTTTGTTCACTCATTCAATGATCAAGATCTGATCATCCTTTGGCTAAAAATGGAGTATATTCCAATTTATTCCACATTTTCCATCTAATTAGTCCATTCAATTCACCCATTTTTCACACTTACGGGTCTTATACATGAGGTGTTTTCTCTAGACTTGAGTGCAATTTTCACTTAAATTCAGATTTTTACAAGCCTTTTTCCATAAATTTCTTAGTTGGATTATTATGAATAACATATTCAATTTTAAATCCTATAGATATCCAATACCCATGATCTTCACAAAAATTCATGCCTTCTTATAATAAGGAAGATTGATGTCAAGAACTATCCTCTTATCTTCCTTCATTTTTTATTGCTTTATTCCATATATGAATTGATCTCGTAATACCAAATGATTTTATTTGAAATATCCCCAGAATATTTTTGAACAATCTAGAAATTTAGATCAAAGAATTCATTTAAATCTACATGGAAACACCTGGTGGAATCCAATGATCGGCCAGATGACAAGCGGTAGAACCACGTGATCCGCCATGTGGTTACCTCACAGAAGGAAGATATTTGTCATGGGTTCTAAAAACTTCTATTTGAGTCTCCAAACCCTAATTTTTTCCTCCAAATACCCCCATAACTGACATACCATCTCATCCATTTTGACTTCTGGAAGTAAGAGAACCAATTATACCCCCCTTTCTTTTAAGTTATTTGAGTGACTAGAGATCCTTCCCTTTAAAAAAATCATTTCTATGTTGTTAGACTGCATGATGGTAATCATAATTTCTTTGATGTATATATATATATATATATATATATATATATATATGATTATAATTACTTTAATATAAAAATATGCTTATAACTGTTTCATTTGTGTAAATGTTCACAATTGCTCATAATCGCTTACTTAAGTTTCTTATGATTTTTAGCTGGATAAGTCATATGTAATCTTATGTGATTTAATTTAATGCTTGAGTTGGGTTTTACTCAAAATGGATTGGATCTTTCTCATATGGAATCATTTTTCAATATTGTCTCCTCTCTTTTTTCTAATGATTTTCTCCTAACTACCCAAGATGGATATATGTCATGGGATCCTGAGGTGATTAAGACCTTGCTCCTAGAATAAGGATATATATGGCAATAATCAAAAATCCACGACTGTCTCTAGTACCAAAAATCTAAAAACTAGAAGACATATTTTTATCACTTACTTTCCTTTAATTAAACATATAATAGTTGTTTCTTTTGAGAATACAAAGGAAAGATTCAATATTGGGTGTAGCTGATGTGGGGGTGCTTACACCTTCTCACCTTGTAACAATATCACCATTCTTAGTCTTTTTCCATGCTTTCCTACTAATCCTTATCCACCCTCAAGTGGAGTCAAATATGAGTTTCCTTTCGATTTCCCAATGATTTAAATATGCATTCCTATATAGCATATTTTAGGAATAAAACTCGGTGGCGACTCTAAAATCTATTGTTTTATCATGTTCTTGTGTTTTATGACTGCAAAATTAGCTTCATTGGGAATTTTTTTATGTAGGAGAATTTATTGGCAATTTTATTGGGAATTGCAACACATTATGAGTTGGATTTCTTTTGTTTGTGTTTTCTCAAGGATTTTGTGGGTTCAGGTGACCATCTATTTTATACCTATTTTCTTTGTTTCTTTTTAGTGTTGACAGAGAGTAGGGTAGGTTGGTAGAATAGAGATTCTATGAGCCCTCTATAGGATATCGAATTTGGTGTTCCTCCTATAATAGAAATTCCTAGGATGGTTTATTCCCTAATAAAATTTCTTCTTCCTGTCAAAAGGCATCTAGGATTTATGGAATTCACTTTATTTCTTTGATTTATTCCCAAATTAGGATTTTACTTGTACTTCATAATCAGGGCTTTCTCATCACTTCCAAATTAGGTTTTTGCTTCCGACTCGTAATTAGGTTTGCTCGCTGCTTCACAATCAGGGTTTTGTTTGCCACTTCCTAATTAGGGTTTTCTATATCTTTCCACTTAGGGTTTGTCACTACTACCCAATTAGGGTTTTTCCACTTACCTTTTAGGATTTATACTATGCTTTCTTTTTTAATACATGATAATAATAATAATAGATAGAGAAAAGCATAGAGAGGTATTTCCTATTAGTAAGATCCTTGAAAAGGATAATAGAGGTCTTTCATATGAGCAAGTTCCCTTCTTTCCTAATGACTTATGACTGATCTCTTGCATGAATGGTCTTGTTTTGGGATAGAGATTGCATATTTGCATGGGTATTTCTATCTCTTTTTTAATTTCTATATATCTGACCGTGGGAGTGCTCCCAAAAATTTAAAAACTTTCACTTGCAATTTACATGCCTACAAACATGTGTGTCTAGATAATGGGTGATATCACTCAGGTAGTATCCTTGGACAAGGAACATGAGTGTTAGTAAATTTATCGGTGCAACATAATGTCAGACACCCAAGGGCCTTTAGGAAACTACCTCTTAGATCTAACAATAATTTACAATGACTATAGTCATGAGGCGCATTATGAGTAGTATCCATATCTAATGAAATTGGGTAAACCCCTCCCAAAACCACAGTGAGTTCCATAATTATAGAGAAATTAATAACCAACCCCTCCTATAAGGGTTCATCTTGAGTGTGGATGCAAACCACATTTAATTTATAAGCTAAAAGGGGACGGTTCTATTTTCTAACTAATGCAACTCAAATGTATGGCTAGTTTTCTAGGTTCGTAAGGTTGTTGCTTTATTTTCTAGTCCTTAAGATTGTTATTGGTTTCATGCTTTAAGATGATCCTAATGCAGGTGATTTTTTTGACATCTTCTTGTGTCAATTGAAGATCTCAAAATAAATATTAACACCTTTTCAAAATCAAGTACTTTTTTCAAAGATCATCACTCCTCAATCAATAATCTTTTTAAAAGAGAATCAATCTTTAAAGATCAGCAAGATTCAATCAACAATATTTTCAAAAGAAAATGATGTTGAATAAATAATCTTTTCAAATGCTAAATAATCTTTTCAAAAGTAAAAAATCTTTAGTTAAATAATCTATTAAAAGTTGAATAACCTCTTGAATTTGCAACAATGTTTTCAAGAATAAACCATCTTAACCAAGTTGAACAATCTTTCTCAATTTTGATAATCTCAAATAATCCTCTCAACCATGAGCCATTTCAAGGATATGATCTTCCAATAGTCCCCTTAAACCATCATGAATGTGATCCTTCAACATAGTTCAAAATCTTACCAATCAATCTCCCCCCCCCCCCTATCCTACATCCGTAGTGGTTTTCCATATTTTTTCATATTACCTTACCAATATTTGACAGCCCACATCATGTTGTTAGATGCCAAAATTTATTTGACAACTCATTTATCTTATAAGGTTGACTTTCGTGCTTCTTGTATCCTACTTTGTTTTAGAAGGTTGTCAAAATACACCCTCAAGATGTCTAGAAACCTTTGCAAATTATTTTTGACTGGATCCACACAAAGATGCTACCCAATTGTAGTCTCCTATCCTAAAACACCACTCAAAATTTAACCCTTAGGTACCTTTTAAAAGGCTCCCCAATTTTAACACCAAGCTACATCCAACTTTGTACCATCTACTTTAATCATTTTCCACTCAAATGGTTGACTGGTATCTGTCTTCATGAGGAACCTCACAATTTAGCTTGAACACTTAGGAAAAATCTTTGTGATGACACTATAAGGCTGCTTGGTTCTCAATTTTGGACCTACTTTCTAGTACATGATGGAAATAAAATCCACACTCAAAATGCTTCAATCACATCTAGCTTAACGAATCTTCCAATTCGATTGAAATGTAACCTAGTAACATGTAGCCTACCAATGTCTGCCAACTACAGTCCTTAACTATGACATAAAATTGGACCATTCCACCCCTTTCATATTTATGAGGATATGGTCCTTGACCATGAACTAAAATTAAACCACCATCCATTATAGACTTCCCTATCTTCAAGGCTGAGCCCAGAAGAGCACTCCACCCCTTTGTTCTACCACTTCACTCTAGGAGGGGAGGATTCCTAGAAACAAATTGTCAAATTGGTTGATTTCTATGATGTCGAGGATGTAATCAAGGTTCCTAAATAAGCTTTGAGCCTCTTCAATCAAAAATTCCTTCAACGAGTAGGTAATTAATCAAATGTAGTCACTAGCCTTATATAGGATACCTTAATCCTAATTATTCACTTGACTGCTGGTATCACCCTTTTCAAAATAATTCTCTAGGGGGGGCTTAACTAACCCTTAGTATCACATTTTTATGAATAATTCTATAAGGGACTCCCCATGATAAAATTCACATCTCATCTACCATGCAAAATGGATAATTAGTCATACATAATTATTGGCCTTGAATTGGTCAATGGTCATCATCATATCTTTACCACTCAACATCATAAAAACCCTTCAATCTAATCCATCATGGGATTGATAGGTACATCTGATGTTGGAATTGGAAAACACCACTATCTCAATTGAGCTAGGTGAATGCACAATCTACCCATAGTTCATTCCTAAAGCTCCTTTATAGATGTTTTCTATTTAGAAGATTCCAGAATACCATAGAGTACCTATTTCAACTCTAAATAAGGTGGAAGTCCTTTTACTTTTCTTGCTATAAGATGTGTACAGAGAGATTTATCCTGAGGCACAATATATATTCTCTAGTAAACCTTGTGTTTGAACCTTACTAACCTGAATTTTAGGTCATCACATGATCTAACACGAGTTAATATTTCACTTGGTCTTATAAGGGATTTATGGAGATCTTCATGTCAAGAAAAGTCAAACAAGAACCCAAAGGGAGTGCAAAAGGGATGCTATCAACAACAAGCAACACAACCCCATCAGAGGGAAAAAAACCATAGAACCCATCCTTGTACTGGAAGTTTCCATCACCTCAAAGGTTTCATAACATGATGCTCTACATCATCCAATCAACATCACATATGTGCATCCTAGAGTGTCAATCATCCGCAAGGCATGTACCACCCATGAGTTATAGTTTAGGGAGCTTATTATGTTGGTCCAACAGTGCACTCTTTTCCATACAACATGCAAAACTTGTATCTAGAGCAACCAGGTCCATTCCAACATGGGCCCTACCAATATCCATTTCATGTAAATGTTGGTTTGATACTAGTATCTCACAAGATCATGACATCAACTTCAACCCTAGACAGTGAGGCCAAAGACAAGAAGAAGGTTGAGGAGGGCAAAATTTCAAGGGAAAATCCCAAAGACACATAGCAGGGAAACACTTATGTTACATGTAAAACTTGGGAATTTAAGAGGGATGTTCACTGTTCTGCACTCATTTTATGCACTATCACCCTCCCAGTACAACTTTCATATTGGAGGTCCATATAAGCTCCCACCACTGGGATACATGGAATCACCAGAAACAATCAAACCATCAATAATGTTGTGGTGGCACCCAACAAAGTGACGGCCATACCATAATCTACCATCAGAGACCGCCCCATTCTCAAGATCCTTCATAAGATAAAACAATTTGAGGGGACAAAGGATGGAGGGAATATATTTAGCAATTTTTGTCACTTCCCATATTCAAAGTTACTTGATAATTGTATCATGTCAAAGCTTCATTAATACTTAGGGAAGGGCAATCCATTTTCCTGTGTCAAGTCATATTGTTATGACATGGTATCTATGTAATATGATGATAAGGCCTTGATATAATATTTTGCATGCACTATGATAGGCCTCCATCATTGGCATGTTAAAAAAGTTAGACCTAACAACAATAACCACCTAGAAACACCTAGACAAGAGGCTCATTGATTAGTATGTCTTGAGTTTGGATTAGGTCCCAACCAAGGAGGGCCTAGAATTACAACAACATAAGATAGAGGAAAACTTCTTTGATATGTTAGTTGATGGTGAGAATTAGAAGCCCAACTATAGTTCAAGACAAGCGATAAATAGGACATAATCATGGTTATAAGGGAAGATTAACCTACCCTTACAAGGTTGTTATCCTTGCAAATGTACAATACATTCTCTAAATTAATCCACGCTTGGGTTCAAATTGGGAACTTTGACAAGAAAGGAGTATACCAGATCATAGGTGTCACCTATTCCCTCTATAAATACAAACTTCTTCACTCATACTTTGTAGATCCTCCCACTGACCCACGAGACATGCTATGGCTATAGAGGTTGCAAGAAGAGTTAAATGCCAAAAATGTCCATGTTGGTAAAATCAAATGCGTTACATGGTCAGTTGTATTGGTAAAAGTGATCCCCGGTTGTTTGATCAAACACATCATATGTGTTGTTGTAGCTCTAAGTAGGAGAAATGAGAACATATGAAGAATAATGGGGAATGCATGAGATAACTAGAATCCACATGAGGCAAATATGAGGGTGCATTTGACTTTGTCGTATCTTTGAGGAGTCAAAAACATGACAGGTGGAGTCACAAAATGTGCTCATTTTGTAAGGGGAAAACAAAGAAATAAGAATTGATTTGAGGTATATACCATAACCAAGAGGAGTCTAGGGGTCTTGGAGGCTTTATGGGCCTTCCTAGATCCGTCATTCAGCTTAAATTCCTTGCAGAAGAGTTTGAAGGATCTCACTAGTATCCAATCATGTGGTTCTAGTGGAGCCTTGCCTATGGGTCTCTCCAAGCTTCTCCTATTCCTTGTAGGGTAGGGGATGCTTTCTTAGGGTCTATTGATGGTGAAAGAGTGGGGAATTTATAGGAGGAGTTCAGTGGTGAGAGATAAATGCTCTTGTTCAGGCTATTGAAGGTGGATTTTGATGGAGAATATTTAAATGAATTGGGAACAATTAGCATCAAGTTGGAAAATAAATGGAGAAAGGTTTGTAGGGATTTAAATAGAAGCTTTTATAAGTATAGATGAGTTACTGAAGGGTAGAAACATGTCTAGGTTGCAGAAGATGAGAATTTTTATGATATTGATTGTTGTCAAGATTTTTGGTGTTGTTGTAAGGAGGAAGAATTGGATCAAAAGAATAGACTTTGATGCAATGAGGGATTAAGGAGATGGGGATTTGAAAAAAAAATCATGTGCCACTATGTGCAGCTCCCTCCTACAACTAATGAGTTGGAAAGATGACTCACCCTTGGCCACGACCTCCCTGGATTTGTTTCTCGATCTATTTAGATGGATTTAGGTGGTTATTTTAGGTAATTTGGGTATTTCTAGTGTATTTCTTCATATTTTCATACCTTTTAATGAAAGATTCAATTCCAATGAAATTTTGAACACTTTTCAATGTGGTTGTCCTCTATCTATGTAAAAATTGAGAGTCAAATATGTAGTTGGATCACTTAACTAATTAGTTGAGTAATATGTTTAATTTAGATATGTTTATATGTAACATGTACATGATATGCAAACTGGACATTGTATTACAAAATTCAGTATAAAGATTGATCAAGTAGTCATGAAATCATGTAGTGAGGTCAATATTAGACATAAATAATGGAAAAGTAGTAATTTAACAAGATTAATCAAAACTCACTACCTCACATACTCCCCTCTATATTAAGAATTGTTTCCCCAAAATTCACACTTCCTAGTTAGTCTCAGGAAATATTTCCTCCATATCTGATTTCAACTCCAGGTAGCATCATCACTATCATGATGCTTCCACAACCCCCTAACCATGTCAATCTTCTTAATTGTGAGATCCTCATTGCAACTATAAATTATCTAGACTAGAACTTCCTGATATACATGATTGTCCCTCAATTTGAATGAATCATGATTGAGGACATGACTGAGGTCCCTAACACATTGCTTCATATTCACATGGAAAACATTTATCATTATGTTGTATTATGGAGGTAGAGCCAACTTGGATGCACAATCCCCAATATTGTCTAAGTCTTTAAATGGAACTGCATATCTAGGTCTAAGTTTGCCTTTGTGTTTTGTAATATATTGAATTGGTTGGATCTTCATAATTATGTGGTCATCCGCCACAAATTGAGTATCCATCATGTGTGCATCAACATAAGACTTCCAATGGTCATGTACCCTCTTCAACCTTTTCTTAATTAGGTTTACATTTTCTAAATAGACTATAGTTTCTCAAATATAAAAATCAATTTTTATCCTACATTGTCCCAATAAAGTGAAGATTTGCAAGTCATTCCATATATGCCTTCATACGGAGGCATGCCTATATTAGACTATTAGTTGTTGTGTAGGCAAACTCAACTAGAGGGAGGTAGCGGCACCATGGATCACCAAAATTAGGGACTCATGATTCTCAAAAAGTCTTTTAAAATATCAACCATCCTCTCAAACTATCCATCAATTTTTAGTTTATTCGTTATATTAAAGTTCAACTGAGTTCCCAATTCTTCCTGAACTTGTCACCAAAAATGAGAAGTGAACTTTGCATCATGATTTTATAATATAGATACAATTCATCCAAGTAATATTACTATATTGTGAATATAAAGCTCTACTAACTCTAGAACTTTTTCAGCCCTCTTGATCATAATAAAATGGACTGATTTAATCAGGTGGTCGGCTACCACCCAAATGTCATCGTTTCCTTTCTTTGTCCTGTGAAAACCCACCACAAAATCCATAATTATTTTCTTCAATTTCCACTCAGGGATGTCTAAGGGTTATAGAAGACCTCCTAGATGTTGATGTTCAGCCTTGATATGTTGGTAGGTTAGACACCTTGAGATTAAGGCAAAAATGTCAGATTTCATTTTCCTCCACCAAATGTTGCCTTTGTAGATCCTTGTACTTTTTTTTATCAAGAATGCATTGTATACTTTGACCCATGAGCTTTCCACAACATTTTCTCTGTCATATTTAAATCCTCTAGGACCCATATGTGTTGTTTGTACCTAATTTTATGATCCATACTGACTGGAAGATGTGTCTGGGGTTTCTCTAGCAACTTAGTCATTTCCTCTAGATTCTATCTATTCTTCTAAGATGGAAAATCTTAGATCGGATGTAAAGTTTGACATTAATGATGGACAATCTAAGAATGTCACCCATACGCCTCAGGGCTCATGATGACATGACCTCCATGTTCCTTCACTTCATGGTGAAAAATGACATCACACTTAGCCTACTTCCTACTGAGTGTACTAGCCACAACATTTTCCTTACCAAGGTGGTAGATGATGGTGAAGTCATAGTATTTGTGACACTCGAGCCATATCCTCTATCTAAGATTGAGATACTTCTATATCATGTTGTACTTTAGACTCTTATGGTCAGTAAAGATGTCAAAGGTGGCACCATATAGATAGTATCAACATATCTTCAGTGCATAAATGATTGCTACAAGCTTGAGGTAATGGTAGGGTATTTAACATCATTTGGCATCAATTATAGAGAGGCATAAGCAACTCAATTTCCTTCCTGCATTAGGAATGAACTCATATTGAGCCTCGATGCATCTGTGAAGATGATGAACCCAACCATTCCTGAAGTATGTGTCAAGACATGTGTGTTGTTAGCTATGTCTCCAACATCTGGAAACAAGAATTGCACTCCTTTGACCAAACAAATCATTCTGCTTTCTTGGTGATCTTGGTGAGCGGAAAGGTTGTTTTGTTGAAGCTAGGTATGAAGAGGCGATGATAACCGTCAAGATCCATAAAACTTCGTATTTCAAAACTTTCTTAGGGGTTCACCACTAAAGAACAACCGAGATTTGGCAGGGTCAAAACAAATTTTCCTTCCTAATATTGTGTGGCTTAAAACATGACTTTGGAAATCCAGAACTCACATTTAGACAACTTTTCATAGAATATATGAGTTTGTAGGATATCAAGAAATTTACAAAGGCGATGTGATGTGAATCAATTTCATTTTAAGATACCAGAATATTATTGATGAAGACCACCACAAACTCATCCAGGAAGGGTTGGAAGATACTATTCATCAAGTTGATAAATATGATAGGTTTATTGTTCAACCCAGATGGCATGACTAGGAATTCAGAGTTCCCATAATAAGTTTGGAAGGTGGTTTTAGGAATGTCTTCATCGTTAATGTTGAGTTGGTGATAGCCACAACAAAGATTAACTTTTGAGAAGACATGAGTAGAACAAAGTAGGTAGAAAAGGTCATCAGTTTTGTTTAACTAATATTTATTTTTTATATTAGCTTGGTATATCATACGATAGTCAATGCACATGCAAAGAGATCCATCGTTTTTCTTCAAAAAAAGAATGGGTGCTCCTGAATGGGATGTATTAGGGTGGATGAAACCCTTGTGTAGCAACTCCTGTAACTAATTTTTTAGTTTAGTCAATTAAGAAGGCCATCTGATAGGGTACCCATGAAATAGGTGTGGTATCCAGTGTTAACCCAATAGGGAATACAATACACAATCAAGTTGTAACCCATGGAGCTCCTTAGGAAAAATGTTTGGGTAGTCACACATTTTGTCAATATTTTCTAGGGCACTCTTATCAAGATTGACTATTTATAGTTGCTAGGTATACTTTGCACAGTTTGGATATCAATGTTTGAGCTTAAATCAACAATATGAAAATATTTTGATTTTGATCATTTCTTCTAGGAATTACAAGAATAGAGAGATTAAGAATATAAACAATGACTTTCTTGGTATGATAATTAATCACAACATAATTTATGCAACCAATACATATCCATAATAAGGTCAAAGTCTTTTATGTCTACGAGTATAATTTTGATTCTAGATTACAATTGACATAAGATGGAGGGACCTTTCTAAGAATATATAAGGAGGTATTCATTTCCCACTAGGAGTAGTTACATCAAGTACGTACCCTAAGTTTAGTATCACCAGATTAGATATATAGGCAAGACACTAGACATGAAGGTGTGAGTTGACATAGACACAAAAAGAGGATAATAGAATGATTATAGAGTTGCATCACACCTATATATACACATATATTTGATGTATTATTTTTGCATGAGTTAATTATGATAAAGGCTTTTGGGAATGATTTCAAATTAAATGGTACTTTCCATGAGCTTGTTCCCAGTTTCATTTGCCTCAACCGCATCTATTGCAAAGACAGGGGCCAGCCTATTGTCACCCTATTTGGCTTATACTAGAGGAGGAAGGGTAAATTGTCTATGAAATGTCCCTATTTCTTATAGGAGTGGCAAAGTGGCATTGGATACTTGCACTAAATGGAATGGTAGTTACCAAAACTATGGCACCAAGGTACATTATGAATTTGTCTTTTTCCCTCTATTTGGGATTGCATTTTGATTCTTAATAAGGCTTCAATTGTAGTTATACTCCTGGATGTAGTTGTTGTTTTGGTAGGAGGAGCTCTAGGATTTTTGTCTTAGTTTCTGTGCTTATTTCCATAATTATTATGGAGTTCTCCTTTTTAATCTGCCTTTTCAGTCACAACACCAATTAGCCCTATGTAGGCTAGGCTAGGTGGTTCCTTTCCTTGTCTCATCCCCAACGTATTATCCATGGACAAGGCATGGTCACAGGCATCCTAAAAGATGGCAGGTTTGGATGAGGGGACAAATGTCTTTCAGGGTCAAAAAAAACCATCAATTTAATGGTCTATCTTCTTCTCTTTAGTGAGGTCGGTGACATGATGCTCTAGGAGACAGATATGACATCTAAAATCATCTACAGTGTTGATACCTTTGGTAATGGTGTGGAATTGTTTTTTATCTTTCCTTTTAGAATTAGATAGGAAATAGGTAGTAAAAATTAGTCTGAAGGCCTCCCAGTTAATATACATGATCAATTATGATCGGATATAATTCTCCCACCACAACTTGGTTTCCCCTTTCAACTAGTAGGTAGCAAATGGCACTTTACCTATTCAAGGAACCTCAAAACCCTAAATTTATTGTCCATGGACATTGTCCAAGCATCACCCTTATCTAGGACTCCTCTTGCATCCTCCCCATGAAAGGCTTTATGGTTAAGTTTCAAGAAATATGGGATTGTGATGGGTTTTGGGTAATTGTGTGACTAATGATGTTGCATGGAATGCTAGGTCATGTGTGTCACCCATAATAACTTTCTTTTGTTCTTCCAGATCCCTCACATTAATGGACTTGCTGAAGGAATCTACATCTTCCTCATCATCCGTCCTATGACTCTTTTCCTTATCTTTCTTGGTTCCAGAAGGTCCAACTCCATTCTTATTATTTCTAGTTCTTGGGGACATGTGCAAAAGTTTAATTGGTATAAATCTCTCATGTTGAAATTTCAAGTCAAATATATATTAGATAATGGAAATATTAGGATTTTTTCGATTATCACAAATTAATCTAAAAATTAGTTTTCTCTATCCTTAGGCTACCAATGATAGAGACATAGTACAAATCAGGTCAAAACGCCCAAATATTAAGAGATAATATTAGAAGTTATCCAATTTTTTCTAATAGGTGAATTAGGATTGTCCTTAAGAAGAATGTACACTAGAATACTCTGTAAGGTTAAAGGAAACTCCTTTGGCCCATTGCTGGATCCGCTAAGGCAAGGTGGAGCAGGGGAACCTCATTTGTTGTAGTTAGACAAATAGGAGGAACTACTACTAGAATCCCTTATGCTCTTTATAGACACCTCATTTTCACCATAGTGAAACTTATGGATTCCTTAGTTTAGATGTTATTAATATTATATCATTAATGTAGAAAAGTATGTGGTGGCTCGAATACCAACTATCATAGATTAGTTATAACCTGAATCCCAATCCCAATGTCGGTTCAGCTATGTTAATAATGTGTTTGGTTTGTAGTATTATAAATAGGATAGAACTCGAATCCCAATAAAATATAAAATCCCATGTTTAGTTGTGAAATAAATACACAATGATTTTAATCCCTTTGGAATAGCATTCCACCCAAGTAGGACTTTTAAGTTCTGCATCCCATAGGTATTCAGGGGTATAGAGGCTTTTAAAAGTCATCCACCTTGAATCCCTAGCAACAACACTTCATGCGCCTTAGTTCCATGTGCTTCACATTGGATGGCTGACAATCTTGTGACACACTGTCAGGCTAAATGAGATTACTCAAAACAAAACATCCAATCAAATGCTAATTAACCGCATAGCCAAAAAAGAGGAATAAATAAAACTGAATTAAACATCATCTACATGTATAGAAACATTTACATAAAGGTCCAACCTCCTTCATAAGATCATATACCATACCATGCATTTACATGTATGCGCAGTGGCTGAGGCAACAACCTGTATACAAAAGATATTGTTTCACATATACATGTCATATACAAACATTGGCATACTTCCAAAAACTTGAGTCGATGTACATATCATTTACAAACATCCCTTTGTCAGACCTGAGAGTACATAGATGACTCTAGGATGCTATAACAACTAGCCAACCTTCTACTCCTACTGCTCTCTAATATGTTGTTCCTCAACACAATGAACTTAACGTCGTCGCTGATGATCACCTAAAAAGATGCGGTGACCCATGATGTGAGACCCATGTCCTAGTGAGAGATATAACTCTCAACGATGATTATTGATTACATTAGGTTAATTAATATTAAACACATTAAGCAGATTAAATAGACTAAGAAAGTTAAAATGATAGGCAAAGCAACATGCATGTTTAACAAGGTATATAAAGGAACAAATAAAACTATCATGTTCTAACAGTTTACTACTCTTACTGCATTATATAACATTTAGTAGTATAAGAAACAAGGCAAGGATTGACAGCCAATGTGAATCATGTTCAACCCTAAACAGATATACTACATGGCTAGATTACGTCTTTTATTAAGCCCTAAGGACTTTGAGGTATACCACTCAAACTTGTAATTGATCATTGTGAAGTGTTATTCAGTTCCATACAAGATCTAGGAGAGCCAACATCCTAAGATCTTGAACCCTCAGTCAATACGAGTCAAATGTAGTGACATAATAGTCAAGCTACCTTCATTGACATATAGTCAGTCTACTGACACCAGTCCATCCTTGGTATAAAGGTCACGACACTTAAAACCATGGTATAAAAAACTGTATTATCTGAGGTACAATCATAGTTGTCCTCAATCACTTCACACAAACAAATATCCAAGACACAACCTCAACTGCACTCAATCTGAGGCATGACCACAACCATCCTCCATAACCTTAGAATCAGGATGTCAAGGATGTATACTCCTTGCACTCGCACATACTCAAAAGTATAAGACTCCAAGCTTCCTTAGGAATACTCGTCTCCCCATCCAGCAAGTCCTGACACTGGAATGGCTCTACAACACAGGGAACAACATAATGAGGGTTTCACTTGATTAGGTAATGCTATTTAGGTGAGGTAAGGTTGCATCAATCGAGATACAAACAAACCCTAAAAGAGTTCTAGAAAAACATGGGTATATTACAACTCTAAAAGATATAAAATGTATGAGATATAATTCTTATCACATTGTCACAAGATACCAATCCTTGTCGCATCATACAGTGGATCACACCTTCATATGCACTCAACCATTCCCAAAGGTCCTCAAGACCATCACATCATTCCCTATAAGAACATCATTATTTTTCCATACCCTATAACATGCTCAACAAACCATTGCCATACTTGTGATATATAGGTTTATCATAACATTGCATTAAGAAGCTTACGATGTTCATATGGAAATATATTAGGGTTACAATAACATTGGGGGAGTATTCCTTCATCATAATAATCATACAAGGAAGATAAGTATGATTAACCATCATCACCTATATGTATTAGGGTTAGGTTTGACAAGATAAATTGAATTAAAGTTATAAATAAGGAGTCAAAGATAAACCCTAATATGTAGCATCTTCATTGGATCATGGATAAATAAGGTCAAGCATGACTCTCGATTTAGGTGCTTTAAACCTAGACCTATAAATGGATCAAATATGGAGTGGATACTGCTAAATCTGAAAACAAAAGTTTGATCTGATATCTGATGCGATATTCAACGGATATCAAATGTTAACATATGAATCTGATCTGAATGAATAATGTCCAAAATTGAAAAAAAAATCTAATCCAAAACTAAATTCTTATATTTAATGTTAATCAATATATTATATATAAAAAATTGATATAACATATATGATAAAGATTCTTATTTTTATATTTTATATATAGATAATATATATTTACTAATATATGTATGTATTTATCGAATTCATATTTGCAGAGCGGATACAACAATATATGAAATTCGATATAAAATTTTTGGATATAAAATTTGATATTCAAAATCCGATCTGAATTCTACAGATGTCTAATTTTTTCAAAAATTCATATTTGAATCTGGATTGAATATGCAGATTGTAGATATCCATTTACATGTCTAATCAAACCATCAAATTATGAACCTCAACTAAGATCATCAGATTCCATACAAGTAAAGGCTTGAACCATACACTTAAGAAAACCATCGAGTTACGACCTAAACATATCATCAAAACATGACCTAGAAAGGCCATCGATTGATAGCACATAAAGGCATCATTATTTCTTTACCTCAGGAAACCCATCGGTAGTGGAAATCAGGGCTGTCATTAGATGTGGACACCATGTAGGCCATTAAATCTTGCACTAATGAACCCATTATTTTGGAACCATATGCCTAGAAAATATAGAAACCATTGACCTTGGGCACCAAGTACACCATCGAGTGTAGACCAACAAAACCATTTGATGTGGACCATCAAGTCATGATTCTTTGGGTCCATTGGTTTTGGACTCATAGGGAGCATTAAGTGTGAACCTAGTGAGGCCATCAGATATGGTCGATAGGTGGAAAACATACGCAAAACCCAAATCAAGAACATTGTTTTGAAGAGGGAGGAAAAGCATCGAGTGCAGCCAATATATCTGAGTGTCAAAATCATCGTTTGTGAGATCAAAAGCCATCATTTTCCACATGCATGCAAGGTATAAAGCTTCCTCTACCAAGTAAGGATCATGCACAAGAATAAGAGGTACATCCAAGGAGATAACGACTGAAGAACTACCACCTAAGCTCAAAACCTAGGCAAATATAGCATCTTTATACTTAAAACTTCATTTTAGAGCAAGATCTAGTACATGCAAGCTATGAGTAAGCAATAGACATGGATAAAGTTATATAACTCACCTCAAGGATGAAGATGAGGCTTCAAACACAAGGTATCTATAGGAAAGAGTGAGGAACCCCTATATTGAGCACTCCACTTCCAAGCTAGCTCCTTCTCCAAAAGAAAGCAAACCCTAGGTCAAAGAAGCAAGATGGAAGGTGTTCTTCAAGCTCTAGCACATGCTCTACCAATAAACACCATGGATCTGAGCAAGAATAAAGAGATAGAGTGTGTGGAATCAAGTAAAATGAAGTAGGGTGCGATATCTTATGTTCTTATGTAAAGAACAAGCTAAGGAAGCTCTACAAGCTCTAAGAGGGGGGGGGGGAGATCCAAACCCTAGGTGCACATGCAAGCAAGATCGGCCAAGCTCCTTCTATCTTGGATCCTTCTTCTCCACCACATAATAGGTATGGGATCCAAGAAATAAAGAAAGAGAGAGAGAGATCTAGGTGTGTAAGAACTCATTTTCATGCAAGGAGAGGGTATGTAAAGCTATGGGTGAGAGAGAAAGGAAGGGGAAGGTGTCTAGCCAACAATGCCATGTGTCCCATGGTTGAAACATCACGTCCATGCAAACCAGAAGGACCATCTATTTTGGGAGTTAGAAGGG
The DNA here is from genome assembly GCA_963693085.1 of Alisma plantago-aquatica. Classification (NCBI taxonomy): domain Eukaryota; kingdom Viridiplantae; phylum Streptophyta; class Magnoliopsida; order Alismatales; family Alismataceae; genus Alisma; species Alisma plantago-aquatica. The sequence continues at coordinate 1,060,362,627 of OY856412.1, read as the reverse complement.
CCATCAAATGATGACTCCCAGGTCAGCCATCAATCTTCAACAATAGGGTGACCATCAGATCTTGATCCCTTGGTCACAAGGGTGAAAACCCTAGCACCACCATCGATTCAACACTCTACTTGGTGAACCATCAAGCTAGGGAAATCCAAGGGAGAAAACCATTGACCCTCACACCTCAAGGGACCACCTTTAGATTCCACACCCAAAGAAAACCATCAGATTCCACCATACAAGGGGAACCATCGAGTTCTAGCACTCAAGGTAGCCATCCATGAGAGGAAACCCTATTCAATCCTAGGTAGATACCACCACAAAAACCAAGGTGCAACTAGGATACCCAAGGTATAACTACAACAAGAATGATAATAAAGCATGTGAGGAACAATAAGAATGTGACAAATTACAAGTAAAACAATAGATATGGGTAAATTGCATAAAAGCCCAAAATAAGCATATAAATTCATAACTTGCTCAAACAATGTCCAAATTGGAGAAAACTTCAAACTTAAGCATGTCACATGATATCAAAGCACATTAGGGTTCAATTAAGGTTGCAAGCATCAAATTATAATAATATATCATGGTCAAGCATACATCAAGGTCAGGGGTCTTACAACCATAAACCCCTAATAAGGATTTCACCCTAAAATCATACGCGAACAAAGACAGGTACTTCCTATGTATCTCATTCTGTAACTCCCACGTGGCTTCCTCCACACCACAGTGATTCCACAACACCTTAACTAAGGCTATATCCATCTTCTTTATCTTCTTCACTCTCCTGTCCAGGATCAACACATGACCCTCCACATACAAAACATCCTGCTCCAACTCAACCTCTACTAGTTGTATCATCTTCTCTGTATCTGGGTGACACTTCCTCAACGTGAAGACATGAAAAGCATTGTGCAACTGATGCAACTCTGGAGGTATATCCAACTTGTATGCCAACTTACCAACATGTGCCATGATAGGGTATGGTCCCATAAACCTAGGAGCCAACTTACCCTTCTTACCAAACCTTAGAACACCTTTCTAAGGGGAAACCTTGAGATATACACAATCTCCAACTTGGGACTCTAACAATCTGCAATGGTTATCAGTATATGACTTTTTCCTATCCTGGGCCGCCTTCAACTACTATTATATCACCTTGATCTTATCTATAGTCTGCTACACTAACTCAGGAACCAAGAGTTGATACTCACGTTTCCCATACCAACAAAGTGGTGACCGACAACATCTCATGTACAAAGTTTCATATGGTTCCATATCTATAATTCTTTGATAACTATTGTTGTAGGCAAATTCGATCAAACTCAGGTGCACATACCAACTGCCAAGAAGTGCATAACACAAGCTTGCAAAAGATCTTCTAAAGTCTAAATGGTCCTCTCTGACTGACCATCTATATGTAGGTGAAAAGTTGTGCTAAACCTCAACTGTATCCCTAAAGTTGTATGAAGATGTTTCCAAAACCAATTCATAAACTGTGGACCTTTAGTAGATACAATGGTAACTGGAATACCATGTAAATGAACTATCTCATCAACATATATTTGTCCCAACTTCTATGTTGTATATGTCATCTTGACTGGAGGAAGTGAGTTGTCTTGGTCAACCTATCAACTATCACCCAATCGGAATCATGACACTTGGCTTTCCAAGGAAGATCAACCACAAATTCAGTGGTGATATGATCTCATTTCCATTGTGGTAATGGCTAAGGTTGTAACATCCCTACAAGCTTCTGATGATCTACTTTGATGTACTAACAAATGGGACACTTAGCAACGAACTCTACCACATTGTTTTTCTAACTTGGCCACCATTACATATCCTTCAGATTATGGTACATCTTGGTACTACTAGGATACATCACGTACATCATGGAATGAGCTTCCTCAAGTACCATTTTCCTCAGGCCATCAACATCTGGAACCATTGTCTTGTTGTGAAAGAAAACTATCCCATCATCCAACTCATGGAAGCCATCATACTCCTTCTACCAAACTATAACTTGATATTCAGGATCATGACATCATTATTTTGTGCATCCTTGATCTGTTGTATCAAGGTAAGTTTCACATGCAATTGTGCTAACAAACCTGCCAATAGAGATACTCCCAATTGTCACTCATCTGGAAAAGTGACATTAACATGTCCCGCCTGTGACAAACCATAGAGTATAACTATGTTTTATTTGGATATGATAAAAAACATGACTTCCTGGTTAGTGCATCAACCACCACATTCACCTTTCCTAAATGGTAATCTATCATGAATTCATAGTATTTGATCAGTTCCATCCATCTCCTTTGCTTCATGTTCAGCCCCTACTTCAAAAATATACACTGAAGGTTCTTGTGGTCAGAGAAGATCTGACACTTCTCCCCATACATGTAGTACCTCCAAATCTTCAGGGCATGAAACACTTCTACTAGCTTCAGATCATGCATCGGTAGGTCTCCTCATGTTTATTAAGTAGTAACAATGCAAACATTCTTGTCCTACAACAACATGCATCCCAAGTCATTCTTTAGCACATCACGTAAGATGATGTACCCTTTCTCTTGCTCTAGCAGGACTAATACTGGAGCACTGGTCAACCTCTCCTTTAACAATAGGAAATAACACTAACAATTGTCATACCAAACAAAAGGAACACCTTTCGTAGTCAACTTGGTTAGGGGTAATTCTACAACACTAAAATTCTTTATAAATCTCTTGTAGTGACCTACCAAACCTAGGAAACTTCACACCTCTGTCAGTGTCTTGGGTTGTTCCCATTCCAGCACAAAGTCTACCTTCTTCAGGTCTACATGTACACCTTTAGCAGATATAATGTGACCAAGAAAAGACACATCGGTCAACCAGAACTCACACTTGATGAACTTGGCATACAACTTGTGTTCCCTAAACAACATCAATGCAACTCTTAGGCGATGCTCATCTTGTCGTCTGTCCTTGGAGTATATCAAGATGTCGTCTATGAAAACAACTATGAATTGATACAGATACGGTCTGAACATCCTATTCATCAAGTTCATGAATGTTTTCGGTGCATTGGTTAGCCCAAATGGCATGACCACAAACTCATAGTGAGAACTACCTAGTCCTAAACATTGTCTTACGTATGTCATCTAATTTTATCCTTACCCGGTTATATCTTGGCCTCACATCTATCTTTGAAAACACTATACCACCTCTCAACAGATCAAACAGATCATTAATCCTCAGCAATAGATACTTGTTCTTCACCATAACCATGTTCAACTATCAATAATCTATATAAAGCCTCATAGATCTGTCCTTATTCTATACAAACAACACGGGAGCACCCCAAGGGAAAGTACTACATCTGATGAAACCCTTCACTAATAGTTCCTATAATTGTTTCTTCAACTCTTACATCTCTACTATTGCCATCATTGTAAGGTGACTAGGCTATTGGTTTCATTTTAGGAAGAATATTAATCTCAAAATCAATCTCTCTAGGAGGGGGAACATCAAGAAACTCTTCTAGAAAGACATCCTCAAACTCTAGCACTATAGGTACTTCCTAAATGCTAGGAATCCTCTTACTATCTACAACATGTGCCAAGAAATCCTCACATCCCTATCTCATCAACCTCTTAGCTATCACAGTCAACACCAAACATGTAGGAAGATTCTTCCTATCTCCTTGGAAAACCCAAGAGACATCTCCATCATGGAACATCGCCACATTATAAATATAGACCAAAACAACCTTGTACTTCTCCAAGGTATCCATCCCTAGGATCACATCGAATCCATGCATGTGAAGTGGTATAAGATCCAATTGAATGTTGCATCCCAAGAAGAAATAATGCAAGAAGGGCACACCTCCCGCAACTCAAAGGAACCAAATAAAGGAGTTTCTAGAAAAAGGCTATCAGATCTACTACGAATAGGCAGATAACAACTACTTATCACCTCTCTAGTGATAAAAGAGTGTGTCGCACCTAGGTCAACCAAAACAGATTCGAAAGAAGAAGTAGATAAGTCCGAATGAAATAAAAGTTCCATTTGACCTTTCATGACCCATAGATTGACCACTCCCTTTGACTGACTCATGGCATAGAATCTAGTCATCGCATGCCATCATTTGCATCCCCTACTGGCTGGTTCAGATGACCTCACATGTGATGCCTGGTCGTATCTTCTACCAACACCACTATTGTACTGTTATTGTTGTGGTAACGGTCTAGGATTTGATGCCTCGGATAAAATCATCTTATAAGGAGTGATTGAACTACCCATATCACCAAGGTGTACCTCCTTTTCCAGGAGCCCATCTCTAGAGAAATCCATATTTAAGTGTGCTCAACTTGGAGTAGTACTAGGATGGATGACTTGTCGGGAAGTTGACCCCGGCTTGTGCGTGAGTGATGATAAAGCATGCAGTTAAGGCTAGTGGTTGTCTGTGGGGCCAGTCATTACTCCCGAAATGCTACTAGGGCTTTGGGCAGCGGGCCCAGGCATTACAAATGGTATCAGATCCATAACCCCTTTAGTAGGTGGGGCCCACATGGGCATGTGGCATGCTAGTCTTGAGTTGTGCGGTCCAGGCAAGTTAGAAAGGATTGTCCATGGTGATGTAGCCACCCTTGCGTTGATATTTTGTGATTGCGAGTTGGGTGTCCATGAGCCATTCTGGGTCTGCACTGAAATGGGGCGATATTATGAGGCCATATAGTTGATCCTTGACGAGGACATCAAGAGTCTAAGTGGGGGTGATTGTAACATCCCTGAATCTGAGGTCTCGAATAAAATGATCTTATAAAGAATGATTGAACTACCCATATCACCAAGGTGCACCTCCTTTTTCGGGAGCCCATCTCTAGAGAACTTCATAGTTAAGCATGCTCAACTTGGAGTAGTACTAGGATGGGTGACCAGTCGGGAAGTTGACCCCTGCTTGCGCGTGAGTGATGATAAAGCACGCAGTTAATGCTAGTTGTGGTTTGTGGGGCCAGTCATTATTCCTAAAACTCTACTAGAGCTTTGGGTAGTGGGCCTAGGTGTTACAGTTGCAAACCTCACTAACTCTGCCTCGACTCATGTGTCACTTCCTCATTCTTCATAAGACAAAACCGCTTCTCATGTACAACATGTCCACACTTGTAACAAGTACTTAAAGCTTACTATGGCCTAGATGGCCTTGTCACCGATATTGATGTTGCATTATGTGCTCCTACTGATGAAAGATGTGACCTATACCCTTTCTTAGGGACCATTGTGATACGTGTGATCTCAGTTCAGAAGAAGTTGACCTTTGTTGTGACTATGGTGACAAAAACCTAGGTTTGTTAAAGCCACCAAAAGAATGCCCTCAAAACTGAACTGGCCTCTTCTTAGCATTGGCTTCATGGTTATTGATAGAAGATCTCTCAATCTTCCTTACCACTCCACAAAGTAGAGAACCTCTCTCTATTCCCCAAAGTTGATGTTATCATAGACAACTATGTGCTCAAACCCTTCTAAAACCTATGCATCCTCTCTTTCTCCATTGTTTCCATATGAGGACAGAACCTCAAAAGCTCCATAAATTTAGCCTCCTACTCATTGATGGACATTGAAACCTGATGCAAGTTCTCAAAATGAGTCATTTTCACATTGAGATATGTCTCTGATAAGTAGTGGCTCATGAAATCCCTCAAAAACTTTTCCCAACCTATAGAAACTCCTGGTCTCTTGTCCACCTCTATGTCCCACGATTAGCTGACACTACCCCTTCAATAAGTAAACAATGTGCTTCAACTTGTCCTCCTCTAAGATTTTTAGGGTCTTGAATGCCTTTTCAAGCTTGTTTAACCACATATCAGCATCTATCAAATCTGTTGTACCCACGTACTCAATATCTCCCACATGTCTCAACCTCTCAAACATCTTCCAAGAACCCTGAGATTCCTTATTAGGGATAGTCGCCCTAGCTATATGTATGGGTTCTTTGTCCTCTAAGTGCATAATCGTTGTCATGAGTTGTCAAACATAGACTGGAAAGCAAGATTTGCCATGATTTCAAGGTTAAACTGAGGCATCACGGGTTGTTCTGGACCTATCACTAGCACTCTTCCATCATGTGCGGGCCTCCTACTGCCACCTCCTAGCATGACGTAACTACTCTCTGCATGCTCTTCACATTCTCTAGACATAGAACAGACACAAAACCTAAGTCCTATGTCCCTGAAGACTCAGTGAACACTAAGTTCGATACCAACTTAATTGTGACACACTGTCATGATAAATGAGATTACTCAAAACAAAACACGTAACCAACTACTAATTCACCGCATAGCCACAAAAGAGAAATATCTAAAACCTAATTAAACATCATTTACATGTCCAGAAAAATTTACATAAAGATCCAATCTCCTTCATAAGATCATATACCATACCAGGTATTTATACTTATGCCTAGTGGTTGAGGCCACAACCTATATGCAAAAGAAATTGTTTCACATATATATGCCACACACAAACATCGACATACTATCAGAAGCACAAGTTGATGTACATATCATCTACAAACATTCCATGTCTGGACTTGAGAGTATAGGGACGACTCTAGGACAGTGTAACTACTAGCCAACCTTCTGCCCCTACTTTTCTCCAAGCTACTCTTCCGCAGAACTACAAACCTAACGACATCGCTGACGATCGCCTAAAAAGATGTGGTGACCCACGAGGTAAGACCCATGTCCCGACAAGAGATATAAGTCTCAATAATGATTATTGATTAGATCAGGTTAATTAATGTTAAACATATTAAGAAGATAAAAAAGACTAAGAAATTTAAATAGATAGGAAAAGCAACATCATGATTAGCAAGGTATATAAAGGAACAGATAAAACTATAATGTACTAACAGTTGATTACTTTTATTGCATTATACAACAATTAACAATATATAAAACAAGGCAAGGGCTAACAACTAATGTAAATCATGTTTAAGCCTAAATAGATATACTACACTTCTGGATTATGTCTTTTATTAAGCCATGGGTAGTTTGAGGTATCCTACTCAGACTCCAATTGACCACTGTGAAGTGCTATTCAGTTTCATACAAGATCTAGGAAAGTCAGTATCCTAAGATATCACACCTTCAGTCAGTATGAGTCAAATGTAGTGACATAACAGTCAAGCTACCGATAGTAACATATAGTTGAACTTCTAACACTAGTCTTTCCTTCATATAAAGGTCAAACATTCAAAACTGGGGTATACAAAACCCTATCATCTGAGGTACAACTGCAACTATCCTCAATCACATCACATATACAAATATCTAAGACACGACATCAAATATTCTCAACTTGAGGCATGACCGCAGCCATCCTTTGTAACCTTAGAATCAAGATGTCAAGGATGTCCACTTCTTGCACAAGCACATACTCAACAATATGTAACTCCGATCTTCCCTTAAGAATACATGTTTCCCCATCCAGCAAGTCCTAACATTGGAATGGCTCTATGGAATAGGGCACTACATGATTAGAGTTTTACTTGATTAGTTAATGCCAATTAAGTGATTTAAGGCTGCATCAATCAAGTTACATACAAACCCTAAAAGAGTTCTATGAAAACATGGGTATATCACAACTCCATAAGATATAAAATGTATGAGATATAATTATTGTCACATCATCACAAGATACCAGTCTGTCTCACATCATCACAAGATACCAGTCCTTCTCACATCATGGAGAGGATCACACCTTCATAAGGTTTCAACCATGCCCAACGGTCCTTTAGACCATCACATTATTTTCTGCAAGAACATCATTATCTTTCCATACCTTATAACAAGACTCTACAAGCCATCGCCATACTTGTGATACACATGTTTAGCATAACATTGCATTAAGAAGCATATGATGTTCATATGGCAATATTAGGGGTACAATAACATTGGGGGAGTATTCCTTCATCATACTAATCATACAAGGAAGCTAAGTATGATTACCAATCATCACCTATTTGTATTAGGGTTAGGTTACATAAGTTGAATTGAAGTTACAAATCAGCATTCAAAGATAAATCCTAATACTTAGCATTCCCATCAGATCATGGATGCATAAGGTCAAGCATGACCCTCGGTTTAGGTGCATCAAACCATAAAATTATGAACCTCAACCAAGACCATCGGATTCCATAAAAGTAAATGATTGAGCCATACACTTAAGAAAACCTTTGATTTATGACCTAAAAGTATCATCAAAACATGACCTAGAAAGGTTGTCGATTGTTAACACATAAAGTCATCATCATTTTTTGACCTTAGGATACCGATTGGTCGTCGACATCAGGTCCATCATCGGATGTGCATACCAAGTAGGCTATCGAATCTTGCACCATTGAACCCATTGGGTGAGAACCATTAGTCAAAAACCTAAAGAAACCATCAACCTTAGGAACTAGGTACACCATCGAGTGTAGAACAGAAAAACCATTGGATGTGAACCATCGAGTCATGATCCAGTGGGTCCATTTCTTGTGGACTCTGAGGGACCATCGAGTGTGAACCCAGTGAGACCATCGAATGTGGTCTACATGTTTTAAACATATCCAAAAACCAATTCAAGCCCATCATTTTGAAGAGGGAGGAAAATAATCAAGTGAAACCACTATATGTGAGTGACAAAACCATCATTTGTGAGAGAAAAAGCTATTGCTTTCTACATACATGAAAGATCTAAAGCTTCCTATACCAAGTAAGGGTCATGAAAAGAATAAGAGGTATATATAAGGAGATAACTACTCAAGAACTACCACTAATATCAAACCCTAGGCAAATATAACATCTTTCTACTTAGAAATTATTTTAGAGAAATATTTAGTACATGCAAGCTAGGAGTAAGCAATAAACATGGGAAAGTTATATAACTCACCTCAAAGGATAAAGATGAAGCTCCAAACAGCAAGGTAGCTCAAGGAAAGAGAGAGGAAACCCAAGATTGAGCACTCCATGGCCAAGGTAGATCCTTCTCCAAAAGAAAGCAAATCCCTAGGTCACAGAAGCAAGATCGAAGGTGTTCTTCTACCAAGAAACACCATGGATCTGACCAAGAAGAAAGAGAGAGAGGGTAGGGAAGCAAGGAAAATGAAGGAAGGGGGGAGATCTTACTTTCTTAGGTCAAGAACAAGCTAAGGAATCTCTACAAGCTCTAAGAGGAGGGGTAGATTTTAACCCTAGGTGTACATACAAGCAAGATCGGATAAGCTCCTTCTACCTTGGCTCCTTCTTCTCCACCGCAAGAGGGACAAGCTCCAAGCAACAAGGAAGAAGATATATATATATATATATATATATATATATATATATATATATATATATATATATAGGGCTCATCTTTAATACCCGCACGGGTAGCAACCCACGCACACTTCCTGATATTTTTTTATTTTTATTTTTTGCAATTGTAGAGGAGCATTTTATCTAGCTCCCCAAAAAATTCGATCCAAAAATAATATCATTTGCCCACCTAAAATAAAACAAACCCATCCATATATTTACCGACTGTATATTTTCTGTGCAGTTACTCTTTTGCTTTTAGAGTACTCTATATATCAATACAGTTACTCTTTTGATTCAGAAGAGTTACTCCAGTGTACCATATAGTTACTTTTTTATCCCTGAGTTACTCTAGCGGGTAGTGAAAATCTGGCTACCCGCTTGGGTAACGAATGAACAGCCATATATATATATATATATATATATATATATATATATATATATATATATATATATATATATATATATATATATATATATATATATATATATATATATATATATATATATATATATATATATATATATATATATATATATATATATATATATGGGGATTTATTTAATACCCGCACGGGTAGCTACCCGCGCACCCTTCCTGATATTTTTTTATTTTTTCTTCACAATTGTAGAGGAGCATTTTATCTAGCTCCCCAAAAAAATTCATCCAAAAATAATATCATTTGACCCCCCCCAATCAAAAAACCCATCCATATATTTACTAATTGTATATTTTCTGCGTAGTTACTTTTTTGGTCTTAGAGTTACTTTTGTGTACCACATAGTTACTCTTTTGATCTCATAATTACTCTTGTGTACCATATATTTACTCTTTTGGATGGGCGGGTAGCGAAAAATCAGGCTACCCGCGTGGGTATTAAAGATGAGCCATATATATATATATATATATATATATATATATATATATATATATATATATATATATATGTATAGTCAGTCCAGAATACACTCGAGTGATATATTTCTTACAAATCTAATCCATTGATCTTCTTAAAAGTGTTTTGAATATCTCATATATAAAATTTTAGCCCATTTGGACATTTATAGGTCATGTTATAAAGATCACAAAAAATGCATTTCAAATTAGTTTCGTGTGTCGATTTTGTTTTCCTTGGATGAGTCACTTACACTCATCCACATGGGCTCAAAATTTGTGTGTAGCATAATTTTAGTATGACAATGAAGATATATGGTTTACATTTTACAAAAAAATAGTCTTGATATGCAAACACCACTTGAGTGTAGTGTGCGATCTGTGCACTCGAGTGTGTTCTAGACTGACTCTCTCTCTCTCTTCTCTCTCTCTCTATATATATATATATGTATATATATATATATTTATTTATTTATGTACTTATGTATTTATATATATAATATGTGTGTGTAAAGAACTCATTTGCATGCAAGTATGGAGGTATATAAACCTATGGGTGAGAGACAAAGGAAGGGGAAGGTGTCTAGCCAAGCATGGCATGTGTCCCATGGCTAAAACATCACATCCATGCAAACTAGTAGTACCATCATTTGTGGGATTCAAGAGGGACATTGAATCATGAATCACAGGTCAGCCATCGACCTTCAATGGAAGGGTGACCATCTAATCTTGATCTCTTGGTCACAAGGGTGAAAACCCAAGCACCACAATCATTTCAACACTCTACTTGGTTAACCATCAATCGAGGGAGCTCCAAGGGAGAAAACCATCAACCCTCACACCTCAAGGGACCACCATTGGATCCCAACACACAAAGAAAACCATCGAATTCCACCATACAAGGGGAACCATCGAGTTGTAGCACTCAAGGTAGCCATCCATGAGAGGAATCCCTATTCAACCCTAGGTAGATACCACCACAAAAACCAACATGCAAATAGGCTCCCCAAGGTACATCTACATAAAGCATGATAATAAAAAGTGTAAGGCACAACAAGAATGTGAGGAAATTCCAACTGAAACCCTAGCTATAGGAAAATTGTATAAAAGTCCAAAACAAGCGTATAAATGCATAACTTGATCAAACAATATCCAAACTAGACGAAACTTCAAATTAAGCTTGGCATATGATATTAAAGCACATATTAGGGTTTATTTACCTTTTTATGCATCTAATTATGGTAAGAAAGCATGTTCAACCATAAAGCAAGGTCAGGGGTCTTGCAAATCTCTTTCACGGGCATCATTTTTGTCAACTCATGATGAACATAGTATTTAGTGGGAAATCTTTTATGGACTCACCCCACTCGTTGATGGCAACATAATCATTCCACTTTTTAATCAAAAAATTACTCATCGGCTCAACAACTACTCACCAAATCCATGAAGGAAAGTGATTTTTTTGTGGTTGCTGAAATAACAAACTCAATATGCTTCCTTCATCATTGAGTCTAGTCATATGATTCCAATTATCACAGACATGACAAGAAGATGCTTGCTTTGTTACTCCTAGAATCTTTTCTTTCCTACTAGTTTTCCAGAAGCATGTACCATGTATACTTTCTTCTTCATAGTATCAATTCTCAATCCATTGACTTTCACGAATACCACATGTCATCAAGTATTTGATTTTTGCACAAGTTTTATTTCAGATTGAAGGATAGTAGATGGTGTTTAAACTGCCAACATCTTTGTTACAAATGAAATTCTAGCTTTTTATCTGCTAACCACTCTCACTATATTGAATAAGCCTTCTAATTTATTTTCTAATCCCTAGCACAAAACATGGTTAGAGGAATTAAGAAAATTCATAATGAATTATATCACTTGCTACTCCAAACATAGGATAGGATCACCCAACACCCCATCCTCCACCTATAATTTCCTATCCCATCCACATAAATATCCTATCTTAATCCTTTTGTGCAAACTAAACATGTCATAAGGGGACTAGAGCGCCCATCTCTGAGTGGCCTAAATGTTTCACACACATCATAAGAAAAAATAAATAGCATTTCACGTTATTGAGAAAGAACCAGAATGTTTATAAATTTCAAGAAGAGAAATCTAAAAACTAAATACGACATCCCATTTACATAATATCCCACGTGATATTGCCATATGGTGTAACATTTTTTATTTTAGTAGATAATTAGTGAAGCAACATATAAGCATGTATAATTTTTCAGTTTCTTGCATGACCTAAAACCATAGAAATCAAGAAATAATAAATGAAATGAATGGAAACACTATATAAAATAGTCAAAATAGTTTAATAACAAAGAAGCATGCTTGGAAGGACTCAAGTTTGAAAAATAGTTTATTTGAAAGATTTTTATATGAGTTTATCATTATGTTGATAACAACAAGTAAATATATGGCTTTGTCGTCCCAAAAAAATGGGATAGGTTGCCTCCATATCTCCCTTCAAAAAATGAGGTCACCAATTTTTGTACAAGTTCCATTTCTTTAATGGGAGCTCACGTGTACCCAATATCAACATCATTATTCTAGGAAGTCTAATGGGAAATACAATTTGTGTTTTGATTTATTTTACAAGATATAATATAGAAATTCAAAAGATTACTCAGTAGGATACATGGTATCTCAAGCAAGTACAAAGACAAGTATTCTTAAGAGTACATACAAGTATCATCAATACCACTATTCTGTTCGAGGAGGAAGTATAAAAACAAATCTTTTTTGATGGTTTTCAAAGTAATAGATCCCAAGTAAAAGTGTCACTGTTTTAGAATATATTCCTGGGTCGACAATATTTGGATCAAGGGTCAAGATCAAGTTATTAAATACCATGTTTCATTTTACAAGATTACAGTTCTTTCTTACTTAAATCTTAGGAATTATCATTCATCTATCATATATCCATATTTCAAGACTTCAACATTTATTTTAGTATCAAGTATATCCGAGGATGAATGATCTACCTAGGTACTTTAGGAATGCAAGATAACCCAAGTGCCCTAGAAAATATTGACATAGTGTGTGAGTGTTCGAGTGTTTCTCCTGAGGATATCCCTAGTCTACAACTCAATCGTGATACTAAATTCCCTATTGAGATAGCACTGGGTACCACTGACTTCACGGGAATCCAATTAGATGGCGTGCTAAATTAATTGAACTGAAAAAGTAGTTGTAGGAATTTCTAGACAAGGGTTTCATCTTTCCAAGTACTCCCCTCAGGGAGAACCCATCTTTTTGTCAACAAAAATAGTGGTTCTATTTGCATGTGCATTGAATATTGTATGATAAACCAATCTAATGTGAAAAATAAATATTTGTTGACCAAAATTGATTAACACTTTGACCAACTTTGTTCTTATCATTTCTTCTCAAAGATAGTTCTATATTTTGGTTACCAACTACTCAAGGTTAGAGATGAATAAATTCCTAAACCTCTTTTCTATCTTCATATGGGAATTTTGAATTTCTATTCATGCCACTTAGGCTAACCAATGTCGACGGAATATTTATAAACTTGATGAATATTATCTTCCAATCCTTCTTGGATGAGTTTGTGATGATCCTCATTGTATTCTGATATATTTGAATAACATTGAGTCACATCATACCCATCTTTGTGAAGTTCTAGATATCCTCCAACTTAGAAATTCTAGGAAAAATTGTCTATATGTGATTTCAGATTTCTAAAGTCATTTTTTTGGGCTACATAATTTCCAGTGGGAAAATTTATGTTGAGCCCGCAAAAGACTTGGTTGTTCTTTAGTGGCAATACCCTAAGAATGTTTTTGAAATACAAAGTTTGTATGGGTCTTGTTGGTTATTAGTGGTCGTCATACCCAACTTCAATAATATAGCCTTTCCCCTCACCAAGCTCACTAGGAAAGGAGAATGGTTTGCTTGATCAAAGGAGTGTGAGTCTTGTTTCTAGAAGTTGAAGACAAAGCTAGAAACAACACATGTATTAACACTTCTTTTGAGATCTGACTGGTTCATCATCTTCATTTATGCATCAAGGTTCGATGTGGATTGTGTCCTCATGCATGAAGCAAAGGTAGTTGCTTATGTCTCTAGATATTTGAATCCAAACAAGGTTAACTACCCAACACTTGACCTCGATCTTGATGCCCTCATTTATGCACTAAAGATATTGCAACATGATGTGTATGATGCTACCTTTGACATACTCACTGACCACAAGAGTCTAAATTACATCTTAAGATACAAGGATCTCAATCTGGATAGATAGATATATAGCGCAAATACCTTAAAGACTATGATTTCACCATTTCCTTCCACCCTAGTAAGGGAAATGTGGTGTTGATGCACTTAGTAAAAAGAAAGCGAAGTGTGTTGCCATTTTCACCACTGAGTGTAGGAAACATGGAGGTCATGTCACCATGGGCCTTGAGGCATATGGGTGACATTCTTAGAATGACCAAGATTAATTTGAAACCAGGCGTCCAGTCTAAGTTTTTATTAGCTCATACTTACATATAGAGTCTTAAGGAGATGACTAAGTTGCTAGAGAAGCCCCAGACACATCTTTTGGTCAGTATCAATGGTGGAATCTGGTACAAACAAAACATATGTGGTCCAAATGGTTTAGATATGATAGAGAAAGTGCTATGAGAAGCTAGTGGGTCCAGGTAGACAATGCATCATGTAGTGATTAAAATGCACAAGGGTATGCATAGGCACTTTTGGTGGATGAATATGAAGATTGAAATTATTTCCTTGATCTCAAGGTGTCTGACCTACCAACATATCAAGGTTGTGCATCAACAGCTAGGAGGCCTTCTATAAACACTACCTATTCCTAAGTGGAAATGGGAGGACATCACTAAGGATTTATTAGTGGGTTTACCCAGGACCAGGAAAGATATTGAAGCCATTTGGTTGGTAGTTAACGACCTGACTTAATTCTCCCATTTTGTTCCAATCAAGAGGACTACGAAAGTCCCAAAGTTATCATAGATTTATATTCATGAAATAGTTAGATTGCACGTGAATCTTGTACCATTTGTGTCAGGTTATCATGGAAAGTTTACTTCTTATTTATAATGACAAGTTTAGAAAGAACTGGGAACTCATCTGAAAATCAAAACAACATATCATCCAAAAAAACCGATGGATAACCTGAAATGACAATTCATGTTTTGGAAGACTTGCTAAGATTGTATACCCTTAATTAAGGTGGTTTATGAGACCACTACCTTCTTCTGGTTGAATCTACCAACAATAACAACTATTAGTCTAGTATAGGAATGCCTCCGTATGAAGCCTTATATGAAAGGCCATGTGGATCTCTACTTTATTGGGACAAAGTAGCTAAAAGTAGGATGAAATCTGAGGAGATGTAGATTTATTCAGACAATGGCAACCTAGTAAAGAAAAGGTTGAAGAGGGCACAAGAACTTCAAAATTCTTATGTTGATGCACTCCAAATAGATACTCAATTTTTGTGGGTGATCATGTCTTCCTGAAGATCTGATTGATTCAAGATATTGAAAAAAACAAAGAGAAATGTAGCCTAGTTTTGTGGGTCCACTTGAAATCTCAAACCACATTAGATAATGTGCATACAAGTTTCTTTTTCCTGCACAATATAGCATGATGCACAATGTTTTCCATGTTTCATATCTGAGGTGATATGTCAAGGATCCTAGTCATGTCCTCAATCATGATCTAGTCAAATTGAAGGAAACTCTTCTATACCTAGAGTTTACATTCAAGATACTTGATAGCTTCACCAAGGAGCTCAAAAATAAGAAGGCCAATTTGGTTAAGGTGTTGTGGAACCACCATGATAGTGATGATACTACTTGGGAGCTGAAGTCAGATATGGAGGAAAGGTTTTTTGATCTCTTCAAGGAAGTCTAAATTCTGGGGACAAAATTCCTAATAAGGAGAAGAGGATGTGGTGAATTGAGTTTTAACTATTATCATTCATGGACTACTTTTCCTTTATTTATGTCTAATATCAATCTCACTACATGATTTCAAGATTACTTGATTAATCACTATACTCAATTTTGTTATATAATGCCAAATTTGCATATCGTGTACTTATGACATTTAAACTTAGCTAAATTGGGTGTATTACTCTAACAATTAAATTAAGTAATCAAACATAATTTCTGTCCCAGAACAATTCATATAGATAGAGGGTAATCAGATGGATAATTGTTTAGAATTTTATTGAATTGAATCTTTCATTTACATGATATGAAATACAAGGAAATACCCTAACTACCTAAAAATCACCTAAACCCGTCTAAAGGGATCCAAACCCAGATCCAAGGATGATGTGGCCCACACGGAGTAATCTTCCCTATCCTTTAGTTATGGGAGGGTGTCGTAACATAGTGGTGTAGGATTTTGAATCCTAGAATGTCCCTCTCCTCAAACCCTCACCTCGTCAAATTTTTGTTCCTCATATATCATTCATCCTCCCCTATCCAATGACACCAAAAATCTCGAAAACAATCACTATCATGAAAACTCCCAATCTATAGAGACCTAGACAGTAGACATTATGTCACCCTCACAGAACTCACTCTACTCATCAAAGCTTCTATTTCTCCTTTTAATTGTCAACTAAAATGCCAATTATTGTTGAATCTCTCCCATATTCTCTACCAAAATACACCTTCAATCGCCTGAATCAGAACATCTAGATCTCACCATTGATCTCCTCCAACAAATTTCCTAGCTCTTTCACTGTAAGTAGACCCCAAAAACCATCTCATACCCTCTCAAGATGAGTAGGATGCTCAGAGAGCCCTACTGGAAAAGCACCTTCAATGCCACCTGTGTGGACATCAGTGAGCTCCTTCAAGATCTGCCTTGAGGAGGTCAAGCCAGTGGATGGCTCCAAGAATGCCCATAAAGCCCTCGAGACCCCTAGACTACTCTTTCTTGTGGTATATCCCTGAATTCCATTCCCCTCGCCTTATTTTTCCATTAGCAAAATGAGTGCCTTTTTTAGACTCTACCTCCCAGGTTTTTGGCCGGTGATAGCAATTTGATTTCACACATACATTATGAAGTCAACACCACCCTCCTCTTTTCCTTGTCTAGATTCCAGTTATCACATGTGTTCCCCCTTCTTCTTCATCTATTATTAGTTCTCATTCTAACAGCTATAATGGTTCAAGTGATGCATTTGATCAAACAATTGAAGATTGATTTTTACTGACACATCCTAACATCGGCACACATTTGATTTTATTAGCAGGCCATTTTTTACTTTTAACTCTTCTCACAACCTCTATAGCTAGATCACGGCTCATGGATTAGTGGGAGGATCTATGAACTCAGATTCATCTCCTCATCCTTAAAGTCAAGATGGCTTTTTCCCTTTTTCATGTTAAATGATTTACTTATATAACTATCCATATAGGCATTAGTCCAATATTGTGAAATAGATAATAAATAGCTTTGATATCCAAAAAAATACCCAAAGATATCTGAATGTTCAATGAATCATATATAATTATGTGGACCCAATAAATGTTTTGTTTTAGTAATTTTTAGTGATGTTATATTTCATGTCATATAATTCATGATTTAGGGTTAATTATTTTAAAGGACTAATATGTTTAAGAAACCTTGATATATGATAATTAAGCCAATTGTGACTTCAATAAACATTGTTTGCCTTATGATTATGTAGAACATCAATGATAATGGTCTAGGTTTTTTAAAAGACATGAACCTATATGATGCCACTTAGGGTTATCTAGCATTTATAAAGTACCTCAGTAGATCATTCATACTCAGATAATACTTGATACTGAAATAAATAGTGAAATCTTGAAATATGTATATATGATAGACGAATGATCATACCAAAGGTCTAAGTAGAAATCTTGAACCCTAATCTTGAAAAATGAAACATAATATTTAAATATAATGATCTTGTCCCTTGATCCAAGACTTGTTGGAGTAGGAATATAATATGAAACTTTAACATACTACACGAGATCTATTACTCTGAAAGGATTCAAAAAGTACGCAATTATTATTCCTCCTTAAACATACCAGTGGTATTGGTGATACGTGTATATATATACTATTGAAATAGACTTGGATATGTACTTTCTAGATCTACCATGTTCCCTACCGAGTAGTCTTTTGAATTTCTACATTATATCTTGCCAAATAAATCTGAAAGACAAATGACATTTCCCATTATTACTACCTGGAATAATGATGTTGATATTGGGTACAAATGACCTCCTCACATCGGGTAATGGAACTTGTACAACAAAATGGTGACCTTTAATAGAGACATGGAGCCAAATTACCTGCCCTATCTTGTTGAGGTGATGGATCCATATATATACTTGTTGATATCAGCATAAGAAAAAAACTTGTAGTAATAATCTTGTTGGATAAACTATGTTTTGAATGCTTGTTGTTTATTTGAATATATGTCATGCCATGTATATGATCCTATTATTAAACTATTGTAACCATTGTTAATAGTGTACCAATGCATTAAAATGATTAATTTTTTATTTAATGTTTTTAAGACATGTAAGAAATTGCATACTTGTACCTACTAATAAGTTGTTTCAACCATTATTTTCTGAAATAAAGAATGATACACCACATTGGATCATCACATGGGATATTATGAAAATGGGGTAAAGTATTCAGTTTTTAAATTTCTCATGTTGATACTTGCTTTTCCATGATCCCTACGAGGCTAATGTATATATATTATGGTTCTTTTCCGATAAAGTGGGATGTTATTTCTTTTTGCATATGATGTGTGTGTGATTTTTGGGCCACTCAGAGATGGATTCTTTGATCCCCTTAACACTACATAATCAAGAAGTGGGATTAGGATTAGATAATAACAAATTAGTGAGAATACCACATTAGGGCACTACAATAAGAGATATCATTTTTATAAATACAACAACCGTTCTTGATATGAAAATCAAAACCATTTTCATCCACGCATGAAATAGAAATGATGTTCCTATTTAAAGGTCAACAATAGCATTTCTCTAACTCTAGTCCAAGCACACTGGACATAGAGAAATAGTGGTTTCCCACAATAGTGGTAGTAATTCTTTTTCCATTTGCAACATGTAGTTCCACATCTCTCTTCTTTAAGGCCCCACTTCTATTTAGATATTTCATATTTAAGCATATGTGAGACCCACTCCCAATATCAAGTACCCATGATGAGGAAGTTGACAAATTTGTGTCTCCAACATATATACCTGAAGTGGATATGATTATCCCTTTCTATTTGTTCTCCAATTTTCTATATAGACAGGACAATATCTTTTCCAATTTCTAGTAAGGTGATAATGGTGATAATCACCTTCTTTACGGAATCCTCCTTTGGCCTTAAGTGTAGAAGACTTGACTATGGATAGCCTTAGATAAGATCATGGATTTACCTTTTCCCTTGTACTTTTCTTTTTCTCTCTTGATCATCAACACATATTTGTCCTTGTATTCTTCATTTTCCCATCAGTTGAATTTAACATACCAAGAAACTTTGATAATGATTTGACAAAATTGTTGATGTTGTAATTCATGACAATTTGACTATATGATTTCAGTAACAGTAAAATACATCTATCAATATAGATTGTCTTTTAGTTAAATATCTCTCCCACTGTTTTTTATTTCAAACTAATTGACCTCCAGTACACATATAAGATTGCAGTGAACAGTCTTCTAGTGGGTTTGATCCATATTTTGTAAAGTCATGTGTTAGCTTTATTTGATGACCCACAACTTCTATTTATAGGTAGCGACAATTTATTATTGCATCTAATACAACTCTTGATAAATGGATGCACAACTCTATCATAAACCATATACATGTCTCTAGGTGATTAATCATATTAAGATCATCTATACAAATTGTACTCAAAGGCCAAGACAATAGAATATGCACTCTACTTTGGTAAACCCACATATCTATTATCATGTTTTCTCATGATAGATAGTGCACCATGCTTTGTTATGCCCATAGAAAGTTGATATAGGTTTCCATGTGTGTTGCACATTAAAAATAATCCAAGGCTTGATATTTTATTTGTGGGCTCATTTATATACATATCCAAACACCACATACTTATTATATTTATCAAATGCATATTATATCCATAATACACAATCACAACCAACAACATACAAACATTGATTAATGGTCATAATAGTGTAAACTTTTGGAGCCACAAAGGATTATTTTCCATCTAAGGTTTTTTTTGCATCACATGCATCATCAACCTATGAACTCAGACTTTAACTTGATTTGTGTTTCACCACAATGAATGTCTCCATGAATGCTTCTTGGAGTTAGATCTTCAAGGTTTCATTATCACACCAAGTCCTTGAATACTAATTTGATTCCCATCTAGTACTACATGATATGTAGAAATCGTGAGTTACATTTGAGGAAAATTAAGATGAAATATAAACAATTACATATTGAATAAAAAGATGATGCTCAACATGCAAGATGAATACTTTTAACAAAAGTTTCAACCAAAACCATTAACAAAATGCACAAAAACGGGCCCTTGTCTATAATCATGCAAACAAAATGGGTCCTTGTCCAAAATCATGAAAACATATTTCAAATGTGAGACATCTATAATTGTATCTATGACATTCAAACTTATATAGAGGTTGTGGACTTTGACCCCAGGAGCAATAAGATGGTTTTGTAAATATACCATAGAGTGTGTGCGCACATGCACACGCACATGCGTGTGTGCACACAAACAAACACATACAGACACACACACCGTGCATCTACTAATTGGTTTTTAGTTCTTTTGTCAATCAATGGAAATTTTCAAACAACCTGAAACCTCTCACTCTCCTTGTGTATCTGCCTCTTCACATCCATGGCCTGAATTCTTAATAATGTATGTTGGGAGGGCGACAAACCCTAGAAATCATCTATAAATAGAATAACTTGCCTCCATGGAAAGGGATTCGACCTTGACACTACAAGTCTGTCAAAAAAATTTCTCAACATCCATGCCCAACTTCCATCCATGGTTTCCATCAGTCAACAACCCATCAACTGAAAAAGCTTCTATCTGTACCAAGGATCCAAGGTCTTGATCTCAGAAGAGACATAGACCGATGACATATTCAATCTACCATCACCATCCATTGTCTCCACTCACATACCGATGAGTCTAGGCTACAAGAGGGAGATCAATGACTTATAGTTACCTCCAAAGAATGTCAATAGGTGTTCTTGTTGCTTTCTTGATGCCTTCATCTCTAAGTTTGAAGAAACAATTTTGAGCACACATATATGATTTCATCTCTTACTATGATGATTTATTTCTCTTTCTTTTCCCCTATTGTACTTTTTATTACTTCAATGAGTGAGTAGCCCACTCAATGGGGAGTACTTTAACTACCCTTTATTATTCTTATTATTGCATCTATTATTGTATTGATTATAATATGTTTTGAATGGAACATTTACTACTTGCAAAGTTTGTATGGTTGGCTATTTCACATGTTTTATCAGATTTGGGATGTAGCGAACTTTGAACATAAGATATAGGATCCATTTGGTTCATGTTAGAGCCTTGATGAGAACGTTGGGTTGGTGTTTTCTAAGGAGTATATGAATGATCTCTAGATAACATGACAACAAGCTTCAATTGATATATGTATTATCTTAATCATAACATTCAAAGGGGGATTTTCCCGACCTCATCTTATGTATGTTCATGTTATTTACGATATAGTGAATGAGTGAAGATAGGTAGTGGTGGTGAAACCCATTCACCCTTGTTCTTCCATCCATTTATCAATCTAGACATTTATCCATCAATATTGTTACTTACAACTTTGTTTAAACAATAAATTTAAGTTTTGCATTAATTTGTAGTTCTTGTATGGTTACCTTGATCATATTACTTCTTAAATACATTTTCCTTTAGGTTTGATCATGAAATATAATATGGTAAGATCTATCCGCTTGTGGGTGGGATTGTCTTACATTTGGTTAAGATAAGACCTAGGGATATCATCCCTGAGAGAAATTTTTTGTACAATAATCATCACATCAAATTCTTGCATCATTTTTTGGGACACCAAATTTTTTAATAAACTTAACTAACTTAGATTATTTGGGATTTTTCCTTCAATTGAATATATTGAAAATCTTCTTGAATTCAGTTCCACTTTAGCCATTTCACTATTTATAGTCTACTTTCCTCAGGAATCATCTCTTAATGATGCACCACTCTTGTAGCAATGGATCCATCATAGAATTTGATTTTGAGAATGAAAGATCCTATTGTAGGATCTTTTCTGAAAGTAGAATCAACAAAGAGGAAGAGGATATTAATTCAGGAGTAGAAGCAACACTTGTAGCACACAGGAACATACTCTTGGTGCAAGCTACTATCTAGGTGGAGTTATGAGAAGCTAAAGAAGTAGAAAAAATAGAGAGCTATGATTGTTCTCTATTTGTAAATTAGTAGAATTCGTCACCCAGTCTTCCAACCTGCCATTTTAGAAAAAATCTTCAAAATTAAGATGCAATGCATGACTATGATGCAAAACAATAGTTTTGGTGGAAGAGACAATGAGGACGTGCATAGCCAGTTATGGTTCATATATCTCTATGTAGTAAGAAAGCAAGTTGGTGTTTGAGGAAGCCATCAAGCTATGTCTATACTACTATTCTCTCACAGAAAAAGCCATGGTGCAGTACAACCACCTCAATGATGGTGTGAGGAACTTTGAAACATGTTCTTGGAGAACTTCATTAAATTTGAGGGTAAATCACATGATTTGAACAACTTCCTAGAGAAACTCTCTTTGAAACCTACAAACAATTCAAGAAGATATTATGCAAATGCCCTCTTTGTGGCATTCCCTCTACACAGCTTATTAAATAGTTCTATAGGGGAGTGGATGATGACATGAAGCATTTTCTCAATGTTGCTTGTAATAGAGATTTCATGCATTAGTGTTTTACTAGTGTGTAGAAAGTTATGAACAAGAGAGCGGAGAACCATGCTAATTAATTGGGGATCATCATGAAACAAAAGAGTACTCAATGTTTCTACAGTAGAAGACAAATCAAAGTTGAAGGATATTGCTAAACATTTGAAGGTTATTGCTATAATCAAGACAACCTTGAGTCATCTTTCCAGAGGTATTGTCAGAAAGGTTAATCTTCTTTCCAAGATAAGGAAACTCATCAGGTGTGTCAAGTCTGTACTACAAACATGTACACAAGCATGGAGTACAATCACCTCTACCAATCCACACTAAACATGTATCAGCCTCAATTCAATGACATCTAAGTAATTGAAGAAGTCAACGCTATTAAATCCATTCTAGTATATCGCTACTATGACCCCAATTGTCCAAGAAACCATCCAAGATTATAGTTTGGAAATCCAGATAGAGAAATGAGTTATCATTAGATCAAGCAAGCCAAATCAAAACCAAGTGTAGGATCCTCTTTTCTAACAAAACTACTGATATAGCCAAAATAATTTCAATGCTAGGCAATACCACAATAAGTTCAATCAAGGAAACAACTACGATACAAGATAACAACCTTGTAATAATAAGGCATAACTTCTTCAAGGGGAAGGCAGCCAATATAATTTTCCTATATCTAGTGTCAGGGTTCTATGGATACTAATAAGAAGATACTAGTAAACTAGCAGGAAATATAATAATTTGATGGAGACTCAATCAGTGCATATTGCTATCATGGTTCACCATTCAATGGGTTCATTTGTTGATAAACTCAAGAACAACACGAGAATTTGGAGGAGAAAATGAAGGTTGTGATCACAAGTTTTGAGAATTTTCTACCAAAATCAAGAACCCCAATCACCAACAAGCTGATTTTAAAAGAGGCTCAAGGATGAAGAAGTCACTCCAGTGGAGATATCAATGGTTATACCAATGGAACTAGTGGATGACTCTCCAAAGACAAACAACACATCTGATCTTGAGAAGACCTCATAGGTACCAACCTATAAAATGTGTTTACCTTACCATAAGCTCAGATATAACTAGATTCAAGATTCATGAAGTTCAAGGAAGCAATGAAGAACTTGCATGTCGACATTCCCTTCCTTGATTCTCTAGAAAAAATTCCTTCATAAAACAAATTATGTAAAGATCTCTTCCCTAGAAAGTATAAAATAGAGGAGTATGAGACTGTGAAGTTGGAAAAGACAACATCTGACATTATTCAGAGCAAGATGTCAAAAAACTCAAGCATTCGTGATCATTTAGCATATCCTACTTCATTGGCGACCAAGTGCCAAAAATTTCTATCTGACCTTAGGGCAAGCATTTATATCATGCCATATGTATTGTACAAAAGACTAGACTTTAGCACTGACATCCTTCCCATTGGCATAGTCATTCAACTTGTTGACTCTTCTATGAACACCCCTATGGGGATCATACAAGACATATGTTTGTTTGTTGGTTCCAAATTTTATTTCCTTTGTGATTTTGTCATCATGGACATCAAGGAGGATCTTAAATATGCCTTCATCTTTAACCAACCATCCCTTAGAACTTCTATAATTGTAATTGATGTTGAAGTAATCTTGGCATTAAGTCTTGGAATACACATTCTTGACATCAAGGTTATTGAAAGTCTCAAGGATCCCTTTTCTAGGACATACCTTCCTCATTAAATTTTTTGACAAGAAGACACAGTTGCAGCAAGATACACCCACTTCTGAAGACCCCCTTGAGACAACACTTATCGACCATAATGCTCATGAACTAAAAAATGAACAAGTGAAGAAAATTCTTTTTCACCTATACAACACTAAAGAAGACCCTGAGGCTGAGATTGAAAAGCTTAAGTTTATACTTGTAATTGAAGAAAAAGACGAGGCACCAACTACACAAGAAATGAATCATCTACCTGGTTTAAGGGCTTAAATATATCTTTGTAGATGATCTAAAGGTTTTCCCAATCATCATCAAAGTAGATCTTACCACTTAGAAGAAAATAAGTTGTTGAAGGAGCAGAGAAAGAGGCAAAAGGCAAGAGGCTAAAAGATGATTTATATGACTAGAGTAATCCAAGATCTCTTTATGAACAAATCAATATGATCGACAACTACAAGCCCTCCTTAGACCCTCTACATAACTTGAATCCAATATTAAAGGAGGCCATGTGCAAGGAGGTGATAAAGCTACTTATTTCTAGGATCATCAACCACATCTTTGATAAAAACATGGGTGAGTGTGCAAGTAGTGCTGAAGAAAGGAGGCATTACATATCTTTTGAGTGAGAATAATGAGCTTATCCCAACCCACTCAATGACTGGGTGGTGCATGTTCATCAATTATTGTAAGATCAACAATGCTACTCAGAATAACAACTTCAAGCTCCCATTTCTTAATTAAGTCATTGAGAGACTTACACACCAGGAGTTATTTCATCAATTGGATGGAACTTTGGCTTCTACTAGATTCCCATCCACCCCAACAATCAATAAAACTACCTTCACATTTCCCTTTGGCACATATGTCTTGCTAAATGCCCTTCAAACTATACAGTGCACAAGTTAGTTTCCAATGAAGCATGTATGCTATCTTTCCTGACCCTAATGAGATGATTATGAGGATCTTTATTGGTGAATTTTATGTCCATGGAAATTATTTTTATGTATGCCTACATCATTGATGAACCTTGCCTAAAAATGGGGAAAAAGGAGATATTCAGGGGAAAAAACTCTACCTCTTTCGATAGTGAAACGTCGCATTAAAAGAAGTGTTTGGATTCACCATCACATTTTGTGCAAAAAAATAGGGAAAAGGATAGATCGTTGAAGCACGGTGTCAATATAAGAGATTATCCATGGTGGATAAAAAAACATGAAATTAAAAAGTAAAACCAGATATTGGATCTGGCGACTCACTTGAGTGGGGAAGGATTAGCACTCTCATCTCGTAAGGTAGACCAATATCAATTCATTGTCTTAGTGTGGAAATTTGACTGATTACAGGATGGTTTGATTAAAGAAAACAAAAAAATGATTTTATTGGTAAGTGGAATTTTAGGAATGGAGATGATAGTGTCCTTCCCATCATCACCCAAAAAGTTCTAGTTTGTAGGTGTGTTGTGTTCCTAATCACTTTAGGAGTCCCCGAGATCATTTTTTTTCATTGGCAACAAGGACTAATGCTATAATTTTAGAGGATGACTACGAGATGTATGCTTAGGAAAATGGGATCTAACTTTTTAAATGTATAAAAGAACGAAAGTATAATAGAAACATGGCAATTATAGTAGATAACTGATTCGTTGTGGTAGTAGATTGTGTTAGATGCACTAGTTATAGATCAGATGTAGAAAAATAGATGTAGTGTGTTGTCACAATACTTATAGTTGTTTACCGTTCTACATATCTAATATAGAAGGAGGCTAAGATGAAGGATCCTCTGATCACAAGTAATATGACAAATAAAGAGGGAGCTAGTTGTTTCTATGGCTTTAGGAGAGACAAAAAGGGCATGAAATATGGTGGATGTGGGGGTCTATTTATAGGTGGATTTTATGTTTTAGGGTTCTAGGTAGAATGTTATAGAAGACGTGGTGGATCACTACAATGTACCACACAAGAGGGCAATCAGATTAAGGCAATCTTCCATGTAGAACGTGGCGGATGGATCTAATCCACCTAGTGTCCTCTGGTGATAAAAAGGTGATCCTCATTTTCCTAGTAATTTCAAGAATGTTCTAGAGAAAATCAGAGAAAACTTACACAAGAAGATAAGTCAGGATTATCTCTCAGATTTCTCGAAAATGATAGGTAAAAATTTATTTTATTTTATACGATTCAACTAGGAAAATTATTAAAGATAACTCATTGAAGTACAAATTTCCCTTTCAGTCTGAAAGAAGGTTTTTGCAAAATGCCATGAAATGGTTGAAAGTGGGCAATAATGAGTGGATAAAATGTATGAAAATATGAAAAAAGTGGAAAATGATATGTATAGAGATTTGGTGGAATGTGGAATGTATTCCATCATTAGCCAGAGAATTTTCACCCGTCAAGTGAGAAAAAATGGGTTGTCAACATTTTCTCCTCTAAAGGCAAGGTACAAAATAAGAGTGAGACCATAGACTTGAGCCAAGTGTGACCCCCATTTTCTTATCATGATAGGCCAAAAATATTAGACTCATCAAAGATGTTCTTACAAACGTTGTGGAGGGTGAAAAGTGAGTGTGATGTCCTTTTCTTTTAAAGATGAATTAGTGAGGAAAAGATTGGGAATAAATGACTTATCTAGAGTAAGGGCAGCCTATCACTTAGGGAGATCCTATATCTGACCAATAATTCATTCCCCTAGAGTTTTGATGAGCCATAAGAAGTTTATTAGTAACAAAAGTGACTTACAATTACTTCAATTCTTAATCATGTGTATGTCGAATTCTCCTACTTACTCATGCCTTAGTGAGAAAGAGGCTGAATGTGAAAGTTCTAGTGTAGGTTGTGGCTTGTTAAGAAGACATTACTCAACTATTGTCTTTGTAAAAAGATGGTGGCAACTATTTTTCTTGACAAATAGTTCTTGGAGATAGTCATCCCTCTTCCTATGTATCTTTAGTTTTTTTCGAGTGGGTTGATTTAGATTCAAGACCAAAACTCTTATAGGAACAATATAAGGATTTTGCCTATTGGGATTGGACTTGAATCGTCAAGATTGGTGATTGATTTATAGACATGATTTACAAACTTTTGTCTAGTTAATGTATCAATTATTTGTTTGTCTGATTGAGGCAACTAAGATTGAGATGAGATTAAATGTTTGAGTAATTATCCAAAAAAAGCTAGTCTCTAGGACGTGTTCCCTTACCTATTCACCTTCCTTCCTCTATAGTATCAGTGGTGATCCTTGAATTCTTGTTCTCAATCTTTAAGATTAGATATTTGAACCATAACTCAAGGTCATGAGGTGGGTTCAGCAATTCAATTCATTTTTTAGTCATGATCCAAGATTGTAAAAGGATGTGTGTGTGAAAGCAGTAGTTGGTAATCTCGGTCGTGTTTGTTTTAGATTCGGGTCATAGGTCATGAGTAGGTACCCCAGAAAAGTTTGGAAATGAAGAGTGTGATGATCAATTTAAGTTTGTAGCATGGACCCTATTTATGTGTGAAAAATAAATCTTTGAGTTGGTTTAGTTTTAGGTTGTAATCTGGGACCATAAAAGGATTATGAAATGTAAAGCACCTAGTTGGTCCAGTTTTAGGTCATATTCCAGGACATTGAGAGAATTTAGATTTGATGACCATTTTTCTTTGATGAAAAGGGAGTTTTAGTTTCTTTAGTCAAGATTTGACATTTCCCAATTCTTTTTATAATTTGTTTTGGTACTTTCTGATTTTTTGTGATTTTATAATGTTCTAGAAATCTTGCTAAATATCCAAGGACTTGTTTGTCATTTTTGTAAAAGTTTTTTCTTTAAAAGAGGGGAAACAAGAGAAGATTTGAGCACATTTTCCATTTCTTCTCCACTCATGCAAACAACAATGACACCAATCGGCTTGGGGTATTTTAGGGTGACGAAAATGGAAATAAGAGAGAGAAAGATTATCAATAGATTGCATTGATCTACTAGCCTTGGACCGACACTTTATGGCATTCTACTAACTCTCCCTCGTAGCATTGCAGGTGGTGGTGGAGGTTTCTAGTTCATCTTCTCCTACAATGATTTTGTATGGGTTTCGGCTACATCTATCTCAAGGAAGGAATGGCTTTCATTTTTGCACTTTAGTTTGGCCATTTTGGCTTTTGATGGAGAAATTTGATTTTTGGATTTCCATTGTTCTTCATGATTTGGAGGTTGAAAATGACCTGATGTGTGTTTAGTTTTACAATCCAATCAATTTTGTCAGTTTTTTGTTTTCTCAGTTGTCTGTTATAAGATTAAGTCATCCTTAGATGTTGTGAAAAGCTTGTGACAGTGCCATCATTTCTATGTAGATGGATGATCATGATTGGCATGAGGAGGATGTCTTCATAGATGAGCAAGATGTCGACAATGATGTGGGGATCGAGGCATATCCTAGGTATGCGTACCTACTTTTTCCACTAGAATTTGTATCTACTCCATGAATATTCTGACATAAGTTTTCCTTGAGTAGGCATCATGATGGTTTGAGCAGGATTGTGAACAAACTGCTCCAAACTCAGAGATTCATCCATCATTATAATGTGTTGTTGATGAATCTGCATCACAAAGGTCATTGAGCGGGTGATGAGGTATAACTTGGAAATGTTACTCCATGTTATTTTCTTTATGCTTTGACGAGCTTGAACTGGTCTTTTTCACCATGTAGTGATGACCTTTGTCTTTGTTTTCCATGTGTTCCTTTTGGGTCTCAGATTGTCGAATGTATATTGGAGTACAATTGGAATGAGTTTTGGTATCTATATGAGAGTTCGGTTGTTGAAGTGGTGGAGTTGTTCGAGGGGACTAGCCTTGGTAGCATTAATCATTGTGAGATCATAGGTAGATCCTATCTCCTTTCTCTTATTAAGAACTTTCATATGGAGACCATTACTTTTCATTTTTGTTTTGGTGAGCTATCCATCACCCCAAGTGGATATTTTGGGATAACTGGGTTTGGGTTTGGTGGAACCCCCATTGGTTCTTTGCCTAGACAATGGGGGTGGGGTCATTAACATCTTGTTGGTATTCTAGCAGTGGACCCTAGAGATATTCAGATGGCCTCTAAGTATGAGGTTAAGCTAACTTTTTTGAGATCTACCTTCTTTCATGAGGGTGATTGGCACGGTGCCAGTAATCCTTTGATGCAACCCTGAGGGGCTATGTGTTCTTATTATCTAGATCATTGGTTTCTTATTTAGTAACAACTCCAACTACATAGGAGACATACATGATTCCCTCTTTTGATTGGGGTGGCGGTGTGTATGCCCATTTTTTGACACGTTTGGGAAGACGTATTATGGGCGACTATAAAGGGGAAATGGTCCAAGCTAGAAAAAGTTGTGGAGGCTTCATATTCTTGATTGTAGTAAGATTTTACCTATTGTTCCTTTGTATTTCATGCTTTGAACTAAGAATATTATATGGTTTTCCATGGTGCTTCTTTTTTCAAATGTGGGGCTATCTGGCTCGATAGACCTATCACTTTGAGTAGTCTATCAGGATATTTGTATTATTCCATCCCTGCTTGTCAACATTGGGATGGATATAACAATAGGGTGCAATATGAGTAGTAGAGAGGCAAATTAGAGATGATGACTATGGATAAGGTATGTGTAGTACTTTAACACTACACTATATTATGCTTTTGTACTTTAGCTAACTTCAACTCATTATTGTTCCTAGTTCGGATTTCTGATCTTCTCTAGGTTCTAGTGTGGCTAGGTGGTTGCGTGTTGTACAACCTTCTTTGAGGTGTTTTCTCTAGATGCTAATCAAATCTAGTTCATGACTCTATCTAGGATTGTGTTGTATATAGGTAAGTGTGTTTATCGCCAGTGGGTTGGTGGCTGGCACATCCCTTTTGACCTATTTTCGGGACCAGACCCTTCTGAACTTGGGATCTGTCAAGATACTTAGGAGATGATGTATGACAAGGTGATCCTTTTATCACCAGCGGGTTGGTGGCTGGCACATCCCTTTTGACCCATTTCGGGACTTGGGATCCGTCAAGCTACTTAGGAGATGATGTATGATAAGGTGATTTACTTGAGGTGGTACCACTCATAGGGAAAGTTTGTTCTCTTTTATAGAGAGGTATATGATGGGCTTCGACATACTCTAGTGGTGAGTGTTTGTGTTGATGCTATTTATTGTGCTTGTATGATCTTTGACATGTGTTTCCTTGTAGGTTATTGACTATTATTTGGTTGAGGAGCAGGACGATCGGGGCTGTGAGCTTTGTCATTAACCCCCTCCCGAGTTAGTGTCTTCACCTAAGGCTCCACCTTCTTCTCCAGTTGGTGTGTGTGGCTTTGATGAATTTTTTGGGTTGTAGCCTCATTGAAATATCATATTGTAGGTTTGTCTCACTTCTTGGGTGACTTTGGTTGGCCCTATCTTCGAGGATATAGATGAGGCTTCAGATGTGGCAGGAGGACTCTTCCACTCAAGTATCCCACCAGGCTATGAACATACTCAAAATTTGAGAGGATCTTCTGGTGTAGGGGTCTTCTCTTCAGACACCCCATTGAGAGTACAGATCCACCTTCATCTAGTGTAGTTCTAGATTCCTCTTGGTGTAGAGATATTTCCTTGATTGTGAAGATACCTTCTACCAGCTCCTCCTTTGGTCACGTGTGCTCTACCTATGAAATTTTCTCTTAAGCGAGCATAGAGTGTCATTCTTTAGGGTCTTCTTCTACTAATCATTGACTTTTGGCCAAGTGATTGACTGGGTGGCTGAAGAAGAAGCTAAAGAAGTAGTCCTTTATATTTATCATTCTTGTTCCATGATGTATTTTCCTTTTCTATAGAAAAATAATGTGTTTTTCATGTTATCATTTGTTAGAAGTCTTTTTAACTTTACATATAAGTCTGAATTTGAATTTAAATAAAATAGTGATGTTTTGTGATCTATGATTCAAAATTGGATTTCATAGTTTGATCTTTGAATGATGTCTAGTAGATCAACGAATTGCCCCCAATCCCCTGAGTGACCAAAGATGGTGGATTGAAGTCATTTTCCTACCATGTGGGACACATAGTCCTACTTGTCTTGGGGTGTGTGTCTGTGTTTTCCATCATCATAGACGCATGTGGAAGATTGTGTAATTCCACAAGGGAAAAGGACACAAAATCCCCTTGTCTCTGGGAAACAAGTTTGCCCTTGTTTTATACCTATAAAAATGAATGTATCCCTCATCTTTCAGCACATCTTTTTTCTAACTACTCCAGGTAATAGGAGAGAAGGAAATATAGGAGATCCCCCTAATGAAGACTCCTCCTATCAACTTGTCCTTGGTACAATGTTGTATTATTCATCTTTACAAGACTAAAGAAGTTGATCTGGAGAACTTTAGCATAATATGTCATCTTCATCATCTGGATTATGTCCCTTTTGCAAGGGAGTTGATATTAGTGGTGATCCTCTTATGGGATCTTCTGAGTCATGCCTTCCATCTTGGCAATGTCATTCTGACTCCCACCTTGGAGGATGTGGCTAAGATCAGCCAGCTTGTTTTTCATGACTGGTGGCTGGTGGTACTGAAGAAATGGAGTTGGGCTACTGAGCTGGAGAGTCTACTTGGTGTGAATAAGTCATCGTCTTCTCAATGGTTAACTAATGACGACTACTTCATTGGATGGCCTCCCTAAGGGTGTCATTTAAGAGTGAAGTGCATTCAGGTGTTGATTCTCTTGACATGCATCGCCTATGGACATATACTTTGATCATCTTGGCAGAGCTATTCTTTGGAGAGATTGTTGGACGAGTGATGGTTGTTGGATCATGAGTCATGGTTGCTCTGTGGAGGAAGGAAACTATCATTCCTTTGATGTTGGCTGAGTTGTATGAGTGCTTGGATGAAGAAAAGTTGACTGGAAAGATAAGGGGACCCTTCCACATTCTACAAATTTATCTCGAAATGTGCATTGGTCATACCAGACTAATAGAGTCTTCACATCCTCATTATAGCTTGGTAAAGGAGTTTATATCTAAGTACATATAGGTGGTGATCCCCTTTAATTTCATGGAGATCTGGCTCGATGACTTAGAATCTAAAGAATGAAAATTTTTTTTGGGATTTTGATGGAGTTCTACCTTGATAAATTGGCCTACGGTGTGGCCATGTCTGATTTTTTAGTGGTTGATCCTTGTCAGGTCTTGAGGTCTATGTTGTGTACTATCCTATGTAAGTGCTGAGGTAGTTCAATTGTCAGATATTTGTGTATCAAATTGAAGTTCTTCCTTCATTCTTCAAGAATCTAATGATAGTTTCATGGAAAGTCCATGAGAAGATGGCGTAGATGTGGTCAAATCAGAAGAGGCTATCTTGAGATTCATTTCTTGCAGGTCAGGACTGCTCTTTCGAATACTTAGAGTGACTTGCATCAGCACCATCAGTAGTAGAGACTTGTGATTATTTTGGAGTACCACAATGATGTAGTTTTCCTTTTTCCTTTTTGTCTAGTTATTGTCATAAAATATTAAGGTTTTGTAATGATTTCATTTTTAGAATAAAAAATATTTTGAGTTCATTAAATGTGTGACTAACTATGGGTATTGTAATGTCCCCGGATTTTTCCGTCTCAAGACTTAGAAGGCCCAAGAGTATAAATCCTAAAACATTAGTGAATTGTTTTAGAGAGCGGTGCGGAAGTGACATACACATACATGAACAAACAACCATAATGCATACACCATAACATTTCTCGACATTCAACATGTAAATTATTACAAGATGACATATTACAACTAGAATTTCAATTACATATTGAAAGAAGATTTACAAGTCTATGAACATGTATGCTAATCGAGATCTACACAATAGGTACAACCTATACAACTTGCTCACTTCATGTGCTTTTCTCTCATGCTAACTGTGAACCAAAAACATGCGTGAAACAAAGAATCAACACAATGTGTTGTATACATGGGTAGAAAGATACAGATATTTATGTTTTTCATAATTTGAAAAGACTTGCAGAAAGAAAGAAAGAAGTTCATAGAAAACATTTCTTGATTAAGCGAAATATGCCAATTTTAGTCATTTTTCTAGATGAATTGCATTACTAAGGTGGACTAGTACCAAAACATAAATATAAAACCCATCCCCATGTAACAAGCACTCTAGGGAACTCCCCATACACTGTGTGCTCTAGGGGGGTGTACTAGTCAACATTAATCCATTTCCTCATAAGGGGGATAATGAACACCTTAAATAACTACAAAACATCTACTCGTCATTTATGTTTTCAAGAGATAAAACATCGAGTACTATATATTGTTATGACATCCAATATTTGCATTTAGAAGAGAGCATACATACATATCATGATTGCAACCAAGAAAACCATAGTCATATACTTAAATAAAATCCACGTACTTGAGTTTAGATATTCTTATCCTATCATTGATCATCAGATATCTACTCATCACCGGATTAATAATAATTAATCATCATTAATAAAATATTCACCATTATTCATGGTATTTTAGGTACAAACTAGGGTTTAGGTCAAATCTAGGTGTTACTGATCTGAAATAGGTCACTAGTATTTTTATATTGATCAAGATGTCATTTTTAGGGTCTGGTTCAATTTTCATAATTTTCTGATGTTTGGTTTAGTTTCCAAGATTAATATGTGGTTCAAAACATCTAATTAGGCAATAATGAGAAAAGGTATACAATATCTCAATAATATTAAGATCGGAGTTGACATTTAGTTTCTATATGATATTAGGGTTCAAACTTGTTTTTCTCAAATTTAATCTCAACCATTTTCTAATTATACCATTTAAATGAAGCATTCTAATCTAAATTAGATATCATTGATATCAGTGTCTCAAAAGTTTGATATAGGGATCTAGCAACAAAGGGGACATTTTTCTGAGTCTGGGGGTAATTTGGGGGCATTTATTGGCAAAGGGAGTTGTTTTTAATCACATTTCTAAGATAATGATATGTTCTGGAAATTGTGAGAGCATCTTACCTTGTAGGAAAATATAGGATCATTGGATCCATGTAGTCTGGGCCGTAAATGAGTGCCACAACACCTAAAAGGGAACGGATCCCTCTCTGGTTGGTTGGGATCTAGACCGGTCGGTCTGCCCTCTCCTTCCCCCTCTCTAAACCATCAAGCTCTGGGTTTCGGCGCCCTCCATCTCATGATTTCTTGTCCGTGAGAGTTT
This sequence comes from Alisma plantago-aquatica, assembly GCA_963693085.1. NCBI lineage: Eukaryota > Viridiplantae > Streptophyta > Magnoliopsida > Alismatales > Alismataceae > Alisma > Alisma plantago-aquatica. The sequence goes on along the minus strand of OY856412.1, from coordinate 1,060,327,492 downwards.
ACAGGGTCAGAAGGTGGCGTGCGTCTTTTCTCACCAACTGTCACCCTGAGATCGCACTGTAATCAAAAAGTTGTGAACTTCTAGTCTCTTTCCAGCAAGATAAGAAAGTGAACCGGGTCATGGAGAACCAATTGGCATTCCCTTGCCACCGTGAGGGCCAGAAAGGGGAAAAGGGGATCTGCCATCCTCAAGTCAAGAGGAGTTTCCTAGAGATCCACCTAGACTTCATGCTCTTGGGTTTTTTCTCTGGTTGTGATGTGAGACCTCATTATGCCACCTTGATCCTCCTTTTCATCAGCCATGGTGTAGGATCTCAGAGGTTGGGAAGGCATCAAATGCAGGCGCGAGCAGAAATGTACACTCCCATTGCTTCTGTCTGCACAATCAAAGAGCCTCAACCACGCCCACCACATGTGAGTTGTAGTGGAGGGACAAGGAGAGGTCCAACTTAGGTGGTCATCTAGCTCCATCTTCTAATTCCAGATTGCTGGGCTAGGTCTTCAGTGGTGATTCACGTTTGTCGTGGTGTAGGGAGCCCCACATTTGGCTTCCATGGTGTGGGAAGCTCCATGGCTCTATAGCCTTTTCCTACTCAAAAGTGTGGGAAGAGATCCCAGTTAGAACTAGGGTTTATTTTCTCTGTGATCCCCTGTGATGCCTAGAAGGTCCACAGCCTCATTGGATTGATCACGATCCTAATGTTGTCATCATCTTGGAGTGGGGTGCACGGAGATGTCTCTCCCATCTGGGCCTCTGACCTTCTTTCATCTGTGACACCTACCATTATTGGTGGACGTCATGGGCTCTAGGAGAGATTATGGAGAAGGTGGGAATGAGGAATCCAATCTATGTTTAAGTCAAGGTTCAATCTATTTTGAGTTTAGAGTAGGTCAGGGGTTTGCCAACGAATTCTCTTAGACTGCCCCCCCCCCCCTCATCATACTTAGAGGACGCTTCGTCTGCATTGTGTTTCTTCATATGCAGATGTGAGGGATGACCAAGCAGCATTTAACCTTGTTATATAATCCACTAACAATGTTCCACGCAGCCCACCAAGGAAATGGTTGCTTGACGGGGTTATAAACCCATAATCTAAGTCATACTTTGGTCCCAAAACCTATTTTAACCTCTCCTACCTCAATAATTTCTATAAACATTAAACCTCCATGTCTCATAGTAGGTAGCTCTAAATCATATGGATTTGTATACATAGGTTAGCAATTGTTTAATAGACTGCATGGTAAAATATGGGAGTGAAGTAAAACGTGACATTTCAAATAAATTACTTAAAGAAGCTTATTTCATGATCATATACATCGACATTAATCACTTATGTCATCCAATGTACCACAATCACATAAGTTGCATTTCATCATAGCATACCTCTAAACTCAAATTTGCATTGCATCATTGCGCCAATATATATCCAATAGGTCACCACCCATGAACATGCAAAAATATTGATAACTTACACGTTCACCCCAACTTATGTGGAATTTCATCCTCGAAATTCAACTATTGTCATACTCAAGGTGATATCAAGGAGTTGTGGATGCCTCTAGGCCACCACTTCTTAGTCTCAGGAGTATCATTATTCTATATTCATCATAAGTTCTAATCTTAGAGTATTTAAGCATGTAGGGTGTACCCACCCCACCTTATATAGGTCGAAGCATCACTTTTTTTAAGGAATAGTAGAATCACTTAGTGTCGTAGTCATCACATGACATTCTTATATTTTAGGATTTACATCCTCATAGTCCCTTAAGGATAAGCATTTTATTATTTCATATGAAGTTAAGAAGGTACTACTCAAGGATTCATCTTTCACCCTACTAATCATAGTGGGATGTCAAGGTTTCATGCCATTTTTTTTAATTATAAAAATTATTTAATGTGGTTTATGATCAACATTGTGCTAGAGGATTTCATCGTTAGAGGGGATTGATCTTCATATTTACACATTAGGGTTTTTATTATATTGTGCAAGAGTTATCCTCAAAATTAGAAGCATCTATTAGGAGGATTGGGGTTAAGAACTGTATTTTGTTATCGTGTAATGTATGATCCAAAGATGTCTTTATTCCAAAATCATGTTTTCAAACTTATATTTTTCATTAATGATATGAAGGCAAGGAGAATATACCAAGTCAAGATTATCATGATTTCAAACTTGAATACTACATGTATCATATAGGAAGGAAATATAGAATAGGTCAAGCTTATATGAGTGACTCCTCATATGTAAATCATCTATATAGGTCAGGTGAGGTTTGTAATATCATATATTAAGAAAGAGAAGTGGAAGGAATAACATTTATGAGCGTATTATGCACAAGGCATTTTACTCTCAGAACAAGAGTTCATATATCACCTCACTTGCAGTTAATGATGAGACTCACAAAAATATGTCACTCTGGCTGGGACCTAACGCAGTCAAGAGGGTTGACTTTCTCATTATGAGTCACCTACCCATAATTTTATTACCCATCTCTAGGATTGAATCATGCAAAAGGACTTAACTTATCTACTCAGGAGTAACCCATCTTAGGACACATCATTTCACATATAACTCATATTATTCATATATTGTAGGGTAGGTCCTATGACTCTCCTTGTGGGTCTCACTCTCTCTAGAGTTCACCATGGATCTTGTCCTAACATTGGAGGTCCTCCTTTGTAATAGATCTTGAGGATCATGCATGTTCAACCTTATCTTAACTTAACTCATCTTAAGTAAGAAAAGGGAATGTACTTTCATCATCAAGACTTAGCCTAGAATCTTAAAAATTAGATTCAGCTCGTATACAACTTATATCCATATAAAGCAACTTATATCTTTAGAGGTAGAACTTAGATAATATCATCTATGCTTGCATCAATTATCATTTTATCATCTACTCTATGTATCAGATATCTTATTAAAGCTCTAGACATCTAATCTAGACTACTCACTTTTCTAGACTGATGTCACTCCCTTTTACTTAGGTTGCATGAATGCTAACTACTCTCCAGTGTGAGGGACACATTTTTATATTTACATATATATTATAAAATATTATATAACTTTTCTCCGAGAAAGAAGACATCAGAGAAAACTATTGAGGCTCGAGCCGATTTGAAAAAAAAAACAAATCAGCAAAACGAGTGTCCCACACATAGTAGATAGTCTAGTACCATGTCACCTAGTAAAATGGTGAGAACCAAGTGTAGACTAGTGTAGCTACCGAATACATATGAGCTCTATATGGAAAGGGTTTCACACACTTGTCTAAACCTAGTTCTCAAACATCTTGGTGCTAACCTAGAGGCTAAGTCAAACTTTATTCCTATAGAACAAGTTACTAAGTTTCTAGGGTTTAAGGTGAAAGGTGAGATTTAGTTCATATGTTTTATGGTGAGCAATTGTTAGGTATAGCTATTGTTCATGCTCTGATACCAACTGTAACGTCTCCAGATTCTTTCATCTTGAGATTTAGAAGGCTCGAGAGTACAAATTTGAACACATTAGCGAATTGTTTCAGAGAGCGATGTGGAAGCGACATACACATACATGAACAAACAACCATAATGTATACACCATAACATTTCTCAACATTCAATATGTAAATTATTACAAGATGACTTATTACTACATGAATTCCAATTACATATTGAAAGAAGATTTACAAGTCTATGAACATGTATGCTAATCAGGATCTACACAATAGGTACAACTTGTACAACTTGCTCACTTCCTGTTCTTTTCTCCTATGCTAACTCTGAACCTAAAACATACGTGAAACAATTAATCAATGCAATGTATTGTGTACTTGGGAAGAAAGATACATATATTTATGATTTTCATAATTTGAAAAGAATTGGAGATAGAAAGAAAGAAGATCATAGAAAACATTTCTTGATTAAGCAAAGTACGCTAGTTTTAGTCATTTTTCTAGATCAATTGCATTACTAAGGTGGACTAGTACCAAAACATAAATATAGGGCACATCCCCGTGTACCAAGTACTCTAGGGAGATCCTCATACACTGTGTTCTCTAGGGAGGTGTACTAGCCAACATTAATCCATTCCCTCATAAGGGGAATAATGAATACCTTAAAAAACTATAAAACATCTACTCAACATTTATGTTTTCAAGTGATAAAACATTGAGTACTATATAGTGTTACTACATCTAATATTTGCAATTAGAAGAGAGCATACATACATATCATGATTGCAACCAAGAAAACCATAGTCATGTACTTAAATAAAACCCACGTACCTGAGTTCAAAGATTCTTATCCTATCATTGATCATCAGATATATGATCATCACCTGATTAATAATAATTAATCATTGTTAATAAAATATTCATCATTATTCATGGTATTTTAGGTCCAAACTAGGATTTAGGTCAAATCTAGGCGCTACTAATATGAAATATGTCACTAGTATTTTTATACTGATCAAGATGTCATTTTTAGGGTTTGTTCAATTTTCATAATTTTCTGATTTTTGGTTTAGTTTCTATGATTAATATGTGGTTTAAAACATCTAATTAGGCAATAATTAGAAAAGGCATACAATTTCTCAATAATATTAAGATCGGAGTCCACATTTAGTTTCTAGATGATTAGGGTTCAAACTTATTTTTCTCATATTTAATCTCAACCATTTTCTAATTATACCATTTAAATGAAGCATTCTAGTCTAAATTAGATATCATTGATATCAGTGTCTAAAAAGTTTGATATAGGGATCTAGCAACAAAGGAGATTTTTTTTGAGTCTGTGGGTATTTTGGGGGCATTTATTGGCCAAGGGCAATATTTTAAGCACATTTGTAAGATAAAGATATGTTCTGGAAATTGTGAGAGCATCTTACCTTGTAGGAAAATCTAGGGTCATTGGATCCATGTGGTCAGGTCCGCAGATGGGCGCCACATCATCTACAAGCGAGTGGCTCCCTATCTGGTCAGTTGGGAGTTAAACCGGTCAGTCTGCCCTCTCCTTCCCCCTCTCCAAACCATCAAGCTCTGGGTTTCGTCACCCTCCATCTCATGCTCTTTCATCCGTGATAGTTGCAGGGTCAGAATTTGGCGTGCATCTGTTTTCCCCGGTCGTCGCCCTAAAATCGCACTATAATGAGAAAGTTGTGAGATTTCGGCCTCTTCCCAGCAAGGCAAGAAAGCAAGGTCACGGAGAACCGATTGGTGCTCCCTTGCCACAGTGAGGCCCAGAAAGGGGAAAAGGGGATCCGCCATCCTCAAGTCCAGAGGTGGTTTCCTAGAGATCCGCCTAGACATCATGCTCTTGGGTTTTGGCTCCGGTTATGATATGAGACCTCGTAGTGCTGCCCTGATCCTCCGCTTCATCAGCCACAATGTAGGATCACAAGCTGGGAAGGCATCAAACGTAGGCGCGAGCATAAATGTATACTCCCATTGCTTCTGTCTGCACAATCAGAGAGCCTCAACCACACCCACCACCTGTGAGTTGCAGTGGAGGGACAAGGAGAGGTCCAACTCATGTAGTCAGCTAACTCCATCTTCTAATTCCAGATTGGTGGGCTAGGTCTTCAGTGGTGATTTGCATTCATCGTGGAGGTAGGGAGCCCCACGTTCGGCTTCCATGGTGCGGGAAGCTCCATGACTCTATGGCCTTTTCCTACTCAAAAGTGTGGGCAGAGCTCCCAGTTAGAACTAGGGTTTATGTTCTCTATGATCCCCTACGATGCCTAGAAGGTCCACAGATGGTCCCGATGTTGTCATCAACTTGGAGTGGGGTGCACGGAGATGGCTCTCCCATCTGGGCCTCCAGCCTACTTTCATCTGTGACACAATGGACGTCGGTGACACAATGGATGCCATGGGCTCTAGGAGAGATGATGGAGAAGGTGGGAATGAGGAATCCAATCTCTGTTTAAGTGAAGGTTCAATCTATATACATATCTGACTCAGTATCTACAACCCATCTCTTTATTTATGTTCTTACTGTTATGGTGAATCATAAGACAACTAATATGCATCCAAGATATATAAAAAATAAGGTTGAAACCCCAAGTGCTTTAAGCTATATCTCATCCCAATTTGGTGATAGATGTTTCCTCCATATGCATGTTCATGGTCAGTTCTGTTATTAGGTGGGCCCTCATCCTAGGGGAGAATATGGAATAAGCTCAAATGTACTTGGGTGTTATGCTAAGAGATAAAGTCATGTCATGTAATAGGGGCATTAGCAACAATTCCATACCCAGTTAGGAAAAGGCGCCAGATGACAGAGACACGCTAGTAGGTTTCATTCTTGATATGCCTTAGAGTAGTAATCAACCAAGAGCATGTGTCTCCATGTTTAAAGGTTTTTTCATACTATATGTATATTTTTTGTAAGGTGCACACTAGTCATGGGTCTTTGCATTAAACCTTGTAATTTGACATTGATGCTCAGGGCCTTAGTATGAGAGGCAAGGGTTCTACGAGGAACAAATGGGGTTTGCCTAGCAAGGGTTTTCTATCTCCTAACTCCTGAGTTCATTCATATAGAGTTTGGTCCCAACTCTTTTTGAGATGAGGCGAGAGTAGCTTCATGGAGTTTCAACCTTGGCCCTTCTCCTAATGGTCCTTCCCTTTTAGATTAACCCAACAGATGTAAATGCTACAACATCTCCCTAGGAACAGATGTTAGTATGTTGATTGTAGTATTGGATATGATTTTCCTCTTTGGACTCATAACTTTTTCCATCCTCCTATTTGATCCATGGGTTTACACTTAGTTTTTTCCGTAGTCATGAACATTTTTTAGTGTATTTTATTAGGATGGTCCTATTTTAAGGAGTTATTTTTAGGTTGATGAATAGTTGGGGTCTCAGAATAATGATCATGTTCCTTCTATCCTAGGCCCTAGGTTCTACTTTGATAGTTCTGATTTAGGGTACACAGGGGGAACAATCATGTGTTTAAGTATATTTTAGGCATCATTAAATGGGTGGGAGAATTCGGTTCCTTTACATGGCTTCCTATAAAAGATTTTCTCATTGTTGCAGTCTGATCAACAGTAGTAGCATTTTATGAAGTTGGTGTTAATGTGATGAAGATGAATATCTCCATCCGTGTTTTTTAGGAACATGCCCCCTAATTGTAAATGTCATGGATTATGTAGTGTCCCTCCCACTTAGTGTTGAACTTACCCTTGGAATCAACATTCTAGATGACTCGCAATACCAGGTTGCCCTACTGGAAGCTGTATGGTTGAACCTTCTTGTTGAACTCTTGAGCCATTCTTGATTGGTAACATTTTGCATGGTGTAGGGCTCTTTCCCATCGTTCTTCAAGAGTGTTGAGTTAGTAGACTCAATCTTGAAGAAATTTCATATCTTGAATATCTACTTCATGTAATATGCAAAGTAAAGGGATGTAGGTTTCAACTGGCAGGACTACTTTCATCCCACAAACAAGGGAGTATAGCATAGCCCATGTGGAAGTTCTAATGGAAGTGTGGTAGGCCCACAAATCCATTCAAAGATGTTTGTGCCAGTTGGCATGAGAGATGATAATCTTCTTCTCAATCTTGATTAGATTTCTATTAGTGACTTCTATAGTCAGTTCCATCGAGGCTGATAAGGTGACATTCAATGATGTTTGATTCATAAAGAGCTAAGGTACTCCTCGACTGTCCTAGAAATGAAGTTTGTCCCATTTTATGAAATGATCTCACATGTTATCCCATATCAGCTTATAATATTGCTCTTGAGGAACTTGATGACTTGTTGGGTTTATGTGTTAGTGATGGACACTACTTGTATCCACTTGGTAAAGTGATCAATTGTGATAAGGATGAATCAATTTCCGTTCAATGCAATCAATTTCCGTTCAATGCCTTAGGGTTGATTTTGTTGATCATGTCGATTCCCCAATATGAGAATTCCCAAGGCATGGCCATGTTGTAAAGTTGATTTGTAGGCAAATGAATGTAATCCATGTGGATTTGGCAAGCTCGATATTTGTGGACAAATTGATAGTAGTCTCTTTTGATGGTGTTCCAGTAGTACACCAAGAGCAATATTTTCTTGGCTAGCACGACTTTGTTCATGTGTGTGTCGAACGATCCTACATGGAACTCCTTCATGAAAGATTCAACTTCTATCTTGTCAATGTTTCAAAGAAGAGTATGACTGTAGGATCTATGATATAACTATTCTTCCCCTAGAACATACTGAGCGGCTTGTCTCTTGAGCACCAGTTGATCTCTCTAGGAGAGTTTCTTTTGGGAACGACTTGGTTTGATCAATATCGTGATGTCGTGAAACCAATTCCTTTCTTCGGCGTTGGGTGCATAGATGACCGTGCAACAAGGGGGTTGAGAAAGTGCTTCAAGTTCAAGAGAGAAGGTTTGGACTCCTTGAATGTAGATCCATGAAGCATTGGTTGCTAGTACGTCAACAAAAGCATTGTTCTCTCTTCAAATGAAGTGAAAGGAGGTATGCTCAAAGCCCCAAGACAAAGATCACATATGATCCTGGTAAGGCACTAGGTTTTGTTGGTGCATTCTCCAGTTGTTATGGACCTGAGAGATGATATGGATGGAGTCATCGTAGACCTATAAGCGTCGCGCCTCTTGATGTCTGACGAGTTGGAGTCCCAAAATGCAAGCTTCATATTTGTCCACATTATTAGCGGCGTCAAATTCTAGTCATCTGGCTAATGGTAGTTGTTCTTCATAGGGATATTGAAGGACTACGTCTATTCTGGATCCTTTTCAATTTCTGGCTTTATGGAAGAAGATTGTCCATGTGTTAGTAACTGGAGGGATCTCATATTTAATGGGTTGATCATCCCTATACCTTCGTTTGGGAACTTGTACTCATGAGTAGCTTGTTTTGAGAGCAGGGAATTTGCTAGTTTATCTATGAGGGTTGTGCTTTGACCGCCTTCATCAGGAGATGGGTGATTTCAAAACCTGACTGCATTACTTGCCATTTAGGACATCGTTTGGTCAAAGTTGGGCAATCACCTATACATATAGTGGATCATGCTTGGTGATTAGTTGTAGAGGATGCATCATTAGATAATGGTGCATTATCCTTGTTGTGTGAATCAGAGCCAGGCAATATTTTTAACCCATAGTGTAGCGAGCCTTTATGTCATTGAATTCCTTAGACAGATAGTAGATAGCGTGATCGGAATCGGTCATTGCTTGACTTAAGACTCCACCCATTAACGTGTTGTGGACAGAGAGGCGTAAGATGTGAGAATAACCAGGCATGGCCGGCCTCAATACTGGAGGATTGGCGAGGTAATCCTTGAGATTTTGAAGTGTGTTCTCGTATTGTTTGTTCCATCCTGAGTCAAAATTATTCTTTGACAGTTTGAAAATTGGCTCACATATAGGTGTGAGTTTAGTGATGAAGTGCATGATGTATTGGAGACGTCCGATCAGGCCTCATATTTCTTCCTTAGTTACGAGGGAAGGCATTTCTCGGATAGCCCAAGCTTTCCCATGATCTACCTTGATCCCTCTCTAGCTGACAATGTATCCTAGCAGGTTACCTGACGTAACCTTAAAGGTGCATTTGGTGGGATTGAAGAACACGCAGAATCATCATAGTCGTTAAAACAACTTCTCAAGGTTAATGATGTGGTCCTCTGGGAGATATGACTAAACACGCATGTCTTAGAGATTCCGTCCAAATGCGAAGTACCATCCTTGTTTCCAAATATTTCAACATATAATGATGCTAGTATATACCTATATATGAATTGTACATTATTTGTCAGTACTGAGTTTATTTGGAAAAAATAAGACGAAGACTATCGTACAACTATGAAAATGCTAAGAGATAGTCATACAACTAAACATTCCTGATACGTACATCAAATATTGGAAAACTTTATTATAATAATGATATTGACGATAAGGTATACGACGCATTGTTTGTGAATAAAGGAGGCATTGCGGAGATTCACTAGACGTCGTACTCCTCGCTAGTCGGTACCCAAGGTCCACCACGGCATCAATTATCATAAAATATATTTTATTGTTGACCATTATCAAAATTCCATCTATGCAATTGATAAAGAGGCGTCACTTGTTACCATTGCCTTGGGGTTTGTGCCTTCTAGTTTTCTTTTAAGTAGTTACAAAAACTTTATCTCTATAAATTTATCCCAACATCAAAAGTGCATCTTGAAAACGGAGTGAGAAGTGGATTGCTACGATTCTAGACATAGTTATAGGTTACGACTACATATTCATGTCAAGATAAGCAATGACAACCTGCAATCCATTGTGGACACGCATCAAATATATGCAATTTTCTAAGAATGCCACCAAAGATACTGACTATGATGAAGTTTTCATTTACATAAATATAGATATTTATGTGATGCCCGCTAATGATAAATGAGCATATCTCATACTCCCTTGAGCAAACACACGTTGTTTGAATCCCTCAACATCATAAATGTTGTTGTGTTGTACAGATCGGACCAATTTACCCCAAATGAAACCACCCAAACTATTTGCAGTTCATTTTCGATTCACCAATCAAGTGAAATATTTCTAAATCTCAACCCTCCGGAAACGTATTTATAAAGGGAAATCTCAAAGCTCTGGAATTATATGTAAAGGGAAATTCCAAGAAAAGCTTGGGGTTGGAGGATCTCAATTGCATGAAATTGATAAGTTTTGTGGTGCTCGTCTATTTCACATCAAGGGTGAGGGGGGAGGTACTATGGCGTAACACTAGCCAACCCATTTTTCAAAAGAAGAAAGGAGGTCCAAAGCGGATGTTTCGTGATTTCAGCGATTTTCCCTCTCTAGCTTTTCGTTTCGATTTTTTTGTCATTCCAGCTCCATGTCAAACTCCGAGATGTTATCATCGCCACTTCATAAGAAAATGCAATTGTAAACCAATTCTTTCTTTTGTTCTGTTATAAAAAATCTGAGGGAGCGAGTGAGACTGAAAAGTTGGGGGAAGAGAGAGAAGAACTCAGGCAAGTCAAAGTGAGGGTGGAGTCAAAATTTTGAGTCAGATTATGTAGGATAAGGTCAGGTTGGTGATAATATCTAATTTTGTAGATATTGTATGCCTTAACTTACTTCTTATTTTTCTCTTTTTATGCTAATTCTTACTCCTCACCATATTACACATAAATACTTTTTTACCCCAATCGAAAATAACAAGAGCATTTCATGCAAAGGATCAAGGAGCAAACCTCCATCGGATGACTCCATAGCAGTCTGCACCAGTGGCGGAGCCAAGATTGGACCTTGGGGGGGGGGGGACAAAATAATAGTAAATGTGTTCACACAGGATTGAACTTGTGACCAATAAATCCTCTTACATACAGACCATCACTGAGCTACAAGAAACTTTATGACTCCTTGCGGTATTTGTTGTATATAAATTCAGTTTACATACATATATATCAAAAATGTGGCAACACGAGAGTTTGAACTCGCGTCACAGAGTTAAGGTGAGAAGCTACTAACCAGTGAGCTACGAAGGGTTTTCTTCCATCTTTGTGTTGAACCTTTTATATATTATAATACATACTTATTAACATATATATACTTATATGTTAACTATTTTTTGATTTTTTTTTTTGGGGGGGGGCATGGCCCCTTCTTGCCCCCCTCTAGCTCCGCCCTTGGTCTGCACCAACATTTGTTTGACACTCGATGGTAGAACTAAACAGCCATCGGGTGTACCGCCGTTCGTCAAGTGATGGTCACACAGACCTCGCTAATTGATGGTCCGTCTACAGCATCAATTTATGGCCATACATATTCATCAGGCGATGTCTACAACAACATCGTCAAGCTATGGTCACACAGACCTCGCTAGCCGATGGCCATCCAGGAAATAGCCGATGGCGCCACTGTAGCCAGCTAATGCTCTACCGATGGCCGAGCAGAACAACCAAGAGATGGTACTATGGATTCGTTAGTCGGTGCCCCAGTAGATCTAACAACCGATGGTTGGGCAGATTCACCTGCACCTTGACCGTCGATGGAAGCATTGGCAGAATGATCATTTTAGACTGTTAGGCACGTGCCCTGAGGCAGGTACTTGTAGAACTTATGATGCACACAAAGAGGTTCCCCAAGAAGCCTAGGGTGTTATAGGAGGGCCTATAAATATAAGAGACCCATGAATGTAGAGGGGGCTCTCGTGATGCCAAGACACAAAAGTGTTGTTGGACAAAACGCTCCCCATTGACCCTGCCACCTCCATCGGTTGACAGCCAAGGAGAATGAGAATCTGGCGAAGTCTGCCACTACTTCCACATATTCCCTGCGCCCTATTTTGATTACTCCCTTGACAGAAGGAGGATGAAAAGTAGATCATCATCTCTGTCTTGTCAAGATCAGGAAGGAGAACCTTATTATCGGTTGTGGCCATCCCTTAGCCGTAGTTGGTGTATCCCCTACTTGAATAATTCTTCCCTACCTCATTCTTCCATCCCTTCTCTTCAGCATTACTTTATGTTTATCCACACACTTATAGATCTATAGTGTTTTCCATAAAAATGAACTGCTAAACTCATAGCTTGGGTTGGGAGTAGCCACTAAGACTCTCCCAACATGTATATACTTATATCCATTTGAATGTATATGCTCTCAGCAAAGATTATCTACATACTCTTACTCTTAATATTTCACTTGTATGAATAGTTATCATCTTGTGATATTTGACTATTAGTGCCTTGAAAGAGTATCACTAATCAATTCTATGTGTTATAGAGTTGTATGAATGTATGAGAATGTTGGAATGCTTAAGATAATGGCCATATGGTTGTCTTTGTAGTTGTATGTTTGTCATCTCGTGAGAGACACAACCTTATAATCTAGATCTATCCTAAGCTCAACTAAGGAGGGAATAGACATATATGTTGATTGTTTGTAATCTTACTAAGGGTATACTATGGGTGTGAGTATTGCATGTTGGTGACAGGCCTTAGATGGTGAAACCCAATCCAAGTTCCCTTCCCTCCTAGTTACAACATCTTTTTTTTGTTCTTGTTCTTTGTTTTTTTCTCTAATTTTGTTTTCTTATTTTCTTTACTTATTTAGCTTGGTTGAAGTAACATCGTTCCATAAGGAACACCATCTTAATCTACCTTCTTGGTTGGTGTAACTAAGATAAGACTCTGCTTTCTTAGCACTTATCATTATCCCTATGGTTCGAACCCAATCTTCTACATCGGACCCCGTATAACAGTTGTGGGGGTCTGAGAGTTTGAGTTGTAAATTTAAGAGTCTGACTACTCAAGATTCACTCCATTTTAGATGTGTGATTTAGGTTGATCAAATTTTTGACATCATTGATGGGGATAAGGCAATCAGTACTATTTAGAATGTGAGTCTACTCACCAGACACCTATTCCTCAAGTCTAGAAACAGACTTGACTGCACAAAAATCTTAAACCTACTAATATCTAACTATCTTAAAATACTTTGTTTCACATGTCTATCTTCTAACTTGAGTGTGCAAACTATTTTAGGTAGCTTGGGAAGAAGCAGACATGAAGTACAAAAACCTGCCTTTCTATCAAGATGCCACCTCGTAGGGGTGAACATCAGGTTGTAGGCAACCAGAATGCAAGGATTATGATAACTCAACCAGATCATGAATCTGAATGGGAGGATTACAACCCTGAACAACCAGGAGGTGACATTCCACCCAGTGGCATACCACCTCCAGCACCAACTGATGATGATCATAAGGAACAACGATGTAATGAAGGTCACAATCAGAGGGTAAGGAGGAATGGAAGGAACAACAAAAGTGATGATGATGATGATGATGATGATGATGATGATGATGATGATGATGATGATGATGATGATGATGATGATGATGATGGTTGTTCCCTTAGGGATTTTGGCCACAACAAGGGCCAATGAATCTATATGCCCCATTATCATACCAAGATTCGATGCTGAGAATTTTGAGTTGAAACCAAGAGTCATCGCCATGATCCAAAACAAAACCTTTGGAGGTCATTCTAAATATGAGAATCCTTATCACCACTTAGATGGTTTTAAGAACATCTATGACACAATCAAGATGAAGAGGGTGTCTCAAGAGGTTATATACTATAAGGGATTCATCTTTTCATTGAGAGGCAAGGCACTATCTTGGTATCTTAGCTTACCTCACATGTCCATTAAAGGATTGGCACCTTTGGATGTTGCTTTTATCACAAAGTTTTTCCCATTGAGAAAACCATTAGGAATAGGCACAAGATTCTAGATTCTTGCAGAAACCTAGGGAGAATCTTTATGAAGCATGGGAAAGGTTTCAAGAATATCAGGTAGATTGTTCTCATCACAACTATGATAAAGATTTCCTAGTGACTATGTTTTACGAGGGGTTGACACGTGTAGAAAATACTTCATTGAATGGCGTTGTTGAAAGCGACTTCCTAAGAAAAAAGCCAAAGAAGACTATAAATATCATTGATAACATGGTTGCATTACAAGAAGGCATGGACTATGAAAGAGGTGATAGGGGTGCATCCAAGAAGGCAACCTCTAACGGTTTGACTACTGAGTCAAAATCCCTAGAGATTATAACAGCCCAAATCTAAAAGATTGTCATGGATGTTAAACAGTTGAAAGTCACTGGAGGCAAAGGAAACTCCTAGATTGAGAAGGTCATGAAATGTGTCACCTACGATGAAGGATGGTGTTGATGATTGTATCTACACTCAACCAGATGATGATGACAAAATCAAGGAAGATGAAGAGATGAGAATGTTTTTATGCTAATTTTAAGAGACCGAACCACCCTGGTTTCAACTATGGAAACAAAGATGATGTTGAAAACTCTCACTAGCTAAGCAGTTCATCTAAGATAGTACCAGGATTCTGAAGGGAAGGAGGATAAAATTTGTTCACTAGAACCACTAATTATCAACATAATAGAAACAACTATCAAGGCCAAGGGAAAAGTCAAGGTCAAAACAAAATTCAAACAGACGGAGTCAAGATCAAGGTCAAAACAAGAGAAGCAGCAAACCCAACATGGTGACTGAGCTCTTTGAGTTTGCAAAGAGGAAAGAAATGATGAATGAGCAGTTGACTCAGAGTGCTATCACCTACATATGTGTTCTATGCACAATGTAAACCCAAATGGTCGATATGTAGACACCCAAAAGGTAAATTGATTAATAGCTAGCACAATTGTCTGAACTAATCAAGAATTGTGACGGGAAAATCATGTCCAATACTAAGTATGTGAAGATGCCTACCCTTAATTTGGGAAAGTTTCAGGAAAACCACCAAGAGGGTGTTAATAAAGAAGGTGATGTCGCTACTAAGTTGCAATGTGAACCAGTCATAGTAGAGTAGTAAGTAGGAGTCATCCAAAAAGGATAAGGATAAGGAAAATGAAAAAACTAGAGATTTTGACCCTAAGGAGGAAGAATATGCCAAAAGGATCCATATTCCCCAAGGGTTCCTTTTCCTTACAAGCTGATCAAGGTGCATCTAAGGAAAAGATAAGAAAAGTTCATGGAAGTCATAAAGAAATTACATCTCGACATGCCATTCTTGAATTCTGTAACATCCCTGACTTGGGTTATGAAATAACTCTAGGTGTTTTGCTTAATTATGTAATTAGATGCTTGTGATTATCTTTTTGTATGTAATTAAAGCTTCTGAAGAACATATATTTCTATTTCTGCCCTTTCTGAACAATGTTGTAATATTGTTTTGTAATACATGGACCTATGTGCAAATTACCCAATTAAAGGGTTTGACTTGCAAGTTTCACATGTTTGGATGTTCCTATGATAATGAGATATCATAAGAATGAATATGATTAAGTGTTATGGATTCTCCAAGCTTGGGCACCAAGATGCAGCTTGTGGAGCAATCCTTGTGCTTTAAACCCTAGTTTTGGTGTAAAGTGCAATTTACCCAAAACATGGGGTGCAACATGTAAAATATACCTTCTAGAGTATCTTTTATGAATCTTGACATCAATCAGAGTAAAAATGATGAAGAGGGAACTTCATTTGAATAATCAAATAAGAAGGATAACCCTTGTAATTAAATAACCAAGTTGTAAGCAAATGACCCCTTTTATGTGTACAACTTAGTAGGAGGTTTGGCTTCTTATCTTTGAGACCTTGGTTTAAGAAAGAGTTTTTCTTAAGTATAGAGAAGGAGGGACCTGCCTAGGAGAAGGAGAGAAGGACCTACTTGAGAATAGGAGAAATAGTTGTCTTTATCTTGGAAATACCCCCAAAGTATATTGTCACCTTTCTTTTACAACCAAGGGATCGTTTCCCCTTTCTTATCACTTATCTTCTGTTGTGACCGACTAAGGACGGAGCTTTGGAGCAAAGGAAAATGGCAAAGCAGATCTAGGTAAGGTTTGATCATCATCTAGCTCGGATTTGTGGAGAAAGTCATGATGCAAGGTTGGTTTGCTAGCTTTTCTTACTTAGTTCTTCTTTCTAGCCATCTCTTCCTACCAATTCTTGAGGAAGCAACCTTAGACGACCTATGAAGCTCAAGAATCCATTAAAGCTTTGAATCTTGGAGCTATAGAGTCGACTTTAAGGCGGGTTTTATAACTCTAAACCCATAAGCTTTGATTATGCACTTTCTTTCTTGCAAATGTTACTTGTTCTTCTTCCCTCCATCCTTCTTTGCACTCTTGCAAGTAAAACCGTGAACAACCAACCTTTATCTTGAGGTATAAGAAGATAGGTGTGAATACCAATGTCACTTTACCAAACGGTCTCCCACCCTTGGTCCAAACGGTGCAAAACCGTTTAGAACCAAACGGTTTCAAAACTGTTTGGATTCATGCGGTTTCACAAGATTGTTTAGATTCAAACGGTCTCCAAGACCATTTGTATGGTATGACCAAGCATTGACCATTTGAGGGTCTTCTGGAAATACTATGGACTAATCACCCTCCAAGAATCATTAACTAATTCCAAGTAAATCTCTAGTTGAAGTCACTTTAATCACCTAAAACCTAATCGGGTTTATTGCTGATTTTAATGGACCAATCATGTTGAAGTTTGGGTTGAGTGGCCCAAACGGTTTCAAAACCGTTTGGGGATCACCCAAACGGTCTCAAGACCGTTTGGTGATCACCCAAGACCGTTTGGAGGTCTAGGTTTAAGAAGAATTAATCAATTGAAGGTCCAATCATAATAGGTTGTTGGAACAATTAAAGTGCTGATTTGGTGACCTAATTAGGGTTCAACCCTTAAGTAATTGACTTAGTTTTTTATGAGACTTTGGTCAAACGGTCTCAAGACCATTTGGAGGATGTCCAAACGATCCCAAGACCATTTGGGCTCAGGTCATGGCCCAATTGGGTGATGGTTCAATGGGTTCAACTTCAATTAGACTCATGTTGATGAATGTTGAAGGTTGATTGATTTCAAACCCTAATTCAATCGGTCCTAACCCTAATTGGTGACCAATTGAGGGTCAATTGAGTGTCAAATTGGTTGAGGATTAACCTAATTATCTCAATTGATAAGTGGTTAACCTTGTCATGAACAATTGAGGGGTTCAACATTGAAAACCCTAACTCAATTGCAAGTGTTGATGCACTTTTGGGTCCATGCGGTTTTGAGATGTTTAGACCAAACGGTCTCAAGACCGTTTAGGGGAAAACGGTCTCAAGAGCGTTTGGGACCAAACGGTTTCAAAACCATTTGGATTCATGCGGTTTCAAAACCGTTTATGGTCATGCGGTTTCAAAACCGTTTATGGTCATGCGGTTTCAAGGATGATTTGCTCAAACGGTTTCAAAGTCAAACTTGGCTAAACGATCAAATTGATCAAACGGTCTCAAGACCATTTAGGGGCAAACGGTCTTGAGTATGAACTTTCCCATGCAGTCTTGAAAGTTAAAGATACTAAACGGTCAACCATTCCATGCGGTTTCAAAACCGTTTTGAGGTTGAAAGTTCAAAACCGTTTGGGGTCTTTTAAGGTCAAGATTGCTTAATGCTTTAAAGGCTTAGATGGTTCAATTGTTGATTAACCTAAACCCTAATGGCATCTAGAGACATTAAAGGGACAAGTAATTAGTTGATTGATGTATACTATAATCAATGGTGAACATTACTAAAGTAACCTTAAAGGGTTCAAATAGACAACACCTATTGAACAAGCAAACCCTAATGACCACAATGGTGATGACATGACTTATGTTAATCAAGTTGACTTGACTTAACTTAATCTAGAGTGATGTAAACATCACCTAATAATAAGAGGAGAGAGAAGACTCCTAATAGGGATGAGAGTCAAGTAAAATACCTTCAATATATATGAATACACATGATTAGGGTATGATCCTTCAAAGTGAGATCATGGAAACCTTAATCATGGTGATCCATGAATCTTAACCTAATTTGAAGGCATTAAGGATAGTAATCTTCATACATGATGATGCTATGAGCTCAATTCACTGTGAAGTGAATAGTAAACCCTAATTCTAGGGTAATAACATGTGATGTGTATAGTAAATCTTAATTCAGGGTAATGTGATAAATGGAATAATTCCGGGTTATACCTCTAAGCATGAAACCCTATGAATGAATTATAAAGTAAGGAACCTTATGCCTTGTAAGCTAAAGGGGTTTGACAACCCTAATTGAAGTGAATAAACCCTAACTCTAGAAATCAATCGTGGTATGTTGATAATAGCATGACCGTGCTATGGAGCACGGCCATGGTAGCTTTCCCTTGCACGACCGTGCAAGGAAGCACGGCCATGGTGTTCTATAAAGAAATTGAAAAGTTTTGGTATTGTTCTAATACTATTATATATGCATGTCCTTAATTATATTAGTCATGCAGGTTGATATCATGAGGTGATCATAGCCAGGTAAGGGTTATGATGTCATGTTCCTTGAAAACATTTATAAGCTTTAAGAGTAATGATATGTGAGAAGTATATACATTGCTTCAATCAAGGTCATGTTGTTAGATGACTTGATGCTTGTATGTCACTTGGTAGCAAGTGTTATGATAACTTGAGGGCTTGAATAACCATGTTCTTGAATCATAGTAATGAAATGATTAAGGATTGATATCCATATGATAACTGATGTGAGTTAAACTTGATACATTTAGTATTCTTATTCTATAGCAGATGTTTTGATAGTTATGTTTGAAAACATGCTTGATGTTAAAATAATGCTAAAATGTACCTAAATAATCAAAGTACAATCATACCATGTAGAGCCCTGATCATAGATCCATCATTGTCAGAAGCCAAATGATGGTGAAATAGGTTTTTCTAAGGGAACTTCTGGATCACATACTTTTGAGTATGTGGGGGATTATGGACGTGAATATCCTTACGTCCTAGTATAGGAATTGATTGAAGATGTACTTTAATCCATCAACCCTTCACTATATGTTTATGCTGGGGTGATGTATCACTAATCTCGTGAGGGAATCTTTAATGCCGCATCTATGAGAGATAAACAAGAGATCTTTCGATGACGAAGAGAGTATAGAATGCCACTGTGACTCTAATAGTGAAGTTACCAGAATACCTTGGAAAGCTATTATAGCAGAGACACGAGATGTCATGCATGTTGGTCCTCACACTGACTGAGGAAGATGAGGTCATAAGAATCCGGCTCTTTTGATGACCTATGTATGGTACCGATGCGATTTAGTAATGATTGGTTGGAGCATGAGCGGCATACCTCATCTCTGCAGGGCATAATAATGTTTGAAAAACATAATCAGCCGCGTAGCATAACTTCTTAGGTTGAACTATGAAAAACAATGATTGATGTTACATTGTTTATAAATATTCTAGTCAAGTAACTAGTATACAGGTTCTTCATATTCCTTATCGAAATGATTTCTTAAGTAAAAGTTGCTTTACTTAATCCTAAGTTTTTGTTGAATATTTTAAGTTATCTTGTTTATGTTATTCTTTCATTGCTATAACAAAGCTTCTGGAGGAGAGTTATAACTCTCACTGGGAAAATTATTCAAATTGTCTCACCCCCGTAGGTTTCGACTTTTAGATGGACTTCGAGGATGGAGGAACCAATCTGAGGGTGAGCAGTATCAGCAGCAGCAACACTAGTGGCAGTAGTGAATCTCAGGTGGAGATACTAACTGTCAAGCCTTGTAGATAGTGTGTCTTATGTCGTCTCTGTACTCTTAGGTCCTAGGAGTCAGTAGGTCTAAGGTTTTTGGCTTAGTGACTCGAGATTTTTTTGTATCTTACGTTGTACAGATAACAGGGCAATGGATGTATGTAATCACTCGAGAGGTGATTTTACAGAGATGTATTGTTAGAACTATGTTGTAAACAGTTTATCTTGTTTTCTTATAAAAGAGTTTTATGTTTTAAAGATCTCTTTTCAAAAAGTTTTAAATTTTTAGTAAGTCTTCTAATTCCGCTGCTAATAAACTACTTCCGCTGAGTTTATCTCGTTTTCCATGATGGATCGCCACAAATTAGTGGTATCAGAGCTCTAGGTTCGCTGAGTCTACAGAGACATAGGACTTAGGATGTCGAGTCTATTCTTAGTGTCTTCCAGTATATCTAATAGTATCTTCTTCTCCTCAGGAGAAGAAGATAATTTAAGGATGTCGGGACCACACGAGGAGTATGTGGCAGAGAGTAGTGTTGTTGCACCCCGAGAAGGTGCAAGGAACCCGGAGATAGAGCAACCTGTACCTGAGCCACCCCAATTCAATCCAGTTGACATGGGGAACCCAGCTGTCCAGACTATGTTCGGTAAGTTTATGACTACCATGACACACATAACAGATAGGATGCCCATGCCTGCACCTAGGGAACCTACCTAGTCTGAAGGACAAGGAATCAGAAAGACGTTTGAGCGACTTCGCCGAGTCGGAGTGACTGAGTACTTTGGAACAGCTGATCCTACAGATGCCGACCTATGGTTAACCGAGTTAGAGAAGGCTTTTAGAATCCTAAACATCCCAGAAGCTGAGAAGGTTAGACATGCTGTCTATCTTCTCAAAGGGAGTGCTGGTCACTGGTGGACCATGGAAGCGCAGAAGAGGCCTGGTGAGGAGGTTGCGTGGGAAGTCTTCTGACGAGAATTTATCAATAGATATTTCCCTAAGACGTTCCTGGATGAGAAAATCTCTCATTTTGAGAGGTTGAGGCAAGGTCTGATGAACATTAGCGAATACGAAGCTAAGTTCATGGAGTTGTTGCGATTCTGTCCGCATATGGCTGCTACAGAGGAAGAAAGGATTAGGCGGTTCGAGAAAGGGTTGAATGCTGAGTTGACTACCCTGTGTCTGCCCTAGAGAATCAGGAAAGGTTTGCTACCTTCGTAGAATCCGTCAGAAGGATAGAGCGGTCCGTAGAAGAGAAGAGGCAAACCCATAAGAGGATGTATCCTCAGTTCCAGGGATCTTCATCCAGAGACTTCAAGAAGCCTAGATTTTCTGCGCCTACGCCACCACCACCTACACCCAGTGCTCAGACATAGTGGACATCAAGTAGAGGCAGAGGACGAAGCCTACCGCTACAAGGGGCTCACATTTCAGCATCTATGTCGGTCACAGGACCACCCAGACCACAGAAACAAGACAGAAGTTGTTACATATGTGGGAAGATGGGGCATTTGATGAAAGACTATAGAGCTAGGCCAGCAAGTGTAACACAACCACAAAGGTAGAGTCAGCAAGGATTGCAGAGGAGGCAGTTTCTAGGAGCAGCTAGAGGGCGTGGACAAGCGTCCCAAGCTGGATCGTCAACACTGAATCAACCACAGGCAACAACAAGGTTCTATGCAATGAACCCACCTGATGCAGTGATCAACCCTCAGGTTGTGGCAGGTCAGATGAAGTTGTTATATTATGATATGTCTACATCCTGTGTTGTATCTGTTTTGATTGATCCGGGTGCTACACACTCCTTTATTACTCGAAGAGTAATTCGTAACTACAATATGACAGTCAGTCATAGGGCAGATAGCTTGTTGTTGGAGACTCCGTTGAGAGGGTCTACTGTGTTGCAGGAGGTATGCTCTCCATGCATCCTCTTCTTTTCTAATCATCGCATTCAAGTGGATCTAATACCACTTGAGATGCAAGGATTTGATATAATCTTTGGGATGGATACCTTGGAAAGGTAAAAGGTTGTTTTGGATTGTGAATCCAAGCAAGTTGTGTTTGCTGATGAAAGTGACACATGGATCTTTCAAGGTGAGAGAAATATTCTACCTACCTATCTTGTGTCAGCTATGGTTGCTAAGAAGCTGATGAGGCAAGGATGTTATGCATTCTTGGCCCATGTGGTAGATACTACCATGGAGAGTCCTAACCCTACTGAAGTTCCTGTAGTCAGGGAATTTGAAGATGTATTTCTTGAAAAACTTCCAGGTGGGCCACCGCCTCAGGAAATTGATTTTGAAATCAATTTGATCCTAGATACACAACCTATAGCACAGACACCGTATAGCATGGTGCCTGCTGAGATGGCAAAACTCAAGAAACAACTTCAAGAGTTGCTTGAGAAGGGCTTTATCTGACCGAGTACTTCACCCTGGGGTGCTCCGGTCCTTTTCGTTAAAAAGAAAGACGGATCAATGCGATTGTGCATTGATTACAGACAACTAAATAAAGTAACAATAAAGAATAAGTACCCTCTGCCGAGGATTGATGATCTTTTTGACCAATTGCGTGGTGCAACCGTCTTCTCAAAGATAGATCTGAGATCAGGATATCATCAACTCCGTATTAAGGACAGTGACGTACCCAAGTTTGCCTTTAGGACAAGATATGATCACTATGAGTTCACAGTTATGTCGTTTGGACTAACTAATGCACCAGCTGCATTTACGGAACTCATGAATAGAATCTTCCGACCTTTCCTCGATCAGTGCATTGTTGTCTTTATAGATGACATTCTGATCTATAGTAGAGATGCTCAGTAGCATGAACAACATCTTCGTCAGGATCTAACTTTGCTAAGAGAACATAAGCTATACGCTAAGTTTAGCAAGTGTGAGTTCTGGCTACCGGAAGTATCTTTCCTTGGACACGTGATATCTGCCTTGGGTGTTCGTGTTGATCCTAAAAAGGTAGAATCTATTCTATAATGGGAACAGCCAAAGACACCGACAGAGATCCGTAGTTTCTTAGGGTTGGCTGGCTATTACCGAAGGTTCATTAAGAACTTCAGCTCCATAGCCTTACCCTTGACTAAGTTGACCCAGAAGGATGTTCCTTTTGTTTGGAGTGATAAGTGTCAACAATCTTTCCAACTGTTGAAGGAGAGGTTGACAAGTGCACATGTACTTGTATTACCTGAGCAAGGCAAAGGATATATAGTTTTCTGTGATGCCTCCAAAAATGGACTCGGATGTGTGTTGATGCAGGATAAGCAAGTGATTTCTTTTGCTTCTTGACATCTTAAGAAACACGAGGAGAATTATCTGACACGCGATCTGGAGCTAGCTGATGTGGTTCATGCCTTGAAGATTTTGAGACACTATCTCTACGGAGAGACATTCCAAGTTTTTCACTGATCATAAGAACCTTAAGTACATCTTCTCTCAGCACAAACTTAAAATGAGGCAACGACGCTGGATGGAGTTAATCAAAGACTATGATTGTACGATTGATTACCATCCAGGGAAGGCCAATGTGGTTGCAGATGCTCTGAGTAGGAAATCAGCAACACCAGCCTTAGATAGGGCACAGCTAAACTCTTTAGTATGCTCTAGGAGAGATATTCTTATCTCCTTAAGGCAAAACAATGTACAGTTGAAGGTGTCATTGTTAGCCAGATTGTTAGCTGAGATGCATATAAAACCTACCCTAAGAGAGCAGATCAAGGAGGCACAGCAAGTTGATGTTGCAGTTCAATAGTTTAGATCAGAGTATGGTGACGAGAAACAAGATGGTTTCCATGATTCAAATGACCAGGTGGCTTGTTATCATGGGAGGATGATAGTACCAGATGTGGATAACTTGAGGAAGTTAGTCCTGGAAGAAGCTCATTCTTCGATGTATGCTATTCATCCAGGAAGCACCAAGATGTATCGAAACTTGAAAGATATGTATTGGTGGCCTGGAATGAAGAAGGACGTTGCTGAGTTTGTTATGCGGTGTCATGTGTGTCAGCAGGTTAAATCTGAACACCAGAAACCTGCAGGAACAATGCAACCTTTACCCATACCACAATGGAAGTGGGATCATGTAACCATGGACTTTGTTGTTGGCCTACCTAGGACAAGTAAAGGGCATGATTCCATTTGAGTAATAGTTGATAGGTTGACAAAGACAGCGCATTTCTTACCTGTCAAAACAACCTATTCTGCAGAGAGGCTAGCACAGTTGTATGTTCAGGAGATAGTGCGACTGCACAGAGTTCCAGTCACTATAGTTTCGGACAGAAGTCCCCAGTTTACAAGTCATTTTTGGGAGCGACTTCATAAAGCTTTAGGCACCCAGTTAAGGTTTAGTACAGCCTTTCATCCACAGACTGATGGATAGTCGGAAAGGACTATACAGACCTTGGAAGACTTGCTGAGAGCATGTGTTCTTCAATTTATAGGGAGTTGGGATTTGCACCTAAGCTTGATAGAGTTTGCCTACAACAATAGCTATCAACATAGCATTGATATGGCACCTTATGAATCTTTATATGGTAGACGTTGTAGATCACCCCTATGTTAGTATGAAACCGGTGAATATCAACTGTTAGGTCCTGACCTTGTGCAGCAAACCACAGAAAAGATCAAAGTGATACAACAACAGATTAAGACTGCACAGGATAGGCAGAAGTCTTATGCTGATAGACGTCATAGACCCTTAGAATTCCAGGTTGGAGACAGAATGTATCTCAAGGTCTCGCCTTGGAAGGGAGTTCTGAGATTTGGAAGGAAAGGGAAGTTAGCTCCTAAATTTATGGGGCCTTATCCAATCATTGAACATATTGGAAAGGTAGCCTATAAACTAGCGTTACCACCAGAGTTACAGAGGTTACACCCTATGTTTCACATTTCTATGCTAAGGAAATGTCACCCTGATACTGAGTCAGTTCTACAACCTATGGAAGTAGAATTGAATGATGATATATCTTATGAGGAAGGACCAGTGTCAATCCTTGATAATAGAATTAAAAAGCTGAAAAAGAAAGATATAAGTCTTCTGAAAGTCCTCTGGAATCACCGTGGTGTTGAAGAAGACACATGGGAACTAGAGGAAGAGATGAGAAGGAAATACCCTGCTCTTTTCTCTTAATATGTTTTGTTAATTTTGGGGACGAAATCCTTGTAAGGGGTGGATAATTTGTAACATCCCTGACCTGGGTTATGAAATAACCCTAGGTGTTTTGCTTAATTATGTAATTAGATGCTTGTTATTATCTTTTGGTGTGTAATTAAATCTTCTGAAGAACATTTATTTTTATTTTTGCCCTTTTTTAACAATGTTGTAATATTGTTTTGTAATACAGGGACCTATGTGCAAATTACCCAATTAAAGGGGTTAACTTGCAAGTTTCACATGTTTGGATGTTCCTCTGATAATGAGATATCATAATAATGAATATGATGAAGTGATATGGATTCTCCAAGCTTGGGCACCAAGATGCAACTTGTGGAGCAATCCTTGTGCTTTAAACCCTAGTTTTGGTGTAAAGTGCAATTTACCCAAAACATGGGGTGCAACATGTAAAATATACCTTCTAGAGTATCTTTCATGACTCTTGACATCAATTAAAGTAAAAATGATGAAGAGGGCACTTCATTTGAATAATCAAATAAGAAGGATAACCCTTGTAATTAAATAACCAAGTTGTAAGCAAATGACCCCTTTTATGTGTACAACTTAGTAGGAGGTTTGGCTTCTTATCTTTTAGACCTTGGTTTAAGAAAGATTTTTGCTTAAGTATATAGAAGGAGGGACGTGCCTAGGAGAAGGAGGGAAGGACCTACTTGAGAATAGGAGAAATAGTTGTCTTTATCTTGGAAATACCCCCAAAGTATATTGTCACCTTTCTTTTACAACCAAGGGATCGTTTCACCTTTCTCTTCACTTATCTTCTGCTGTGACCGACTAAGGACAAAGCTATGGACCAAAGGTAAATGGTCAAGCAGTTCTAGGTAAGGTTTGATCATCATCTAGCTCGGATTTGTGGAGAAAGTCATGATGTAAAGTTGGTTTGCTAGCTTTTCTTACTTAGTTCTTCTTTCTAGCCATCCCTTCCTACCAATTCTTGAGGAAGCAACCTTGGATGACCTGTGAAGCTCAAGACTCCATTAAATCTTTTAATCTTGGAGCTATAGAGTCGACTTTAAGGCGGTTTTTATAACTCTAAACCCTTAAGCTTTGATTGTGCACTTTCTTTCTTGCAAACATTACTTGTTCTTCTTCCCTCCATCCTTCTTTGCACTCTTACAAGTAAAACTGTGAAGAACCGACCTTCATATTGAGGTAGAAGAAGATGGGCGTGAATACCAATGTCAATTTACCAAATGGTCTCCCACCCTTGGTCCAAACGATTTGCAAAACCATTTAGAACCAAACGGTTTCAAAACCGTTTGGATTCATGCGGTTTCACAAGACCGTTTAGATTCAAACGGTCTCCAAGACCGTTTGGATGGTTTGACCAAGTGTTGACCGTTTGAGGGTCTGTGTAACACATTATGTACTAATCACCCTCAAAGAATCATTAACTAATTCCAAGTAAATCTCTAGTTGAAGGCACTTTAATCACCTAAAACCTAATCGGGTTTATTGCTGATTTTAATGGACCAATCATGTTGAAGTTTGGGTTGAGTGGCCCAAACGGTTTCAAAACCATTTGGGGATCACCCAAACGGTCTCAAGACCGTTTGGTGATCACCCAAGAGCGTTTGCAGGTCTAGGGTTAAGAAGAATTAATCAATTGAAGGTCCAATCATAATAGGTTGTTGGAACAATTAAAGTGCTAATTTGGTGACCTAATTAGGGTTCAACCCTTAAGTAATTGACTTAGTTTGTTATGAGACTTTGGGAAAACGGTCTCAAGACCATTTGGAGGATGTCCAAACGATCCCAAGACCGTTTGGGGTCAGGTCATGGCCCAATTGGGTGATGGTTCAATGGGTTCAACTTCAATTAGACTCATGTTGATGAATGTTGAAGGTTGATTGATTTCAAACCCTAATTCAATCTGTCCTAACCCTAATTGGTGACCAATTGAGGGTCAATTGAGTGTCAAATTGGTTGAGGATTAACCTAATTAGCTCAATTGATAAGTGGTTAACCTTGGCATGAACAATTGAGGGGTTCAACATTGAAAACCCTAACTCAATTGCAAGTGTTGATGCACTTTTAGGTCCATGCGGTTTTGAGATGTTTGGACCAAACGGTCTCAAGACCATTTGAATCCAAATGATCTCAAGACCATTTGGGACCAAATAGTCTCAAGACCGTTTAGGGGAAAATGGTCTCAAGACCGTTTGGGACCAAACGGTTTCAAAACCATTTGGATTCATGCGGTTTCAAAACCGTTTATGGTCATGCGGTTTCAAGGCTGATTTGCTCAAACGGTTTCAAAGTCAAACTTGGCTAAACGGTCAACGTGACCAAACGGTCTCAAGACCATTTAGGGGCAAACGGTCTTGAGTATGAACTTGTCCATGCGGTCTTGAAAGTCAAAGATACTAAACGGTCAAGCATTCCATGCGGTTTCAAAACCGTTTGGAGGTTGAAAGTTCAAAACCGTTTGGGGTCTTTTAAGGTCAAGATTGTTGAATGCTTTAAAGGCTTAGATGGTTCAATTGTTGATTACCCTAAACCCTAATGGCATCTAGAGACATTAAAGGGACAAGTAATTAGTTGATTGATGTATACTATAGTCAATGGTGAACATTACTAAAGTAACCTTGAAGGGTTCAAATAGACAACACCTATTGACCAAGTAAACCCTAATGACCACAATGGTGATGACATGACATATGTTAATCAAGTTGACTTGACTTAACTTAATCTAGAGTGATGTAAACATCACCTAATAATAAGAGGAGAGATAATACTCCTAATAGGGATGAGAATCAAGTAAAATACCTTCAATATATATGAATACGCATGATTAGGGTATGATCCTTCAAAGTGAGATCATGGAAACCTTAATCATGGTGATGGATGAATCTTAACCTAATTTGAAGGCATTAAGGATAGTAATCTTCATACATGATGATGCTATGAGCTCAATTCACTGTGAAGTGAATAGTAAACCCTAATTCTAGGGTAATAACATGTGATGCGTATAGTAAACCCTAATTCAAGGTAATGTGATAAATGGAATAATTTTGGGTTATTCCTCTAAGCATTAAACCCTATGAATGAATTATAAAGTAAGGAACCTTATGCCTTGTAATCTAAAGGGGTTTGACAACCCTAATTGAAGTGAATAAACCCTAACTCTAGAAATCAATCGTGGTATGTTGATAATAGCACGACCGTGCTAAGGAGCACGACCATGGTAGCTTTCCCTTGCACGACCGTGCAAGGAAGCACGGCCATGCTGTTCTATAAAGAAATTGAAAAGTTTTGGTATTGTGCTAATATTGTTATATATGCATGTCCTTAATTATATTAGTCATGCAAGTTGATATCATGAGGTGATCATAGCCAGGTAAGGGGTTATGATGTCATGTTCCTTGAAAACATTTATAAGCTTTAAGAGTAATGATATATGAGAAGTATATACATTGCTTCAATCAAGGTCATGTTGTTAGATGACTTGATGCTTATATGTCACTTGGTAGCAAGTGTTATGATAATCTGAGGGTTTGAATAACCATGTTCTTGAATCATAGTAATGAAATGATTAAGGATTGATGTCCATATGATAACTTATGTGAATTAAACTTGATACATTTAGTATTCTTCTTCTATAGCAGATGTGTTGATAGTTATGTTTGAAAACATGCTTGATGTTAAAAGAATGCTAAAATGTACCTAAATAATCAGAGTACAATCATACCATGTAGAGCCCTGATCATAGATCCATCATTGTCAGAAGCCAAATGATGGTGAAATAGGTTTTCCTAAGGGAACTCCTGGATCACATACTTTTTAGTATGTGGGGGATTATGGACGCAAATATCCTTACATCCTAGTGTAGGAATTGATGTAAGATGTACTTTAATCCATCATCCCTTCACTATATGTTTATGTCGGGGTGATGTAT
Source organism: Alisma plantago-aquatica (assembly GCA_963693085.1). Taxonomy (NCBI): domain Eukaryota; kingdom Viridiplantae; phylum Streptophyta; class Magnoliopsida; order Alismatales; family Alismataceae; genus Alisma; species Alisma plantago-aquatica. Next base: position 1,060,298,322 of record OY856412.1, on the reverse strand, counting down.
CACTAATCTCCTGAGGGGATCTTTAATGCCGCATCGATGAGAGATAAACAAGAGATCTTTCGATGACGAAGAGAGTACAGAATGCCATTGTGACTCTAATAGCGAAGTTACCAGAATACCCTGGAAAGCTATTATAGAAGAGACACGAGATGTCTTTCATGTTGGTCCTCACACTGACTGAGGAAGATGAGGTCATAAGAATCCGGCTCTTTTGATGACCTATGTATGGTACTGATGCGATTTAGTAATGATCGGTTGGAGCATGAGCGGTATACCTCATCTCTGCAGGGCATAATAATGTTTGAAAAACATAATCATCCGTGTAGCATAACTGCTTAGGCTGAACTACGAGAAATAATGATTGATGTTACATTGTTTAAATGTTCTAGTCAAGTAACTAGTATGCATGTTCTTCATATTCCTTATCGAAATGATTGCTTAAGTAAAAGTTGCTTTACTTAATCCTAAGCTTGCTGTTGAATGTTCTAAGTTATCTTGCTTATGTTATTCTTTCATTGCTATAACAAAGCTTCTGGCGGAGAGTTATAACTCTCGTTGGGACAATTATTCAAATTGTCTCACCCCCGTAGGTTTTGATTTTTTAGGTGGACGTCGAGGACGGAGGAACCAATTCAAGGGTGAGTAGTATCAGCAGCAGCAACACTAGGGGCAGCAGTGAATCTCAGGTGGAGATATTGACTGTCAAGCCTTGTAGATAGTGTGTCTTATGTCGTCTCTGTACTCTCAGGTCCTAGGAGTCAGTAGGTCTGAGGTTTTTGGCTTAGTGCCTCGAGATTTTTTTGTATCTTGCCTTGTACAGATAACAGGGCAATGGATGCATGTAATCACTCGAGAGGTGATTTTACAGAGATGTTTTGGTAAAACTATGTTGTAAACAGTTTATCTTGTTTTCTTATAAAAGAGTTTTATGTTTTAAAGATCTCTTTTCAAAAAGTTTTAAATTTTTAGTAAGTTTTCTAATTCCGCTGCTAATAAACCGCTTCCGCTGAGTTTATCTCATTTTCCGCGACGGATCGCCACAAATTCCATAGAAGATATGTCGACATATGTCTAGTTCTTCAAAGATATGATTACAAATAGAAGAAGAGATCACATTGAAATAGTACAAATACCTAAATTGTCAAGTGCTTTTGTGCAAGCCAAATTACCTATGAAGAAGAATGACCACGGGGCATTTATAATTCCTATTAATGGTGGAGAAAAAGATGTTAGAGAAGGACTTATAGATTTAGGTGAAAGCATCAGTCTCATGCCTCTTACTCTATCTCATAGGCTTGGACTCCTCGACATGGTTAAAATATGGATGAGGATCCAGTTAGCTTATCATACTTTTACAAAACTAGTGGGGGTTGTGGAAGAAGTCTCGATCTGAGTAGGACAATTCTTCATACCTTGTGATATTGTTATGATACAAATTGTAGAGGACCCTAAGTGTCCTATGATTTTTAGGAGACATTCCCTCTCCACCTAGAAATCTCTGATTGATTTAGAAATAGGAATGATTACCCTTTGGGCAGGTATGATCACATAGACTTTCTCATCTAAGACACCACTACAACAAAATTGTTGAAGAGATACAAGATGAACAAGCTATTGTCGATCCACTGATGAGGGCCCTCAACAACTCTGATCCCAGCATCAAAGATCCAAAACTCATAGAGATTCTTGATTACTTGAATGAACCAGAGGAGGAATACATTATCGAGGAGGAGGAAACCATAGAGAACACAAAGTATGTTTTACTTAAACAAACATAAGAATAAAAAGAGGCGCCCAAGCCCAAGCCAGAATTGAAGCAATTGCTAAAAGGTTTGAAGTACAAATTTTTGGATGATGAAGAAAGAAATCATGTGATCATAAACTCTTCCCTTACAAAGGATCAAGAGGAGAAGTTGTTACACAAGCTTAAATAATATTGGATGGTGATAGGGTACTTAGTAGATAAAATCAAAGGTCTGAGCCCAACTCTATGCATGCACCATATAAACTTAGAGGAAATAGCTAAGTTGTTAGTCCAACCACAAATGAAGTTGGACCAAATGTTGAAGGAGGTAGTGAAAAAGGAAGTAAGAGTTGAGGGATGAAGGGATCATATATCCTATTAGTGCTAGTAATTGGGTCAGTCCAATTCACGTCGTCCCCAAAAAGGGAGGAATGATAGTCATTAAGGGGGAGAATGGGGATGAAGTGGCAATGAAAATAGTGACTGGATGGAGAATTTCCTTAGACTATAAGAAATGAAATGTTTCCACAAGGAAAGACCACTTCCCATTATCCTTTATTGATCAAGTTCTGGAACGCTTGGCCCACCACGCATATTTCTATTTTCTAGATGGCTACTCGAGATTTTACCAAGTCCCCATTCACCTCGACAATCAAGAAAAGATGACATTTACTTGCATTTATAGCATATATGATTTTAGGAAAATGTCATTTGGACTTTGCAATGCACCCGCAACTTTCCAAAGGTGCATGATATTTGTATTTTTAGATTTCCTCATGATGATTTTGATACTTGTCTAATTAACATGTCTAGGGTACAAAAAATGATGTAAAGAAGAACAATTAGTTTTAAATTGGGGTACATGAGGGCATTGTGTAGGGAAACAAGATTTCTGAAAAACAAATTGAAGTAGACCATAGCAAAAGAGAGGTAATATCTAAGGTCCACCTCCTAAATTAGTGACCATAGTGAGAAGTTTCTTGGGACATGTGGGGTAATATAAGTGATGTATCAAAGATTCTCTAAGACCACGAAGCCCCTATCCAATATTCTTGTAAAGGGTGTTGTGTTTGAATTTAACGACAAGTGCCTTGAAGCCTTTTACACCCTAAAAAATTGATTGACAATAACACCTATCTTACAAGCTCTATATTGGGAGCTACCATTTGAGATTGTGCATGATGTCAATGACTAACCATTAGAGATATTTTAGGGGAAAGGAAAGACAAGAAACACCATGCAATATACTATGCTAGTAAGACCTTAGATGATGCTTAGATCAACTACACAACAACTGAGAAAGAGATGTTGATGATAGTGTTCACCATTGACAAATTTAGATCATATTTGATAGGATTAAAATTCAGGTTGTATACAGACCATGGTGCCATTAAGTATCTGATGCAAAAGAAGGACACCAAGCCTAGACTTTTAAGATGGGATCTGTTGTAAGAGTTTGATTATGAAATTATTGACAAAAAGGGAACAGAAAATATGGTTTCCGGTCACTTATCATGGATGATGGTGACTGAGAAAGATCCAATTCCAGTTAATGACAACTATGTTGACGAGGCCTTGATAATGGCAAGGTCCCTTCAACTCACCCCACCATGGTTTGCAAATATCTGTAACTATTTAGCATGAGAGCAACTACCATCTAATATCACCTATAACAATAAGAAGAAGTTGTTCTCTGATTTGAAGTATTATTACTGGGACAACCCACTTTTATTTAAGAGATGTGATGATAATCTATATTGGAGATGTATACCAGAAAAACAAATCCCTTAGATTTTATAAGTGTCATTCTTCATCTTATGGAGGACATTTGGGGGAGAAAGGATGGCAGCAAAAGTCCTAAAGTTAGGATTTTATTAGTCTGCCCTATTAAGGGATTCTCAAGCATACATTAAAGCATTTGATGAATATAAACGAACAGGAAACATTTCAAAGAGGAATGAAATGCCAATGTCTAACTAGATAGAGGTGGAAATCTTATATGTTTGGGGAATCTACTATATGGGATCGTTCCCTTCTTCCAAGGGAAACCAATACATTCCTGTCAGTGTTGATTATCTCTCAAAGTGGGTGGAGGCCATTGCAACCCCTACCTATGACTCTAAAGTAGTAATTAAGCTATTCAAAAGACTATTTTCCCAAGTTCAGTGTTTCACACACCAACATAAGTTATGGGGGATCCCACTTTGGAGAGAGACAGTTTGAGGCTATGTTGACAAAATATAGAGTGCAACATCAAGTAGCAACACCCTAACACCCGCAAACATCAGGACAAGTAGAAGTATCAAATCAAGCAAAATTTGAGAAAATGGTCACTCAGACTCAAAAGGATTTGTCTATTATGAAGTTGAAGCTTTCCTAAGGAGGTCAGAACTCCAATTAGAGGAACCACCACTCATACCACTAGAAGAAGTTTGAAGTTGAAAGGAGCAAAAATTAAGCTAAAAGACTATAAAACTATCACTTCTTGGGAGGCAACCTAAGCATAATTTAAGCTTTTACTTTTCCTTATCTTTAGTTTTCCCAATATTTCATAATTTAGAGTCTCCTAATGTTGTTTCAATTTCTGACTTAGCTTTTAGCAATTTTTGTTAGTTTAATAACCTTTACTGCATACAGAATAAATTTAAACTTTAATCACAAGTCTTGGAAGCTTTTTTATCTCTTGATTTCTAGCACACGAAGAAATAGAATATATTTTAATTTAACTCTTTTTGTTAATAAAAGGAAACCATAGGATCAACTAAACCATCATCTGATTGATTGAGCAGGAAGGTCATTATATCATGCCAGCTAGACTGACCATTGAGTGTTGGATGAACAAGCAGACAATCCATCAGAAGGGACCAAGCATAGAAGAACCATTGAGTCTGCCAAACCATCGAGTGTTGACACTCCACAACATAATCGGGTGATAAAGTAGTGATGCCATCGGATGACACAGTCTAACCATCAAGTGTTGGTTGAGTAGAAAAGCCATCAAATGATAAGCTGACCAACCACCGATTGAAGAGACACCATTAGATATTGTCCATTGAGTGTTGATTTTTTGCGTTACCATCAAATGATCAGTTCAGACAAGCCATCAGACGATCACAAGGGCTAGCTTTTAGATCAGATGACCCATCAAGTGCTTAACTAATAGTTGATGACATTTGCCCAAGCTGAGGATGCATACCTATTAAAAGGGACCATAAAACCCCCGACCCGATCCATCATATTTCCTCTCGAACCCTAGCTGTATGAGTTCTCCAGTGATAAGGCAACCAAAGAGACACCATCAGAAGACATTATCTTCTACCTTTAGACCATCACCTGAAGCAGAGGAGTAGAGGATCTTCACAACAAGAGGGCCTGGGCTAAAGACTCGCAGTAGAAATGACAACGATTCAAGGGCGAGACCTCAACGCCAACGACAAGTGGTAAACCTAAACACTAGTATTTTATTCCAAATATATTCCTGGCATTCTCCTTTGCTTCTTCCAATGATTCCTAAGCTACCATCGAATATCTCCCATCATCGTGTGTTGTGTCAAATCCCCTAAACATCAATTTCTGCCTTCAATCCTCTGTGAGAACCTTCACCTTTGGTCCCGACCCCTGGTTTTGCCATCAGTTATTCTCACCTTAGTCTGAGGTATTTTAACCTTTAGTTGTTCATCCCACCCCCTCTCTTCTTGAGTCTCAACCATCGCCTATCGACAGGGTATCCCACCATCATTTGTTGAACGTGTACTCCCCATCGTAGACAACCATCATTTGCTATTACCATACCAGCAGCCATCGGTTGACTTGACCATTAGTTACTACTTCCTCTCTAATTTCTAGACCATCAGTTTCCTCTTGCTCACTGATCTGACCATTGACTGTTGACCATGGGTTGTTGACCATCGGTCGTCAATAGGATGCCCAACTATTGGTGGTTCAACCTCACCATCGGTTGGTACCCTGCTACAAGTAGGCATCGGTTGTTGGTTTTTGGGTTTAAACCATCGTTTGCTGACCAAGTTTTATAGACAGTTGATTTCCAACCCTCTCAACCATTGACTGGCATCCATCGGTTGAGGTTGACACATTTTAATTCTTTTCTCAACATTCTAAAACCATTAAATGTTATCTAGCTACTGTTGATTATTATTCTAACAAGATTCTATCTTTTCTTATCTAATTAATATTTCTAGATATACTTAAGTATCTATAAGGAAAAATATGGTAGGACATCAAAACAGGAACCAAGAAATCCAAGACTCTGAATACATCAGGAAACTGAAAGCATCAATGTCTCCAGAAGAAATGGGAAAGATAGAAAAGCTAAAGGATGAAGCAGTGGCATACATCAAGATACATGTGGGGCCTACCAAGGAAAGTATTAGAGCATGCTTGGAGGTAGACATGATCAAGATGGTAGTTGAGACAACCCCTGAGGAATCAAAAAGTGATGAAGAATAAACAGGGACTAAAGTCTCTAAGTATACACCTTCTAAAGAAGTAAAAAATCCAAAGAATAGGGATGCACCCAATCCTGATAAAAAGAGACCTAAAAAGGCTGCCAAGACATCTACATAGGGTACCATTGTTGAATAAGCCATGCCTCATCAAATGGCGATTGCAAGAATTGCCCAAAAAATATTGCATGTAACCTACAAGGAACAACCTAATAATGAATTCCTGGATGGGGATGAAGAACATAAAGAAATATGGTATGACACATGCTGACCTTATACAATGATATGACTTTAGAATTGATGACCTCACTAAAGAAACTTCCAGCAACCAATGAAGAAAAGGCAGAGTGTGGGGGAGAATATAAACTAAAGGTTTGAATCATCTAGGAAGAATATGTCCTGACCAAGAGATGGCTTAATGTAATCTTTACTGACTCTGATGAGCGTGTCAAACAAGCCAACAAGGCACACAGAGACAGAGGCGCCAGAGGCTTCCTCACAAATAAAACCTAGGAGAAAATTTTAGGATATTTCATATACAATTATGGTCAGTCCAAGGCTACTATGATGCATTCAAGCTTCATGAGGGTAGTGCACAAAATCTTCACTAACTCACTAACTTTCAGATCAGATACAAGCAACGTGACCAGCTGGATATCCACGTTCTATGGAGTATGATGGAAGGAAAATATATAAATATAGGGATATTATAATCAATAGGCTAGTGTTGGCATTGGGGCTCGATGACCCCTATGATTTCTTCATGGGGGGATCGTCACCTATATTACACACTAGCTAGGGTACCCTAAAAAGATGAAATAATTCCTAAGGTTAGAGGGGATGACTTGGTAGATGCCAAGTACCTTACCACTACAAATGTTCTAGAGGTCAAAACAGAATTACTCCTATAGATTATGCAGGACAAAGTATTGTGTACCTCTCCCAGAACTAATCAACTATGACTGTGAAAGATTGGTCTTCCAAGAAGAATAAATCATAAGGTTGATATCTCAACAAGGTGCAAGCACGAGTAGACCATTAGAGCAACAGAGGAAGCAACTGAAAGAGGTGGCTACAAAGCAGATGCCAAGAAAGAAAGTAACCATGTGCATTCTCAAAAGGTTAGAAAAGAAACCCCTCATGCCTAAAGTGATAGATCTGGAAGAAATCAAAATAGAAATTTTGAAAACTCCAACTGTAACCACCACACAAAATACTGTTGTACCCAGACCTTAAATGATCATCCATGAAAACGCGGCAGTAAGATTAGCCATCCCACAAAAATATGAACAACTAAAGATGAGTACAACCTTACACTATGAAGAACACAAATAGGAAGAGGTTGGAAATAGAGTAAATGAACTAATGGTTGTATTAATAGAAAGGAAGTTGAGAGAAGAAACCCCAGATAAGAAGGCTCCTCAATCAAAGAAAAGCAAGCACCCGACGGGATTACACAAAGAATCTTCCAAGGAAGATGAAGTGGGTCAAGAAGCGAACTATGCCAGCAAACCCAAGCAACAGTAACGACTACTCACAACAAGCAAGTTCATGGAAATAGGGTAGGAGATTGACTGCCTATATGAGATTGTTTCAACCTCTATCCTAAATATTGTTAACTTAAAAACAAACTTGTCTGCACTAACAATGTAGGTACAGAGAATGACAACAGACATACAGCCAATTCTAAGCTTGCCACAACAAATGCAACCGCTGGCTGCAAATCAAGTACATGTTATGCAGGCATTGGTGGTAGTGATGGAGGAAGTCGTGTCTTTATTAAAAGAATGAGACGACCTACACTAGGAGAACATACAATTCAGAGAAGAGGTGAAAAAGAGGAAGGAAGTCATGACAACAAGTAATGAAATGACCTCAAAAAGACAATGAACGGTTTTTGCTGAGTCATCATCTGCCACATCTTTCGAGGTTGATGTTCACCTTAGATCTAACATGATGATGGCCACAGTATAACCTAGGCATACACCAATCCTGGAAGAAAAACCAACTTCTGAGCATACGAGAACCCTGAAGGAAGTGAGGGAGTGCTTACTGGGGATGACAATCTAGCTACTTCCCCAACCTGGCTAGGACACTCCACAAACAACAACCATAAGAAAATGTGGAACACTGACAAGTCAAGATGTCTCACAAACGACATAGCTAGCCCCACCTGCGGAAAACTTAGAAGTAGTGGGAAAGAATGATGTTAAGTCAAGATAGGGTTTTCCTACTTCAATGGTGTAATGGATGTATTGGACCCTCTCTTTGACTACAAGGCTACACCATCCCCACCCCATTATGGAACTTCATGAATGAATTGTTGTTATATGAATTCATCATAGAGGGGGGGATATGTATCTCATTCGAAACCAAAATAGAACAAATGGCGTCAGAAATCGACAATGGAAACTTGGACCATATGTTTGATGACACACCATTGAAGTAGGAGAACCCTATCTTTCTAGACCCACATGTAGTTCCTGGCCCCATAGATGGTTCAAGTCCAGCACCACCACCTCCTCTACCATGTAAAATGGAAAACATGGACATGCCATCGGTAACATGCATGTTGGTGTGCATCATTCATGTCCTTGTCGATATTTTAGATGATGAGAAGTCTAGAAAAGACATCATATACCAAAACAACTAATACACTCTGATGAGGAAGGACATCTGTTCATCCTTCAAACAGAAAGCAAACACAAGCAGAATCGTTTTCAAGGTTATGTGTGAAACAATAACAGAGGAGTTCATCTACATGAAAAAATAGGCCAGTCTTCAATGCAATATCCAACCTGGTGGTCCATTTTACAAAGAAAAAAGCAATGTGACTTCAGTTAGAGCTTTGAGACACCTTGAATAAGACAAAGTCCTTAAAGTACATTATGCTACCATTCAAAGCTTTCAACCAATGGCTCCTAACAGTGAAAGATCTTTAGATAAGGAGAGTCATCACATAAAATTTCTATGCTAAAGACATACCATGCGAAAAAATGGCCTTGAAAAAGCCAGAACACAAAACCATACAAGAGGCATCGACTTGATTGAAAAAGCTAATAGAAGGAGTTAGTGGATGGTACCAGCCAAATTTGAAAGATATTTCATTGATTCCAGCATGCCCTAGGAAAAGTACAAATCAAGGGACAGTACTTTCATAGCACTAAGAATAATAGAAGCCATTAATAGAGGAATCCCACTAGAGCAAATTATCAATGAAGATTTCCATGATTTGCGAGGAAAATACGTCATGGAAATAATACATGGCATGAGATTCTTCTACGATGCACAAATAGCTCATACACCAAGGAGGATGTATACACTTATTCCCCTACCTGTAAAAATGTCTTGGAGAGAAGAGCTGAAAAACTTGAAGAAGCAACATAAACCTCAACATTTGAAGAAAGAACGACCAAACTAGTAATCCCACCCCTCCCCCACCACCTCCTTTTCCTGAATCTGCACCACCTATTGTTGCCCATCTTCACCCTAAAGCCACTCCTAAACCTGAACAACAAATGATGACATAAGCAGTTGAAACAACAACAACAAAGCTGCCAGAGGAAGAACCTCATGCCTCCTTCAACATAGAGATTATTAAGGAGGAAACCACATTCCTAGATATAGACATTGACCAAGGGGTAGATGAGGACACTAAAGAAATTGAAATTTATAATCATCCGTAAGAAGGTCTAGTACCTACATATGTGATCACGCCTACTTTTGATAATTTTGACAAACTCACATGTTATTATCTATCGGTTGAAGATGTTACCTTCCTCTTGAACAAACTAAAGCCACAAGAGGATGACTTCATCACTATTTTTTGACTGAGAAAAATGACCAAATACTAATACCATACCTCAGTGATATATCGACAATAGGAGGTTACATGACTGTGAATGTTATGGCAGCATGCCAATTACTTCTAGCTGATGAACTCTTGGATGTATACATTGCCTCCTACAAAATAGTAGGGGACATCATCCTATAGAAAGATTCTGGAAAACTACAATGCCTAATTGATCACCTCCAGTACAATGTCCCAAGGTGGATATATATTCCTATTCTACATGATGAGCATGGGGCACTTCTTTCAATTAACACTATGAATAAGACAACCATCTTCTACAACAGCTCAGATCCTATTTTCAGTTAGGAACAAACAACTTATCATAAAACTACTAACAATGTCATAAATCAAAAGGCTGCCCAAGTAGCAATAAAGATTGTGGAGATGATAAAAATATATGGCCATGGCATGCCAGATATGAAGTTTGAGAAGTTGTAGTTCTATCACATGAGTCTGCAACAAGAACCCCTATCAAACGACTACAATTCTACATACTCTTTTGGATGCACATGCTAGACACATCAGACCAGAAGGTGGAGAACTACCAAGATGATGACTACCACCGTCTTTGAGGACAATACATGATGAATATCTTAACCTCAGAATGGGCCATATTAAAAGACCAACACTAACTCGCATGTTCTTGTAAGGACCCTGACATGGGTTTTGGACAAACCCTATTTGTTTTTCCTAAGTAAGTTGCTTATAAATTTAATCTAATCCTTTTAGGTGTTTTTTAATCATGTGACACGCTTATGTTTCAAGTTTGGTTGTATTTAGATGATGTTTGAGCCATGTTTGCTTGTTTTGGACTAGAGTGCAATTTACCCAAGATGAGGGGTTATCTTGAAATATGACACATGTTGAGTGTGCCCATAGTGCTTTATCATCATGATAGAGATGATGATTCTATGGGGTGCCTTGTGAATACCTATTTTTCAAGTTAAGCTTGTGTGGATAATGCTTGTGCTTTATGTGCTAGTTTTGGTGTAAATTGCAATTTACCCAAAGTAAAGGGGTTAACATGCAATTTACCATCTCTAGAGTATCCCTTCTCTTGTTTTACATCATCTAGAATCTATATAAATAGGTGTGCACCTAGTTTGGATTTCGAGCAAGAGATGTTATCCTTTGTTAAGATAAGGATCTATGGACAATGTGTGTTTTGATCTTGGAATGTAGTGTATCAGTTTGAGGCAGTGTAGTGTATTAGTTTGGAGGTGTGACACCCTTGGTAGGAATCCAAGAGGTTGATACTCTACCTATAGTATATCATAATAACCTTGCATATTAAAATCGTTGCATGTGGCATTTGTACGTGGACAAGTGTCACCTAGACTCTTAAGGAGATGACACCACTCTTTTGATCTCTCTTTCATCCTTCAAGTATATAACCCCCTCCCTCTTCACACAAGTGAACCCTTTCATCCATTCTTGTTCTTCTATTCTTGATGAATGAGCTTGGCAGCTTAAGGAGCTAAGGAAAGCCCCCATGGAGCTTGGGAGGTCAAGTTCCTTACCTCATGGTGATTCTTGGTTTAACTTCCATCTTGGTAAGTTATGTTTCTTGGTGATGATTTATTTAAGCTCTATTCTTCATCTTCTTCTTCCCCTCTCATACATGGATCATACCTTGAATAAAGGATGAATAGGCCATGGTTCTCTCTTTCCTTCCTTCCTCCTTGTGCTATCATAACCTTGGCATCTTCTTCTTCTTTCTTGGAGATAAGGTTGAGGTTGAGTTTGGGACTCTTGATGGATCATCTTCAACCCTGAGAAACGTGGGCTTTGGAACTTTGATCATGGAGATTGAACCATTTAAAAAGACCTTCTTGAAGCTGGTTATATAACTCTTATCCTTCTTTGTTATTTTCACTCTTTTATGTGCTTATGGTGATCCTCATCTCTAAATTGTTAATCTCATATATGCTAGTAGTCATTGATAGTTTTGAGAAATTTTTTGGTGAAGGAATCTCATTTTGCTTGCTACCCATACCCTGTACTTTCCTACCATGATAATAAAGGGACTAATGTATGACATCCCAAGGTTGAAGATGACAAGTCGACACATACACTAAGTTGTGATTGGTCATCATGACTTGTGGTGCTTAAACTGACACATCATGTAACAAGTCGACACACATAGGAATGCTAAACCGATACACCTTGCTAGCCCGACATGCCTTGATGGTTCTTACACTAACACACCTAAGTGGTTCTTAAAACAACACACCTTGATAAGGTGATCTGTTCTACCTTGTTAATGGAATGACCCTAAAACCTGATACACCTCTAACCCGATACACATGTGAAGGGGAGACACACTTGAGGTCGGTACCCTAGATGATGGTATGGCCAATACATATGTCTAAGCTGACACACTTACAAGTGGGGTTAACCCAACACACCTTGGGGAGGTTAACCCCTTGTGCCTTGCATGGAGGTAGTCGACATGTTATGGTGGTGACAAGTCGACGCTCAATGTCTAGCATCAACCTGACACCTTGAAGTCTAACCCAATACACCTAAGATGAGCTTGCCCAACACACCTTAGTGTGGTCAGGCTGACACATGAAAGTGATGAAGTTGAGATCCCTCTAGCCATATGAAACTGATATATCAAGAGCTGACCCAAGATGTTATAAACTGAGACACACCATGATGAGGTAAACTGATACACCTAATGGGTGTTAAGACCATGTTGATATGTGGATTTCAAGTCAACACACCTTTGAAGGAATGAAACTGATACCTAGGGTTGATGAAAAAGCGATACCCTATGCTAATGCTAATCCCACATCTTGAGAAGGTGGTGAAACTGATATCACTTGGTGAGTGTGAAACTGATACCTTAATTTGAAGGTGAAACTGACATCTAGGGTTGGGAGATAGATCAAGATGCCATGTAATTGCTTAAGTTGATACATGTGTAATGAAGGGTTATTATACATATACTCTTGTGTATGGATATAGTTAATACATAGTTTGATGACCTATCTAAGATGTTGTGACTATGAATGGTTAATAATTAATTATGATGCTTAGCACTAAAACTATTTAATAAGGTGGGAGGTTATAGAAGTAGGGTTTAATGGTAAAGTAACCATATAAAGACCCTAATCATAAGACAGTAAGACTTACGTGCTCACCTTAGTGGAAGATCTTAATCTATGACAAGTGTCTCCTAAATTCCTTTCTGTATGATCATAACTTGTGAGAGAGGTTAATGATACTACCATTTGAGTACATGTTTAGTGGTGATGAGCCTTGTTGGAATCAAGGGGCAGTAGTTTTTGTGTAGAAATCATATGAACAAGTTTAATGGTCTGATAAGTGCCTTGTGTATAATTTGAAGTTAAACCCTCTAGTTAGGTAATATAAGGTTTGACTTTCCTTCATATGATAATGTGGCTGATAACTTGTGGAGGCTGATAACATATGGGGGGTCATATAAAGATGAAACATCATGTTGGTGAAATAGTCTATGTGTTTGCATGATGCATTGTTGTAACCCACACATAACTTAAGAGATGCTACACATATGCATTTATGAAATAATGATACCTAGTGCTATTCACATGATGAAATATTCATGTCAAACTAATGTTGTTCAAACCTAAATCGGTTCCAAGAAGGTAGAAATGGTGTGTTTAGGGTTTAGTGATAACAACCATGATGTAAAACCCTAATCGGCTATATGTGAAGAGCACTGACCCTGATTCTAAGGGTAGGTCATATTATTGAATGTGTATGAATAGAAAACATGATATTGTACTATCTCTTTCTCTCTCTTAAATTACATGACTTTAACCTTGTGAGTTTATTGTGTGATATAATTAATGAATACTATGAAGATGGTTAAATAATATCAAGCAATGACAATAAGCCCCGACAAGGGAACATGGAAAGTATAAATATGTGAATGTGCATACTTGGTTATATTGTTTAATCCTTATCCTCATCCACTCCAACTTATGGGAGGCAGTGAAAGTCATAGGTTTGAGATAGAATGATGCTTCAGAACCTTATGTGGAATAAGCATGAAGCCTAATTCTAAATTAGATAAGTTATGATGCTTTTCTTGCTTTATTTAAAAGGTTTTAATGTGTTTTAACATATTCTACCTCTGAATGTAATAACTAATGATTTCTATGGCAAGTATATGTTATGTGGCATAAGTGAGGATTGGCATAGTAATGCTTATATGCCCAATGAAGTATGATGAGATAACTATGAATCATAAGTGTGATGTGATGGGTCTTAGGACCTAGCAAGGGCTTAGTTCCTAGTTGAGATGATATACCTCGGTACTGGAATGAGGAATTGATATCCCATAGTGATGTGACATTGGTGATAGACTTGAGAGGCTATGTAACAGTGGTGATGGTATTGTGAATGACAATGATGCAAACATTATGTGGTGATAGTGTGACAAGATCATACCCTATATTTCTACATCTGTTGAAAGTGCATTATGCCCTTATTATATAAAGTTTGCTATGGTTTTATACATTGTAACTTGATTGATGCTAAAAGACACTTAAATTGGTCTAATTAATCAAGTGGAATCTAATCATGTAGCTTGCCCTGTGCCATAGATTCATTCAGTGTCAGCATTTGTTGGATGGTGAAACGAGTTTAACTCAGAGTGCATATCTTTGAATATGCGGGGTGCAAGTCGAGTATCCCCTTGCATCCTTAATTTTAGGTTGTGTGAGACGGCCATGCATGAGTTGATCTTGTTGTGATATGGATGGCCATGCATGAGCCACTCCTTCTTGTTAGAATGGCCATGAGTGAGCATGTCCTCCTATCATTGTTAAATGTACCAAGGTGGGCTAAATGTTATATGGGTGGCCATGCATGAGCCAACCGCTATGATGTGACTGTATGTTGCTTTTGCAGTTGACAGATACGTCTCTATAGTGTTCTCATGTACTGACCACAAGGTGTGGAGAGGTTGTGGATTTTGACTCTTCCATTGACCTTATATGGAACTAATTTTGACTTCATAGTGGTCAGTTGGATTTGGGTGGTACGACTCAAATCCTCAGGGCATAACAAAACATGTAATCAGCCGTGCAATATACACGTATAGGATCAAATATGAGAACATTGGATGAGGCCTTTCTTTGATTTTATAATGTTTAGTTTGTAGCAGTTATACATGTTCTTTGTATTCCTTTTCAAGCATAAAGATAATCTAGTATGTAGTGTAGATGCCTAAACTACTTAAACAAGTGATAATTGCCCTGGTTAAGAGAATTTGTAGAATCTACTCATCTTATAATAATATTCCTTTTTGCTTAGTTATCTATGATAATAATAGAGTTGGTAGAGAGTTATATCTCTCTCTTGAACTTTTATCTCGCCCTGTTGGTTAAATATCTTCTGGGTGGACGTGCATCCAAACAAAAGATTGGGTAGCTAAGGACATAAAATGAAGGGGAACTACACTTGGTGGATCATGGTATATGGATAGTGTCTAGTAGTAGAGTCTTATGTGTCGTCCCTATGCACTCAGGTCCTTGGGGGTGTTCTCTATGTGTTTTGATGACATGTTGATCGACATGTGATTTTTGGCTCGTGTGCCTTTGGTAGTCTGTATCTACATGTGGAACTTTCATTTTATGTAACAGGTTGATTGGAAAATAATGATATAGCACCTTGAATATATGTTATGAAATGCAAGTATTGGCTCTTGTGTAATAAATCTATTATCATGGTGCTTGCTACAAATCAATTTTAATTTCTGGTGATTTTCAGCAATCTGCTGTAAATGGTTGATCATAGTTTTAGTTTTTAGTAATCTCTCTTTATGTGGCAAAGGGTGTCCCAATTCTAGATCAACCTCATCCTTTGACACCCTATGGACAGGGTAAATGATAGTGGTGATGGTGTTGTGATTAACAATGATACAAACATTACGTGGTGATAGTGTGACAAGATCATACCCTATATGTTTACAATTGTTGAAAGTGTGTTATGCCCTTATTTTATAAAGTTTGTCATGGTTTTATACATTGTAACTTGATTGATGCTAAAAGACACTTTAATTGGTCTAATTAATCAAGTGGAATCTAATTATGTAGCTTGCCATGTGCCATAGATCAATTCAGTGTCAGCATTTGTTGGATGGTGAAACGAGTTTAATTTGGAGTGCATATTTTTGAATATGTGGTGTATTCCGACTGGAATACACCACCCTCTCCATCCACACCTTTTCCACCCCTCTATCTATCTCTATTCCATAATTCAATGCTTATATTTCTCATTTACTTTGAGTATCCCATTGCATCCTTAATTTTAGGTTGTGTGAGATGGCCATGTGTGAGCCGATATCATTGTGATATGGATAGCCATGCATGGGCCACTCCTTCTTGTTAGAATGGCCATGTGTGAGCATGTTCTCCTAGCATTGTTACCTGTACCAAGGTGGGCTAGATGTTATATGGGTGGCCATGTGTGATCCAACCCCTTTGATGTGATTGTATGTCACTTTTGCAGTTGACTGATATGTCTTCGTTGTATTCTCATGTACTGACTATGAGGTGTGGAAAGGTCATGGATTTCGGCTCTTCCATTGACCTTGTATGGCACTAATTTCGACTTTGCAGTGGTTAGTTGGATTTGGGTGGTATGACTCAAATCCTCAGGGCATAACAAAACATGTAATCAGTCATGTAGAATACATGTATATGATCAAATATGAGAACATTGGATGAGGCCTTGCTTTGCTTTTATGTTATTTAGTTTGTAGTAGTTATACATGTTCTTCGTATTCCTTTTCAAGCATAAGATAATCTATTGTGTAGTGTAGATGCCTAAACTACTTAATCAAGTGATAATTTCCCTACTTAAGAGAATTTGATGAATCTACTCATCTTATAATAATATTCCTTTGTTCTTAGTTATATGTGATAATAATAGAGTTGGCAGAGAGTTATATCTCTATCTGGGACTTTTGTCTCACCCTATTGGTTAAATATCTTTTAGGTGGACGTGCATGCCAAACTAAAGATCGGATAGCTGAGGACATAAAATGAAGAGGAACTACACCTGGTGGATCATGATATATGGATAGTGTCTAGTAATAGAGTCATATGTTTCATCCATGTACACTCAGGTCCTTGGGGTTGTTCTCGATGTGTTTTGATGACATGATGATTGACGTGTGGTTTTTGGATTGAGTGCCTGTGGTAGTCTGTATCTACATGTGGAACTGTCATTTGATGTAATAGGTTGATTGGAAAATAATAATGTAGCACCTTGAATTTATTTTATGAAATGCAAGTATTGGCTCTTGTGAAATAAATCTCAACACATGGTGCTTGTTGCAAATCAGTTTTAATTTCTGGTGATTTTCAGTAATCTTCTATTAATTGTTGATCGTGGTTTAAGTTTTGAGTAATCTCACTTTGTGTGGCAAAGGGTGTCATATTTGGTGGTATCAGAGCTATAGGTTTGCTGAGTCTATAGGGATACTAGGACAAGGATTAGGATGGTGTCTTAGATAAGAACACGATATAAAATATGGGGCATACTGCCTAATCTCAGTACTTCGGTGCCCTTGCCAGGTATTCAAATGTTAAAGAAAAGGTAAGTATGGAACTCTTAGATTGATTTCTCTTTTATTACTATGATCAAGTAGTCATTTTGGAATAATCTAAAGAGTGTAACAAATAAGGAATTATGGTGCTAATACCTCCATCATACTATAGAAAGAGATAAGAAAGAGATAAGTCCCTTTCTCTCTATTGTATTTAACAAGCCCTAACTCATCCCATGTGGATCCCTACATCAAATATGCCCAATAGCCGTGGGGGGTTGTTGTCATGGCACATTCTGCTAACCCCCAAGCCACTGAGTAGAGCTATCACCAAGTACCTCTTAATCACCTGGGAAGCCCACTCAAACCCCTTACCATAATTCCTCCCTCTCAATTGGAGACGACCAGCCGCAGACGCCTGCTAGAGTCGATCATCTTCTTCGGAGAAGAGTAGGGAGGAGCAACTATGTGGACCACCTCAATGCAATTCAAGTTGAGGTAACCATCTCAGACCCCCATTCCTTCTTTCCATGTACTCAACTAGCCATGGCATTGTCTGGTTTGTTTGGTCGACAAAACATTGTTGTTCCCCTATTTTGACTCGTCGTCGTGAGGGATTTCCTCGGTCTATGGTTGCTAGGAATCGACCATACCATTGTGAGATTTAGGAAGAGTCCTAGATCAAGTGATGCTACCTAGCATGTTGGTCATGGTCGGGTCTCCATATGCTCTCCTCGACACCATCCACCCCAGTATTCTTCCTCCTAACATGTCGGTACAATGGTCTTCTCCCCACTCTATAGTTGCCTCTACTCCACACAATACCTCACACTTCGGCAAACACTACTCTTCATTCATTCCTTGTTTCACCTACAATCCTGGTGTCTTTGATGTTTGACCATAACGTTGGAGCCACCTGCAAACTAGGGCCATGGCGGCACCTAGGTAAAGGGGTGGTCTAGTCCTGATGACCATGACAGAGCCACTGAGTTGTTCCAGGGAGCAAGGAAGGGTAGGATCACATCATTTGTTCCTAGAGCCCAAGATTCTAGAGCTCCATGGATGTTGCCTTCTGTGAGTTAGGAAGATCAAGACGGCTGTCATATTTCCAGGTTAGACCCCGATGGGCATTTTTGTCTGTGTTATCAGCGAGGGAAAATTCACCTTTCTATTTTTTTTTGACCCATGCTTGACCAAGGGGTTATCAATGATACATGATCAAAGTTTTAGCATCACGCAAGACATTATAATTTCAATACCTCAGGGGTAATTTGGTCATTTCCTCGCTTATTTTCATTTTAATCAATAAATGATTTTAACTTGTAAAAATCATAACTAATTATTGGTTCAGTAGAAAAATACAAACCTATACGTTTTTGAAATCAGAAAAATACGACTGATTTAATGGCATAGGTTTCACAATCATATTTCCAACTTACAGTAGGGTCTATTTTTAAGAAAGGAATTAAATGCACATTGTATTAATTGAATGCACATATATTGTGACTTGGTTGAGACAACCCTGGCCCTGAGCCTAGGAGGTGTTATTGAATATTTAGGTCTGATCATAAGGTATGAACATCCTCTATTTTAATTTGGGCATTTTTGACTAAAACCTACATTCATTTTATGAGGCATCTCTTGAACTCTTAATTTCTACTTGAAATAATTTACTTGGACTTTCATATTTCTTGTTCTTAATTCATTATATTACATGTGGTTGTTGAACTACTTTGTTACATGGGTTCTTAGACCCCACTTGCTACAATTTTGTCTTCTTAAAAGAAATCCACTGAAACGATGGTCTTGCTACTCTATTTATGCATGCTACATGTTTGACTAGAATATGTAGAATAGTGGTACTTATGTACAACCATACTTATAAAGAGCATGCATATTCCACTCAGGGTGTATGTTTCCACCCTTATTTCTTTTAGGTCATGATCCTATGGTGTTATGGCCCTATTTTAGGTATATTTAATCTACATTGTTATGCATGCAAATGATATTGTTTAAAAATGAAAATTATGGATAATTGTTATGGAAAGACACTTTTTTTATGACTGAGAGAACCCATTCTGGACAAAACTGACATGGTAAACTCTCGAGGCATGAGAGGGTGTGGTCTGGTCACCCCCCCCCCTCCCGTGCCTAATCAGCGTGGATTGCCATTTGCAAAGTGCCTTCGATGAGGTTCGAACCTGGGTCCTTCATTGGGACTTACCGAGCTCTTACCACCCAGGATACTATACCCGGACAAGACACTTTTATTATCATGCTTGTAATCTGAAAATTAATATGCCTCATTTCTTTTGTTACATTTCTCTTGAACTTACCAAATTGCAAATAGCCCCTTTCTTATGGGAACATCTCTTTTGTACTTATAACCCATTATAATGCCCAAAGTGTATTATATATGCACATAATCAGCCTCTGCTTACCTTTATACTTTGTTTCCTATGTTCTGGGTGATGTTCCCTTCCACCCAGGTGTAGAGGAGGCTGTGGTGACCTTAGAGGAGGACCCTATACTTGAGAACCTAGGGTTCGAGGAACCAGATCAGTAGTAGTCTGTGGAGGTTTTTGAGATGTCTAGCTTTCCCCCTACAACTGATCCATTTAGTTTTAGTTTCCTTTATGTTTCTTTTATGTCCATGTGAACAAGTTCTTATAAATAATTGGATCATGTAATAATTAAACTTGTTTTCCACTACTATTACTTTATGCTCTATTTTGCCATATTACCTTGAGAGTGATTTACCTTCCCTTCTATCTATATGCTATGCTCGAATGTTTGCGGAATTTCTATAGTGTTCTCAAATTTAGAGTAGGGAGTGGTCCCCTTAGTGGGTCCTACTCCTTACAAAATGGTATTAGAGAAATAGCAGTCAGCAGTCTAGTATCTCAAAACTAATATTAGGATTCTTATCTCTATCCATGTTTTCAAGAGAACCAATCTGTCTGAGGACAAGAGCGGTGAGTCCTCCCAGTCCTGTGAGAGTCTAGTAGATGGATATTCTACACCTCTGAGCCCACTGTTTGGGATGTCACATGTGGAGCCACTACTGAAGACACCCGATGCACATGCCACCTCTGGGGGTCACCATGTCGCCATCGTGCCTCCTCCTTTTTCAGAGCCCCCTCCTCCACTCTAACTTACTCTATTGCAAGATGTGGTTGTCCTATGCCAGTGTCTAGCCACTTTTGTGATGGGGTGTGTCAACTCTATTCCTCCTCCTGAGAAGCCCAAAGAGTACTCCCTCATGGAGTTCATCAAAATGTAGCTGCTCTACTTCAAGGGCAAAGGAGAGATCGCGATGGTGGAAAAGTTTGACGACTGGTTGTTGTCCATTGAGCATACCTTCAAGGGAATGGTGTGCCCTCCTCACCAAAAGGTATGCTTTGCCACCTACGTGTTGGATAGGCCAGCACAGGTTTGGTGGAATGGTGTCGCCCGCACACGCGACACTTCCAGCATGTCTTGGGAGCAATTCCTTACTCTTTTCTGTCAAAAGTACATCTGTTCCGCCACCTTGAGGAAGAAGGAGGCAGAGTTCTACAACTTGAATTAGGGATCCCTAAGCATTTCTTCTTATGTTCAGAGGTTCATGTTGTTGGAGCGCTATGCTACAGATCTTGGAGAGGACCAATGAGCTACACTCTTTCTACAGGGGTCGAGCTACCAAGTTTGGAGAGCTCTTGTTCCGTAGCTCGCTCTCACCTTCCAGCAGATGGTGGATAAGGTCAATGTTGTGGAGGCCTATCCAAGTTTTAAGCCCTCAACTCAGAGTCCCAATAGGCAGAAGCACTTCAGTGATGATCACTGTGAAAAGTGCAACTATTTCCAACGTTGCCACCCTCCTGGAAGGTGCCCTGCTGTGTAGCCTATAGCTCGACTAGATGCCAGGCACTTGACGTGCCACAAGTGTGGCTAGGATGGACACATCAGGCCATAGTGTCCCAAGATCCAAAAGGTTGCCGCACCAGCTCATCCACGGGCACCTCAGAAGCCGCAGTCACAACCTCAACCACAACAACCCCTGAAGAACAACAATCATCAAGGATGTCACCCACCAATTGAGAAATGTGTAGGATGTGTCTTTTCCATGGACATTGTGGAAGACACTAATGATAATGGAGTCACTAAAGGTATTATGAACTTATTTCAACAATATATAAAAGTAGTATTTGATTTTGGAGCCTCAAATCTTCATATCATCTAAACATGTAACCATGTTAGGATTAGAATCTATGTATATGGACTATATCCTAGAGGTTGAAACTCCTACTAGTAAGATGTCATCTATTTTCCTAAAAATCCCTACCTTAGACACGTGCATTTCTAAAAAGATGTTTGAGTCAGACTTCATCATCCTCAATATGATGGCCTTTGACGTTATCTTGTGAATGGACTGGATTAAGAAGTTCAACGTTGCCCTCTTCTGTGAAGATAAAAAGGCTAGTTTGTTGTGCCCTGATGGTGAGCATTTTTGTATCAAGGGAAGAAAGTAAGGACATCAATAGTTCATCATTTTTGGACTCAAGGTGGAGAAGCTCATCACACATGGCTGTAGAGCCTACTTGGCATCAATTATTCTTAACCCTACACCACTAGTGTTAGATTGCATTTATGTGCTTTGGGATTTTCTTGATGTCTTCCCTGATGAGATGCCTGGACTTTCTCCCACACAAGAAGTCTAGTTTTCTATTGACCTCATACCAGGCATGGCTCCTATCTCCAAGCCACCCTATTTCATGGCACCTGTTGAGCTAGCTAATCTCAAGAAGTAGATGAAAGAGCTCATATACATGGGGTATGTACACCCTAGTGTCTCTTCATGGGGAGCACCTGTCCTATTCATAAATAAGAAAGACGGGCCCTTGCAGATGTACATGGATTACCGTATGCTAAATCAAGTGACAATCAAGAATCATTACCCCCTTCCATGCATCGACGACTTATTTGACCAGATAAAGTCTGCTATTGTGTTATCGAAGATGGACTTGCATAGTGGCTACTACCAGATGCGTGTGAAGGATGATGATGTACTGAAGAAGGCCTTCTACACTCTTTATGGGCATTATGAATTGCTAGTCATATCGTTTGGCCTGACCAATCCCCCTACTACCTTCATGGACCTGATGAATCGGGTCTATCATCCTTACCAGGATAGCTTCATGGTGGTGTTCATTGATGATATGTTTATCTACTCTGAGACTATAGACCAGCACCACAAGCACCTATGAATTGTTCTTCAGGCCTTGTGAGAACATCAGCTCTATGCAAAGTTCTCAAAGTGCAAGTTTTGGCTCAACGAGGTGATGTTTCTTGGCCATGTTGTCTCAATAGGACATATTGTTATTGATCCTGTTAAGATTTAGGTTGTGAGAAAGTGGCAATCACCAAAGAACCCCTTAGAGATACACAGTTTTCTAGGCCTTGCAGGCTACTATCGGAGGTTTGTACAAAATTTCTCCGATTTGGCTCTTCCAATGATGAAGCTAGCATGCAAAGATGTGAAGTTTGTTTGGACTCCTGAGTGTGAAAAGAGCTTCCTAGAGTTAAAGAAGTGTTTGACTTCTTCTCCTATGCTTTCTCTTCCTTTTGAGGGTAAACCCTATGTTATCTTCACTGATGCTTTTACACTAGGGTTGGGTTGCATCCTTTTCCAAGAAGGGTGAGTGATTTCTTATGCCTCTCACCAATTGAAGCCGTACGAAGGAAATTGGCCTACACAAGACTTGGAGCTAGATGCTATAGTTCATGCCCTAAATATTTGGTGACACTACTTGCATGGGGTACAATTTGAGGTCTTTTGTGACCACAAGAGTCTACGTTACCTTATGACTCAGAATAACTTGAATCTGCACCAAAGATGATGGATGGAGTACCTCAAAGACTATGAGTTTACCATAACTTATCACCTAGGTAAAGCCAAAGTTGTTGCTGATGCCTTGAGTAGGAAGAAAGATGTAGCTTGTGCTTCTATCAGTTGTTTCTTATGGAGGAGCTTAGAACAAGTTTCGAGACGGAGGCCTGAGCTACCAGATGTTGGTGATGACTCTTTTGTGGAGAGGATGAGAATGCAGATGACTAGTTTGACTGTCACTCCCACCTAGATTTTTAAAGTTATTGCTACACAGGTGGACAGTCATGAGTTTGATGAGATGAAGATGTTGATAAATAAACCATAGTCTATGTTTTTTTTGGAGTGGATGGTGCTATCCTCTTTCGCCATAGATTGTGGATACCATATGTTGCTAATCTAAAATAGAGAGTTCTTGGTGAAGCCCATCGGTCCAATTACACGATTCATCCTGGTACCACAAAGATGTATAAGGATTCACAATGGGGTTTCTCGTGGAAGAACATGAAGAAGGATAAAGTTGTGTATGTTGCAAAGAGCTTGACGTGCCAGTAGGTGAAGATTGAACATCAATGTCGAGGTGGTCTAATCCATCCACTTGAGATACCATAGTGGAAATGGGAGAAAATCACTATGGATTTTGTTACTGGTTTTCTAAAGACAAAATGTTGGTGCGATGCAGTTTGGGTTGTTATTGATCACCTGACCAATTCGTCTCACTTTCTTCAATTTAAGAGTACGTACAAGGTTCCTGATATGTCACAATTGTACGTAGATTGGGTTGTTTGCCTACATGGATTTCTCAAGGCAATAGTTTCTTATCATGACCCGAAGTTCACTTCTCGCTTGTGGGAGAATATATAGGAGGAGATGGGTTCTGACCTACGTTTCAACACATCTTACCACCCTCAGACAGATGTTTAGTCAGAGTGGATAGTGAAGATTCTATAGGACTTGTCACATGCTTGTGTGATGGATTGGGGAGGTGTTTGGGACAAATACCTTCCATTAGCTAAGTTTGCGTACAACAACAGCTACCAAGCCAGCATTGGTATGTCGCCTTTCAAAGCACTTTGTGATCGACCTTGTCATTCACCACTACACTGGGATGATGTGGGTGAACGAGCTCTGATGAAGAGTGATGACATGTAGATGATGACCGATATGATATGTTTGATCAAGAAGAGGATGAAGGTTGTACAAGATCAACAGAAGGAGTATGCTGACAAGAAGAGATCAAATATGAGTTTCTTAGTTGGTGATTATGTGTTTCTGAAGATAAAGACAATCAGATCTATAGTAAGGTCTAAAGTTAAAGGCAAGTTGAGGACTTGTTATGTGGGAACATTTTATATCTTGGATATAGTTGGAGAGTGTGCCTACCATCTAGCCCTTCCTCCCACTTATGACAAGATTTACAATGTGTTCCATGTGTCTGTTCTGAAAAAGTATGTGAAGGATCCTTCTCATGTGCTGACTATTGAGCCTATTGGGTTATGAGAGGATCTATACTATGAAGAGTTTCTAATAAAGATCTTAGACTCCAGAATGAAGCAATTTAAGAACAAGGACATTGAGCTTGTGAAGATTCTCTAGAAGTACCACGGCCTTGAGGAAACTACCTTGGAGTTGAAAGAAGAGATGTTACAGACCTACCCCTCCCTCTTTGCTTGAGATTTCAAGGACAAAATCCTTTTTAAGGGGTGGTGTGTTGTAACATCCCCAATTCTAGGTAAAAACCTTTATTTTCTCTTTCATTATCCTTAAATCATTAGTCAACTCTCAAAGAATACTATTCCCTATTTTAGAATGAATAAGTCTACTTTTAGATCCTTTAACCCTAATCTACTCAATAGGGTTCCATAGAAATGAAATCTTATGTTACTGTTACCTTAGTACCTAAATTGGGAAATTTATTACTAATAATGATAACCTAGATTTCTTGACCCTAAATTGTGAACTAGGATACTTTTTGGATCTTAAAAGAACATGGATCAATTTAAGGTGGAAGGCTTCACCATAATTGATCATTAGACTAAGTTCATTACTTTAATTGGGTGATTATATACAATGGTAAATTTATAGTTTAGTTAACCTCAAAACCTAAATCTAAGTCTATAACCGGGTTTCTCATGTCCCTACTAGCTAACCCTTAAAGTTTGGGCTCATTTGGACATCAATTTTACCCTTAATTGGACCCTACGAGACTATGTATGGTTTAACCTAAGGTTTGGGGTCAATTTAATTGATTTCATTTATTACGGCCTGGAGTTTGGTCTAGGGGCCAGTTTAGTGTCACGCGGGTGGTTTGGCTTGGGTGCTCAGGTATTCAGGTAGCGGGACTCAGTCGTCCCCTACCTCCGGCTTTCTCACGCTCTAGTGACTTGTTCAGCGCCGCAACCCCTCTTCTAGTTTTTCACTCGCTAGGATGACCCGTTCATTGCATTCTCTCTGCCAAATGATCCCTTTCTCTCCATTGTATTCAACAAACCTAACTCATCATGTGCGGTGCCCTACATCAAAAATGCCCAATAGCCATGGGGGTTACTATCACATCAGAGTCTTCTAACCCCCAAGCCACCGAGCAAAGTTATCACCCTGTACTTCTTAATCACTCTAGAAGCCCTATCAAACCCTTTACCATTGTTCCTCCATCTCAATTGGAGATGACTCACCGCAAGTCACCTCCTAGAGTCGATCATCTTCTTCACAGAAGAGTGGGGAGAAACAACTGTGTGAACCACCTCAGTAAATTTAGGTCGAGGTAACCATTTTAGACCCTCGTTCCTTCTTTCCATGTACTCAGTTAGCCCTGGCATTGTCTGGTTTGTTTGGTCGACAAAACACCATTGTTTTCCCGTGTATTGACTCGCCGTCGTGAGGGATTTCCTTGGACTTTGGTTGCTAGGAATTGACCATACCATTGTGAGAGTTGGGCAGAGTCTAGGAGCTACCTGGCATGCTGGTCATGGTTAGGTTTCCATATGCTCTCCTTGACACCATCTACCCCAATATTCTTCCTCCTAACATATCAGTATAATAGTCTTCTCGCCACTCTATAGTCGAGTTACCCTACCTCATCACCTCCACTCCGCGTGATACCTCACACTCCGGCAGACACTACTTTTACATGATTCATCGTTTCACCTACAATCCTGGTGTCATTGATGTCTGACCATAACTTTGGAGCCAACTGCAAACTAGGGCCATGGTGGCGCCTGGGCAAAGGGGGTGTTCCGGTCCTGATGACCATGACGGAACCACTGAGTTGTTCCTGGGAGCAAGGAAGAGTAGGGTCATGACATTTTTTGCTGGAGACCAAGATCCTAGAGCTCCATGGATGTTGCCTTCCGTGAGTTTGGAAGAGCAAGACGGTTGTCATATTTCCAAGTTAGACCCAGATGGGCGTTTTTGTCTGTATTATTAGCGAGGGCAAATTCACCTTTTTATGTATTTTGACCCGTGCTTGACCAAGGGGTTATCAGTGATACATGAAAAAAGTTTCAGCATCAGATAAGACATTATAAATTGCAATACATTAGGGGTAATTTGGTCATTTCCTCACTTATTTTCATTTTAATCAGTAAATGATTTTAACTTGGAAAAATCATAACTAATTATTGGTTCAGCAAAAAATACAAAAATATACATTTTTTAAATCAGAAAAATATGACTGATTTAGTGGCATAGGTTTCACACTCATATTTCCAACTTACAGTAGGGTCGATTTTTAAGCATGGAATTTAATGCACATTATATTAATTGAATGCACATATATTGTGACTAGGTTGAGACAACCCTAACCCTGAGCCTAGGAGGTGTTAATGAATATTTAGGTCTAGTCATAAGGTATGTACATCATCTATTATAATTTGGGTATTATTTGACTGAAACCTACATCCATTTTAATGAGGCATCCCTTGAACTCTTAATTTCTACTTGAAATCATTTACTTGGACTTTCATAATTCTTGTTCTTAATACATTATATTCCATGTGGTTGTTGATCTACTTTGTTATATAGGTTCTTGGACCCCACTTGCTACAATTGTCTTTTTAAAAGAAATTCACTAAAGTGATGGTCTTGCTACTCTATTTATGCATGCTACATGTTTGAGTAGAATATGTAGAATAGTGGTACTTATGTACAACCATACTTATAAAGGGTGTGAGTATTCCGCCCGGGGTGTGCATTTCCACCCTTATTTCTTTTAGGCCATGATCCTTTGGTGTTATGACCCTGTTTTAGGTATATTAAGCCTACATTGTTATGCATGCAAATGTTATTGTTTAAAAAATGGAGATTGTGGATAATTGTTATGGCAAGACACTTTTATTATCATGCTTGTAATATGAATTTAATATGCCTTGTTTCTTTTGTTACATTTCTCTTGAACTTACCTAATTTCAAATAGCCCCTTTCTTGTGGGAGCATCTCTTTTGTACTTATAACCCATTATAATGCCCAAAGTGTTTTATATATGTACATACTCAGGCTTTGTTGACCTCTATACTTTGTTTCCTATGTTCTGGGTGATGTTCCCTTCCACCTAGGTGTAGAGGATCATGTGGTGACCTTAAAGGAGGAGCATGTACTTGAGGACCCAAGGTTTGAGGAACCTAATCAGTAGTAGTTTGTGGAGGTTTCTGAGATGCCTAGGTTGCCCTCTACAACCGATCCATTTAGTCTTAGTTTCCTTTATGTTTCTTTTATGTCCATGTGGACAAATTCTTAGAAGTATTTGGATCATGTAATAATTAAACCTTATTTTCCACTGCTATTACTTTATGCTCTATTTTGCCATATTATTTTGAGAGTGATTTATCTTCCCTTCTATCTATATGTTATGTTCGAATGTTTGAGGAATTTTTATAGCGTTCTCAAAATTTTAGAGTAGGGAGTGGTCCCCTTAGTGGGTCCCACTCCTTACACTTGAGTACATGAGGACCAACTAGATCTCCTTCTATCATGGTACACTTGTATAGTGCCTTGGAGACATCATATCTCTCTTGTTTTGCCTAATCTTGGTACATGTTCTTAAGATGTGTGACCATCTCAATCACCCCCATGTTCTCATGCTGCCTTTGCAACTCATGGTTCATGGAATGTAGAATCAGACATTTGACATCCATGTTGTCCTCAATATGCTTCTTGTAAGCATCCTTGTCAGCCCTTGGAGAATTTTGTGTAGGTTCCTCTGGTTCTGGCATTTCCGGGACATAGAGCTTGCACTTATGCATGAGATCAATTCTCAGTGTCCTGAACCAGTCATGGAAGTTGTTCCCAACAAGTCTATCCTTTTCAAGGACCGATCATAGAAAAAAGTGATTGTTTGGTGTGGCCATTTAATTCTACAAAAGAACTTGCAATATTGTCAAAAAATCAATTTTGATTTGTTTTGATTAAAATTTGGATGATAACAATTAGGTCATTAATTAATTATTGTTCTCATTATTTTGTTCAAATTGACAACCCTCAAGTATCAATCCCAAAAATTACAACGTACAATTTTGTAATGAGCCAAGATCCATATTTCATCAAGTCATGAGTCGGCTTTTGTCGATCACCCAAAACTTGACTATTTAGGTAGGCCAACTTGCCATTTACATCATATACAACTCTTGGATAAATGATATGCACAACACCTTGCCATGATCATCTTCATGCCTCTGGGCCTGGGCTCTCTAGGTCACCAGTTAAACCTAACCCAATAGCCAATATGATAGATACACACCATTCTTTGTGTAAATTTACATACCTACCATCACACTTCTACAAGATTGATGGTGCACCATGCTTTGTGCAAACCTATGCTTGGTTGATCAATTTTTTCATGTGTATTGCTATTGGAAAGCATCTTAGACTTAATATGTTTGATTGAGGGGTTTTTATTTATATCATATATATACATATATTGTATCCAATCACCACATATATAGTATGTATCGTATACATGCTATATCCCACAACATAAACATGTAATATAAAACAAAAGATGATGGTTATGTCTGTGTCTACTTGTAATTCCTTAGAGCCACACGGAATTAATACCACCTAGGTCAATCATCACATCATATATATGAAGTCGCGGTTGAGGTAGATTTGTGCTTGCCAATCTGGGTGGATCAGTTCAACCTTTGAACCAATCATCTCACATCTTGGCTAATAGGTTGGTCCTCCTATCCAACCGATGTTTGGACTCCTTCCAAATGGTCAGTTGGGCCTCTAGGTGGTTGTCTGGTTCCATCATCCTCTATCCTCCATGATCCTATGACGGTTGGCTCGTATCACAAACTGGTCATCTCATTCAGTGATGAACATCTTCAATGTCATTACATGAAAAGAAACTATCCTATTGCTACTTTATTATATTGAATAAGGGAAACCTTGAGTTACATTTGAGGGGAGCAAAGATAGGAAAACATTAACTTTACACTGGGAAGAGGGGTAGAGGCTCGGTATGTAGACTGAGATAAAAAGGAACCAAACCATCCAACCACACACATATTTAGGGTTTAGGCCATAACCACGCTACACATCCACCATCAAAATCTCTTTTAGGATGATGCGTGTAAATTGCATATATATATATATATAGATATATATATATATATATATATATATATATATATATATATATATATATATATATATATATATATATCTGTGTGTGTGTGTGTGTGTGTGTGTGTGTGTGTGTACATAAGTTTGGGATTATGGGGTCTTTGATCAGATACTCATAAGAGAGCAGTTTAAATATTCAAATCATATGCAATAAATAAATGATGAAACCAAAAAAATTATCTATCCATATCCCCATAATAGCAAGATCGCATCAACTACAATGAAATAGAAAGGGTGGTTTTAGCGAGTTATACTTGGTCCTCGAGAAAATCCAATGACAAAACTTGCTTCTTTGCAACTACTGATAAGTTTCTCTTAGACGGTGGTTGTACAGCTCCTGGTCTTCACCACGAACAATGTATGTGCAACCTCTGTAGTGACTCCAGTGGTCTCGCCACAGACTGCAGGTTGACTTTGCTCTCCGAGCAGCAGCCAAAGGACTCCTAATTCTAGAGTAGTCCACACGGACCAACTAGAACTCATGTTGTTCATCAAGAACGGATAGGTTGGAGTTGTCCTCCCCATTGGTGTACTAGTCACCAACTTGCTCTCCCACAACGACAACTTCTCAGGTGTTCTCTCCCATTGGCCATCCCTCCTTTTTAGGTAGGACTTGTTCGGGCTCTCTTAGTTACCACAACCAAAGAGGATAACAGTTGTCAGAGGAATTGATTCTCAGTTGTATGTGTTGTGTTCTAGGAAGCCCCCAGTACCCCTCTATATATATGATGGGTTAGGGTCAAGTTTCTCAGTCCCCAGTCAATGGGGGACTAAAGAGGGAGTGGAAAGGACCAGAAGGTCTTGAATTTTTGCAACAATCCTGGATGTTTCACAACTTGCATCGGCCGAAACAGTCATCTCATAAGCCGAAATGGTCGTCTCGCACACAAGATGGTTGTTTCTCTAAGAGAGACGGACGTCTGGGATGCGAGACAGTTGTTTCACACTTTTCCAATCAGATATGAATTGGAAAATCATTTCCTAATTAATGTCACACATTAATTTACTTACGCCCCAAGTATGTGCATTTGAAACGAGTTTAGGAAAACTCCATAACTTTCATTTGTACCAACCGATCTATCTCACACCAGCGAGTCACCCGTCTCACCCACGCAGATGATCGTCTGGTGAGTTGAGATGAGTCGGTCGGTTCAATGATATTTAACTGGTTGGTTCATGGGCAAAACTTAGCCAAATCGATCTCCGATCAACCTGACCCCCAAACGGTCATCTCAACTACATGAGATGCCCATCTGGCTGTCCAAACAGTTGTATCACTTAGTGAGATGGTCGTTTGGCAGACCTAATCAGCCATTCAAGTAATCAGTTGTGTGAATTGAATACCTAAACACTTTATAATTGAATACCTAAGAAATCAGTTGTGTGAATGAAGAGAACTCCTGAAACAAGACTGAAGTGAGAAGATAAATGAGAATGAATAATGAATAAATAAGAAGGAACCTGAGTTAATCTCAACCAACCTAGGGGTATAAGAAAGTATAAAATGTAATTCTCATGATATGTGAAAGGGAACAAGGAAGATGATCCCTACTTAATAAAGAATATGTAAAGAAGAATGATCCTTTTCATGAAGTATAGATGAAAAATGTAGTACAACAAGGAAATGTTCATGAACATGAAGAGAAATAATCAAAGAAAGAATAATGACATGTAATCATCTTTACAGTTCCTATGTTTATGGCAAGGAAACCAAGGTGAAAACAAGTTAAAGTAACACATGAACAGTTGAAAACTCATATAATAACCAAGGAAGTTGATAATCCCTTCTTCTTAATAAGAAATCCCTAGGTGATGATGTGGTGATAAGAGAGATATGATCCCTTGTATTCTTTCCTTTCAAGGATGTGGCAGTCAAGTGAAGTCTTATGTCACTCTATGTGCATAGTGTAGAAGTGATATTAAGATGGATATTCTAATAAGAATCAGATAATCTTGAAATTTAGTTTACAATATGGTGACAACTGAGAATGGTGATGTTTTATGAACCTTATAAGATGTTAGAAAGATTTTGCTGGTATGTTTGGATTTGGAAGTAGCAGTAGAGGGTGGATATGATGATGGATACCAAGGTAAGGAACCCTAGTATCCAAGAGGTGCCAGTTGTGTGTGGACCTGAGAATACGTCTCCTGATAAGGTGATTAAGTGTTTGACTACCTAGAAAGATTGACTTTGGATCAATCTGGTTATAGGTGCTCAACGTATAGTATGGATATCACATGTTAGGGGTTTATGCACTGATAAGATGATGTCATCAAGGATGCATAGGTTGAAGACACAGTTGCAAGATATACTTGGGTAAAGTTCATCGGGTTGAGTACAACCCCTTGGAGTGCACCTATCAGGTTTGTGAGAAAGAAGGGTTCTAAGAAGGTTGTACATTGATGAGTAGGATTTCCAATCCCTATCTAGATTAGTTGAGGTGACATATGACATCTTATTATGAAAGGAGAAAGTACAACTGGGAGTATACATAATAGCAGGACAATTGGTACAAGTCATAAGTGAGCTTTGTGTTGAGTCAGTAGATCAAAGTAGAATAGCGGAAGCATAGTAGACCAAGTGGATGACAGGGTGCATCACTAGTCTCCCTTTAGAAGAGACATGTTGAGGTTTGATAAGGGTATGGTAAACCTCCAAGTTTGAGAATCTTATCATAAAATGTTATAACTTGAGAAGGTGTTACATAAGAAAGAGTTAACACCTAAGTTGGATAAGTATATATAGTGCTTCTATGGATAAGTATCACTTGGCATAGGGTTGACTCTGCAGCCGATAATGGAAAGCATAAGTTGAGTATGTGTCTTGTACAATAGATCTTGTATTGACCTTGGATGGAAGAATAGTATATTGGTCAAGTCTTATGACATCACCCTGACACCAAGGAGCTATGTGGAATTTTGAAGGTACAATGCATGAGTAATATCTATCTCCTTTTGCCTGGGATTTTGGGGACGAAATCCTTGTTAGGGGTTTATGACTTGTAAGGACCCTGACCTGGGTTTTGGACTAACCCTATTTGTTTTACCTATGTAAGTTTCTTAGAACTTTAATCTAATCCTTTGAGGTGTTTTTTAATCATGTGACACACTTATGTTTCAAGTTTGGTTCTGTTTGGATGATGTTTGAGCAATGTTTGCTTATTTTGGACCATAGTGTAATTTACCCAAGATGAGGGGTTATCTTGTAATATGTCATATGTGAGTGTGCCCATGGTTATTTAGCATCATGAGAGAGAGTATGATGCTATGGGGTGCATTGTGAAGAGCTTAAGTTTCAAGTTGAACCTGTCTGGATGATGCGTGTGCTTTATGTGCTAGTTTTGGTGTAAATTGCAATTTACCCAAAGTAAAGGGGTTAACATACAATTTACCATATATAGAGTGTCCCTTCTCTTGTTTTACATCATCTAGAATCTAGATAAAGATGTGGGTGCCTAGTTTGGATCTCGGGCAAGAGATGATATCCTTTGTAAAGATAATGATCTATGGACAATGTGTGTTTTAATCTTGGAAGGCAGTGTACCGGCTTGAAGTAGTGTAGTGTATTGGTTTGGAGGTGTGACACCCTTGGTAGGAATCCAAGAGGCCAATACACTATCTATAGTATATCACCATAACCTTGCATGTTAAAATTATTACATGTGGCC
The DNA here is from genome assembly GCA_963693085.1 of Alisma plantago-aquatica. Lineage (NCBI taxonomy): Eukaryota > Viridiplantae > Streptophyta > Magnoliopsida > Alismatales > Alismataceae > Alisma > Alisma plantago-aquatica. The sequence continues at coordinate 1,060,264,555 of OY856412.1, read as the reverse complement.
TTTGCACATGGACAAGTGTCACCTAGACTCTTAAGGAGATGACACCTCTCTTTTGATCTCTCTTTCTTCCTTGAAGTATATAACCCCCTCAATCTTCACACAAGTGAACCCTTTCATTTATTCTTGTTCTTCTCTTCTTGGTGAATTAGATTGGGAGCTTAAGTAGCTAAGAGAAACCCCCTTGGAGCTTGGGAGGTCGAGTTCATTGCTCATGGTGATTCTTGGTTTAACTTCCATCTTGGTAAGTTATGTTTCTTGGTGATGATTGTTGTAAAATATGGGTACAGGGTATAGCAGTAGAAACAAAAAAATTTACCTATATGTATTCCCATAACAACAAGATTGTGTCAACTACTATGAAATAGGAAGGATGGTTTTAGAGAGTTATACATCGTCTTAGAGCAAGTCCAGCGACAAAACTCGCATCTTTGTAACTGTTGATAAGTTACTCTAGGACGGTGGTTGTGCAACTCCTAGTCTTCACCACAAATAACGTTTGTGCAACCTTTACAGTGAATCCAGTGGTCTATCCACAGACTGCAAGTTGACTTTACTCTCCGAGCAGTAGCCAAATGACTCCTGCCTCTAGAGTAATCCACACAGACCAACCAGAACTCCTGTCATTCACCAAGAATGGAAAAGAAGGAGTTGTCCTCCCCGTTGGTGTAATAGTCACCAACCTTCTCTCCCACAATGACAACGTCTCAGTTGTTCTCTGTCGTTGTCTATCCCTCCTTTTCAAATAGGACTTGCTTGGGCTATCTTAGTTACTACAACCAGTGAGGTCAATAGTTGTTAGAGGAACTGATTCTCATTTGTCTGTGTTGTGTTTTGGGAAGCCCTCAATACCCCTCTATATATAGAAGGGGTTAGGGTCAAGTTTCCCAGTCCCCAGTCAATGCAGGACTAAAGCGAGAGTGGAAAAGACTGAAATATCTTGAATTTTCACAACAATTCTAGAAGTTTCACAACTTGTGTCATCTGAAACGGACGTCTCAAAAGTTAAGACGGTCATCTCACAAATGAGACAGTCATTTACTAAGAGAGACGGTCTTATAGGATGCGACATGCTCGTCTGACTAAGCGAACAGTCGTTTCACACTTTCCCAATCAGATATGAATTAGAAAATCATTTCCTAATTAATGTCACACATTAATTTACGTGCACCCCAAGTATGTTCAATTGAAATGTGTTCAGGAAAACTCTAGAACTTTCATTCATCCCAATTGAGTCGTCTTACACTAGTGAGATGCATGTCTCACCCACCCAGATGGTCGTCTGCTGAGTTGAGATGAGCTAGTAGGTTCAATCATATTGAACCGGTTGTTGCAAGGGTATAACTTAGCCAAGTCGATCTATGATTAACCTGACCCCCAAACGGCCATCTCAACTACATGAGACGCCTATCTGGCTACCCAAACGGTCATCTCACTTAGTGAGATGGTCGTTTGGCAGACCTAGTGAGCCATTCAAGCAATCAGTTGCGTGAATTGAGTACCTAAACATTTAGTAATCAATCCAATTTTCATTCAAGATCAAACTCCTCTTCTAGATGAGTTCCTATGTGTGTGACCCTATAGGTCCCATATCACTTTTCTAATGAATGTCCATAACTAGCTTATGACATCATAAGCAAAGAGTGGTGCCTAGTCACACATCAGTGCTACCCAAGTGAAATGAAAAGTTGGAGAACAACTTCAACCTACAATCTGTGTAAGGTCTTGCATTGATTGTATAATTCCTTTGTCTCTGATATCCAAGATGAACTTGATGCATGGTTGTTCATCCTCTCAAAGTTCAATCCATGTTTCTTGAACTAAGAGTAGATTGTCTAAGATAATGTGAACTCAATATCATATATTGATTTACATGTTCATGCGCATGCATTTCTCAGTCTCACTAATCAAGTGACCAGGATATCATACTCCTATAGGAGGGACAAATCCCATATCTATCACTCACAGTCTATCCCAATGTGTCAAAGTGACCCAATCATCACTGTTATAACAACCCATATTTTAGGACTACGTTTGATGATGTCAAAGTGTACCGGACAACATGTGATGAGTGCAGTGATTTCAGGTCTACGAATCACAATCACCACCCTCACTATGAGAGATGAATGTGACCACAAAACCATGTGTCACTCTCAAGGTGGGTCTGTTCAATACAATATTCTCTAACATGTATCTGTGTGCTTGGTTTGATATTGCCATATCATGACTAATGAGATTTAGTCATCAACCAACTCACACTCTAATTTTATGTGTTATTGTTGTCTATCAACTTTCCACAATAATAACCGATCATGGACATAAATGAGAATATGTATATGTACTCTTAACATTTGTATGATCTCATCATAAGGGTAGTAACTTGACAACATACGTCATTGAGTAATATAATTCTCTAGACATTCACTTTGTATCCTCATTATCTCATAACTGAGTGAAATAGATGAATTGGAAGCTTGCCTTTTATATATTTATGGTATTATTAATAGAATCCTTTTAGGTAATTATGCCATGTCAATCATCATACGATTGGCTTTGCGGGCATACCTTACCAGCAGACTCCCACTTTCACTTAGAGATAATCACCAACAGATCTTATCCTTAGTGATTTAAACATGTCCAACATGCTAGTGTTTATTTAGCGGGTTAGCAACACTTTTCTTATGGTCAATATATTTCATGTTTCCTATCTCTTCTCTCTTAGATGAAACTATTGTATCATGGTATCTCATATTCCTTGCCTACAATTAGGTCCATCATTGTCATTGTATCTCTGTTGAGTCATCAATGTTTGGAACATCTAGAATTTCATCATATGAACCTTTTAGATCCATATAGTATCACATTGTGTTCACAATACAAGTATACTCGACTTTTTTTGTAGATTAGCATTAATGTCTATTAGTTTGAAACCTTTCCAACTAATTATCACTTATTCTTTTAAATCAAACATATTTAATTTTGTGATCATTTTTGTCATTTATGGAAGCTTGCATTGATGTTCCTCTTTACATCCAACTCTTCCTTTTATTGCTATCATCATTGATTAGCAATCTATCCTTAGTCACTTCTCAAGTATTAATGGATATCTTTAATGACTTTCCAATAACCTGTATTGTAATTTACATTAACTTGTCATGTCTAATACATACAAGATTATATGGGATAATCTTATTAATAGCATATATGATAGATCCACTATTGGGATGGAATCCTATTCATGATATTTCCATTCTTCACAAGAATTGGAATATAGGGTTCATGAGAGACTAATCTGAATTATCTCTCAATAAATCCTTCCATGTTGAACTCTTTCAATATATTTCTATTCTATGTAAACTTCCATTGTGAAACATTCAAGAACTATCTCATTGATCTTGGTCCTTATCTCATAAGACATTTCACCTTATCCTTCATTGCTGAAGGAGTTTTCATGCCCATTCTCAATATTGACAATATTGAGATGTTATTCCTCATCATATGTGGAATATCATCTATGCTCCCACTAAATATTTTGTAAACACTGATTTCTGCTTTTGTCTTGATTCAATTCAAACTCTTTGACTATCTTGTCAAGTGAAAAGATCCCACTTCTGAGTTACTTGTTTCGATCCCATATTGAACTTTGTAGTTTATGGACTTAATTTGCATTCATGAAGTTATCAAACCTGTAACATCCCTGACCTGGGTTATAGGCTAACCCTAGATGTTTTGCCTAAATATGTAATTAAATACTTGTGATTATTCCATGGCATGTAATTAAGTTCCTGAGGAACATACATTTTCAATTTTGACCTTTTTAAACAAAGTTGTAGTATTGTTTTGTAACGTAGGGACCTAGGTGAAAATTACCCAGTTAAGAGGGGTTAACTTGCAAAATTACACAGGTTAAGATGTTCCTCTGATGATGAGACATCATATGAGTGAATATGTTGAGGTATTATGGATTTCCCAAGCTTGGGCATTAAGATGGAGCTTGTGGAACAATCCTTGTGCTTAAAACCCTAATTTTGGAGTAAAGTGCAATTTACCCAAAATGTGGGGTGCAACTTGTAAAATACCCCTTCTAGAATATCTTTTATGACTCTTTACATCATTTAGAGAAAGAATGATGAAAGGGGCGCTTCAATTGAATAATCAGATAAGAAGAATGACCTCTGTAGTAAAATCACCTAGTATGAGTAAGGAGATCCTTCATATATGTACCTTAGGTTGCATGTTGGTTTTCTTTACCCTTGGATCTTGGGTTTTGATGGGCTTTGCTTAAGTTATGATAGATTGAATGTGCCTTAGAAGGAAGGAGGGACCTAGATGAGAAATCCATAAACTAGAGGTCCTTATGGTGAAAACTAACCTAAGCTATATAAGCCTCTTCCTTTGCAAACCAAGTAAACGTATTCTCTTCTCTTCTTCACTTCTCATCTTGATCAACCGACCAAGGTAGAGCTTTGGAACTCAAGGAGATGACCAACTTGTTCTAATGTGAGAAGAGACCATCTTTTAGCTCGGATTCATGGAGGAATTCCTTGTATAAGGTTGGTTTTATGGTTAACTCACTTAGGTTTCTTGTTCTAGCCGACTTTCCCCAACCTTTCCTTGGAGAATCATCTTTGGCCAACCTGTGGAGCTTAAGACGCCATTAAAGGCTTGAATATTGGAAGCTTGGAGCTCTAGGAACAACGTTTGAGGCGGGTTTTATAACTCTAAACTCTTGCTTTATTATGCATATTCATGTTCTTGCCAATTAAGTACTTAGTTCTTCTTCTTCCCCATTCTTCCTTGCACTTTTGCAAGCAATCTGTGGAGTAACCGACCTGAACAGAGGTTGAAGATGATGGGCGTCAATTCCTAGGCAACTTTATCAAACGACCTTGGACCATTTGGTCTAAACGGTTTGCAAACTGTTTGAAATCAAACGGTCTCAAACTGTTTGATCTCATGCGGTCTTGCAAGACCGTTTAGATTCAAACGGTCTCCAAGACCGTTTGATAGGGTTGACCAAGGGAAGACCGTTTAGAGGTCTGTTCTAAACATGTTGAATTTAATATCTACAAAGGAACATAACCAAATTCCAAACCAATCACAAGTTGAAGGCACTTCAACCCCCTAAACCCTAATCGGGTGGAATTGCTGATTTCAAGGATAGATTTTGGTGAACTTTGGGTTGAAGGGCCCAAACGGTCTCAATACCATTTGGGGGTTCACTCAAACAGTCCCAAGACCGTTTGGTGACAACCTAAGACCGTATGGAGGTCTAGGGTTAAGGTAATTTGATAAATTGAGGGTCCAATCACAATAGGTTGTTGAATTGATAAAAGTGCTGATTTTAGACCTAATTAGGGTTCAATCCTTATCAAATCAAATTAGATTTTGATGGAACTTTGGGAAAACGGTCTCAAGACCGTTTGGAGAATGTCCAAAGGATCTCAAGACCGTTTGGGCCAAGTTTGGGCCCAATTGAATATCAATTGATGGGTTCAACCTCAATTTCATTCACATTGTTGAACATTGATGATTAGCCGATTGCAAACCCTAATTGAGTTGGATTCAACCCTAATTGGCTTTCGATTGAGGGTCAATTTGGTGTCCAATTGATTAAGGCTAATCCTAATTGACTCAATTTATAAGTGGCTAACAAGGTTATGGCCAATTGGAGGCTTCAACATAGATAACCATAATCGATTATAACCTTTGATATACCTTTGAGGTCCATGCAGTTTGGGCCCATTTGGACCAAACGGTCTCAAGATTGTTTGGGCTCAAACGATCTCAAGGTCGTTTGGTCCAATCGATCTCAAGATCGTTTAAGATCAAACGGTTTCAAGTCGCATAACTTCAAACGGTTTGGAGATCAACTTTCTCAAACGGTCAACACACCCATGCGGTCTTGGTGACCCATGCAGTCTTGGTGACCCATGCGGTCTTGGAGGTCAAAGTGCCCAAACGGTCAACACCCCCAAACGGTCTCAAGACTGTTTGGAGGTTGAGAGGCGAAATCGTTTGGAGACTTGTAGGGCTATTTTTGCTTAATCGTTTGAAGGTATAATTGGTCCAATGATGATCTAATCTAAACCCTAATGGAACCCTAAGATATTAAGGGGCTAAGTAACTAATAGATTAAACCATGTGGTGATTGAAGGTGTACATTACAAATGTGCCCTTGAAGGGTTCAAGTAAGATGATACACTTGATCAACCAAACCCTAATGACTTGATAGTGGTGAATTGGCTTATAGTAATTAATGAGGACTTGTCCTAATCTAATTTAGGGTGATGTAATCACCATCTCCTAGTAGGAGAAGAGAGAAGGTACCACTTATGGTTGAAACTCAAGTAAAATGCCATCAATACATATGAAGGTGCATGATTAGGGTATGATCCACCTATGTGAGATCATGAAAACCCTTATTATGATAATCGATGAATCTTAACCTAATTGGAAGGCATCAATGATGATGTTTCTTATACATGATGATGCTATGAGCTCAATTCACTATAAAGTGAATAGTAAACCCTATTTCTAGGGTAATATGATGAAATGTACAATAAACCCTAATTATAGGTTATGCTTTTAAGCATGAATCTTCATGATTTAAGTATGAAAGGAGGAACCACTATTTCTAATCATAATGGAAGGGATTGGATAACCCTAATTGATGAAAATCAGGGAACCTAGCTCTTGTAAGAGTATGAAGGTATAACTCTTGAAATGAATTGTTTATTATTATTAGTTGAATTACCCATGCAGGTTCTTATATGAGGATGATCATATCCTAGTAAGGATTATGATACCATATTCATTGAAAGCATGTTGTTAGCTTAATGAATAGTGAATATGCTATGATGCCTAAGTTTAAGTAGCATCATATGAGATGATAGGTTGTAAGGGCCATGAGTAACATCAAGGTCATGCTGATTAAATGACTTATGATGAGTTGATATCCTTTGGTAACTGATATGAGTTAAACTTGATACATTTAGTATTCTTCTTGTATAGCAGTGTTTTAATATTTGAATGCTTGGAAACGTGTATGATGTTAAAAAAATATTGAAATGTACCTAACTAATCAAGTATAATCATACCATGTAGAGCCCTGATCATAGATCCATCATTGTCAGAAGTTAAATGATGGTGAAACAGGTTTTCCTAAGGGAACTCCTGGATCACATACTTTTGAGTATGTGGGGGAATATGGATGTGTATATCCTTACATCCTAGTGTAGGAATTGATGTAGATATATCTTAATCTATCAATAGTTCACTATATGTTTATGCCAGGGTGATGTAACACTGATCCCCCGAGGAAATCTTTTATACCACATCGATGAGAGATAAACAAGAAATCTTTCGATGATGAAGAGAGTACAGAATGCCACTGTGACTCTAATAGCGAAGTACCAGAATACCCTGGTAAGCTATAGTAGTAGAGACACTAGATGTATTGCATGTTTATCCTCACTCTGACTGAGGAAGATGAGATCATAAGAATCCGACTCTTTTGATGACCTACGTATGATACCGATGCGACTTAATAAGTGATCGGTTGGAGTATGAGTGGTATACTTCATCTCCGTGGGGCATAATAATGTTTGTAAAACATAATCAACCACTTAGCATATATGCTTAGTTTAAAACTACGAGATACAATAACTGAATTTACACTGCCTAGTATATATGTTTTTCATATTTCTTAAATGTTATTGTCCTACTTAATGTCAATCTGTTGTTGATTACCTTAAAAGCTTTTATTGCTTATGTTGATTCATTGATTGCTATAATAAAGCTTCTGGCAGAGAGTTATAACTCTCGCTGGGACAATTATTTAAAATTGTCTCACTCCGTAGACTTCAACTTTTTAGGTGGTCATCGGGGACGAAGGAACTAGTCTGCAGGTGATCAGTATCAGCAGCAGCAGCATCAGGAGCAGTAGTGAATCTCAGGTGGAGATACTGACTGCTGAGCCATGTAGTTAGTTAGTCCTATGTCGTCTCTGTACTCTCAGGTCCTTGGAGTTAATTGGTTTGAGATTTTGATTTTCAATCTTGAGATTTTGTATCCGGTTGTATATAATCACTCAAGAAGTGATTTAGCAGAGATGTAAACTGTTTATTTTGCTTTTATGAAAGAAGATTTATGATTTCAAGATCTTGTCTCGAAAAGTTTTAATTTTTTGTGGTTTTTCGTATTCAGCTGTTAATCGAATGCTTCCGCTGAGTTTATGTCGTGGTTTATGGATCGAATTGTCTTAAAACCCTTTAGGTTGTGTCGCATACACATCCTCTAATGTATTCCCTTAAGGAATCTAGTCTCCATTTTCATATCCAAAATAGAATATTCCATTCTAACTACAACAACAAGCATGACAATCAGTAAAGGAATTTCTATCATGTTCAACATTTTGAACTTGATCTATTCAACCAATTTGTCCTTTTATGTTATCCATGTAGGCACTGATCATAAGACCCTATTGCACCTTTAGGTGTTATCCCTTTAGGTTGTGCTATCAAGGTCCTACCTTGTTAGCTTACATGGATTCCATATAGCTCAGAAAAGGCTTCTAATTGACTAGTTGGCTCATCGTATATGACCAACCCATCTGAATTGATGGATTCACAATCCTCCAATCTCACATGTGTTCTACTAGAATTTTTTGTTTTGTATTACATGATGAACCTAAAATTCCACAAAAAAATTTGATTCTCATTGTTCACATTATACCCTGGTTGTTGACCCCAAACACTTTGAGTATTACTTTTACTCCCACTGAATCTTTAAGAACTCAGATATCCTATTAACAAACCAATTTTGTTATTGAATTGAGATTAATAGTAATGTTCAACTATCATGGTTTATGGAAAAACCTTCTCAAGAAACTACTTTCTCATGGTGGGTTTCAATCCTTTAGACCTATTGGGACATTCCCAAATCATATAATATATGATTTCTTACAAACCATTCCCATGGTACATTATTTAGTGATAGGTATATATTTATGAGGATATAAGAAGATTAAATTAATTGATAATTATATCATGACTCATCATGGTATAATTCCTTTATTCTAACACATCATCATGTTCAGATGGATTGTCATGTGATACATTATCACAATTCATTCCTGAAGTTAGCAATGTATTGATATAAAGTATTTCAACATTTGATCATATCAAAGTATATTAACACGTTCATCAATGGTATACTTCATTTACAATCTCCTTGAACATTTTCAAGAGATTGATGATTTCACTTCATTTGGTACATATCATCATATTACCAATAAATCAAATGAAGTATCAATTATTTATCTATATCATTCATTCCATAAGATCTTCATGTATCATATGTATGAGGTCTAATGGAAGACTTATCCTCCCACTACATCTAGTGAAAAATGTCATGTAATATTTTGTATGAATAAGACTTGCATATTTCCTTAGGTTTGATAACCAAGGGAATCTGGATCAACATCAATATGTAATCTAGGTATGCATTTCTTTTGTGTACATACAAGATGACTTATGCTGATGATAATCTTGAGTTATCAATTATATTCCTTTGGTATAAACTTTCATCTTTGGATCATTTAGCATAAATATTACAAGATGTTTTTGGGCCATGTAATATCATATCTTTGAAATAGAAACAACAATGACTCTTTATTGATACTCATCCTTTTACATACAAGATGAATAAAGAAAATGTTTCTATTCTAATGGCATAATGAAATAGTAGTTCTAGTAACTCTATTACATGTCCATTGGGCTAAGATAAATTTAAATACAGACTCTGGCTTATGCAACATTTGCTCTACCTTGTCCATCTTTGTCCTTCCATGAAGGGCTTTACTTCTTGTCAGATCTTGCACATCAGTATGTCAAATTTCTATTTGGTATCATATACCAAATTTTAAGAAGTAATCAAATTTATCTTAAATGGTTTATACTTGAAGTGGAGGCCTCAGTGCCATCATTCGTCTTCTTTAGTTCCTCTCACTAGAGTGGGAAATTTCTCTTCCAATGTCTAGGTTGGTGACAATGGTGACAAACGCCTCTTTGTTTCTTTACTCCACCTTTTGCCTTGAGATCTAAAGACTTGGGATTCTGGCTAGCATTAGAACTCTTCTTAGTTTTGCCTTTGCCATTAGACTTCCCCTTTGTCTTGATGATCATCATCACAAACTTGGGCTTGTCCTTTTTCATTTGTGTCTCAACAATTCCCAACATGTCCAAAAACTCTGTCAATGGCTTTTCAAAGGTGTTCATGTAGTAGTTCATGACAAACTAACCACATGACTCTAGAAGAGACTATAGAATCACATCAGTGGACAACTCTTGGCCCAAGGGGAATCCCAGTCTGGTTAGGTTCTCCACATACCCAATAAGCTTGACGTAACGTCCCCAATTCTAGGTAAAAACCTTTCTTTTCTCTTCATTATCCTTAAATCATTAGTCAACTCTTAAATACTACTTTTCCCTATTTTAGAATGAATGTCTACTTTTGGATCCTTTAACCCTAATCTACTCAATATGGTTCGTTAGAAATGCAATCTTATGCTATTGTTACCTTAGTACCTAAATTTGGAAACTTATTAGTAATACTGATAACCTAGATTTCTTGACCCTAGATTGTGAACTCGGATAGTTTTGGATCTTAAAAGAACATGGATCGAGTTAAGGTGGAAGGCTTCACCATAATTGACCATTATACTAAGTTCATTACTTTAAATGGGTGATTAATATACAATGGTAAATTTATAACTTAGTTAACCTCAAAACCTAAATATAAATCTATGAATGGGTTTCTCATATCCTTATTATCTAACCCTTAAAGTTTGGGGTCATTTGGACATCAATTTCACCCTTAATTGGACCCTAAGAGACTATGTATGGTTTAACTTAAGGTTTGGGGTCAATTTAATTGATTTCATTAGTCACGTCCTGGACTTTGGTCCAAGGGTCGGTTCAGTGTCACGCGGGCGGTTCAGGTCGGGTACCCGGGTAGTCAGGTAGCATGACTCATTCATCCCCTACCTCTGGCTTTCTCACACTCTAGTGATTTGTTCATTTCCACAACCCCTCCTCTAGCTTTTCACTCCCTAGGATGACTCGTTCATCGCATTTTCTCTGCCAATCGATCCCTTTCTCTCTATCATATTCAGCAAACCCTAACTCATCCCATGTGGAGCCCTACATCAAATATGCTCAATAGCCATGGGGGGTTGTTGTCACGGCACATTCTTCTAACCCCCAAGCCACTGAGTAGAGCTATCACCATGTACCTCTTAATTGCCCGGGAAGCCCTCTCAAACCCTTTACCATCATTCCTCCTTCTCAATTGGAGACGACCGGCCGCGGGGTGCCTCCTAGATTCGATCATCTTCTTCGGAGAAGAGCGGGGAGTAGCAACTGTGTGGACCACCTCAATGCAATTCAATTCGAGGTAACCATCTCAGACCCCCATTCCTTCTTTCCATGTACTCAGCTGGCCATGGCATTGTCTAGTCTGTTTGGTCGACAAAACATTGTTGTTCCCCTATTTTGACTGGCCGCCATGAGAAATTTCCTTGGTCTATGGTTGCTAGGAATTGACCATTCCATTGTGAGAGTTGGGAAGAGTCCTAGAGTGAGCAATGCTACCTGGAATGTTGGTCATGGTCGAGTTTCCATATTCTCTCCTCGACACCATCTACCCCAGTATTCTTCCTCCTAACATGTCGGTACAATGGTCTTCTCACCACTCTGTAGTCGAGTTACCCTGCCTCTGTTCGCCTCCACTCCACACGATACCTCACACTTCGGAAGACACTACTCTTCCTTGATTCATTGTTTCACATACAATCATGGTGTCATTGATGTTTGACCATTACATCGGAGCCACCTACAAATTAGGGCCATGGTGGCACCTGGGCAAAGGGGGTGGTCTGGTCCTGATGACCATGACGGAGCCACTGAGCTGTTCCTGGGAGCAAGGAAGGGTAGGATCACGACATTTGTTGTTGGAGCCCAAGATCCCAGAGCTCCATGGATGTTGCCTTCCATGAGTTAGGAAGAGCAAGATGACTGTCATATTTCCAGGTTAGACCCTGATGGGCATTTTTGTCCACGTTATCAGCGAGGGCAAATTTGCCTTTCTATCTATTTTGACGCATGCTTGACCAAGGGGTTATCAGTGATACATGATCAAAGTTTCAGTGTCACATGAGACATTATAATTTCAATACCTCAAGGGTAATTTATCATTTCCTCGCCTATTTTCATTTTAATTAGTAAATGATTTTAACTTGTAAAAATCATAACTAATTATTGGTTCAGCAGAAAAATACAAAAATATACATTTTTTAAATCAGAATAATATGACTGATTTAATGGCATAGGTTTCACAATCATATTTCCAACTTATAGTAGGGTCAATTTTTAAGCAAGGAATTTAATGCACATTATATTAGTTGAATGCACATATATTGTGACTTGGTTGACACAACCCTGGCCCTGAGCCTAGGAGGTGTTATTGAATATTTAGGTCTGATCATAAGGTATGTACATCCTCTATTTTAATTTGGGCATTATTTGACTGAAACCTACATTCATTTTATGAGGTATCTCTTGAACTCTTAATTTCTACTTGAAATCAATTACTTGGACTTTCATATTTCTTGTTCTTAATTCATTATATTCCATGTGTTTGTTGAACTACTTTGTTTTATGGGTTCTTGGACCCCACTTGCTACAATTTTTTTCTTTTTAAAATAAATTCACTGAAATGATGGTCTTGCTACTCTATTTATGTATGCTACATGTTTGAGTAGAATATCTAGAATAGCGGTACTTATGTACAACCATACTTATAAAGGGTGTGAATATTCCACTCGGGGTGTATGTTTCCACCCTTATTTATTTTAGGCCATGATCCTATGGTGTTATGGCCCTATTTTAGGTATATTTAGTCAACATTGTTATGCATGCAAATGTTATTGTTTAAAAAGTAGAAATTGTGGATAATTGTTATGGCAAGACACTTTTATTATCATGCTTGTAATCTAAAATTTAATATGCCGCATTTCTTTTGTGGAATTTCTTTTGAACTTACCTAATTGCAAATAGCCTCTTTCTTGTGGGGACATCTCTATTGTACTTATAACCCATTTTAATGCCCAAAGTGTTTTATATATGTACATAACCAGCCTTTGCTTACCTCTATACTTTGTTTCCTATGTTCTGGGTGATGTTCCCTTCCACCCAGGAGTAGAGTAGCCTGTGGTGACCTTAGAGGAGGAGCCTATACTTGAGGACCTAGGGTTCGAGGAACCTGATCAGCAGTAGTACGTGGAGGTTTCTGAGATGCATAGGTTGCCCCCTACAACCAATCCATTTTGTCTTAGTTTCCTTTATGTTTATTTTATGTCCATGTGGACAAGTTCTTAGAAATAATTGGATCGTTTAATAATTAAACCTTATTTTCCACTACTATTATTTATGCTCTATTTTGCCATATTATTTTGAGAGTGATTTACCTTCCCTTCTATCTATATGTTATGTTTGAATGTTTGAGGAATTTCTATAGTGTTCTCAAAATTTTAGAGTAGGGAGTGGTCCCCTTAGTGGGTCCCACTCCTTTCAAAATGGTATCAGAGCTATAGCAGTCAGTAGTCTAGTATGTCAAAACTTATATCAGGATTCTTATCTCTATCCATGTTATTAGGAGAATTGATCTATTTGGGGACAAGAGAGGGGAGTCCTCCCAGTCCCGTGAGAGGCTAGTAGATGGATATTCTACACCGTTAAGCCCACAATTTGGGATGCCACATGGGGAGCCACCGCTGAAGACACCCAATGCACATGCCATCTCTGGGGGTCACCATGTCATCATCATGCCTCCTCCTTTTTCAGAGTTCCCTCCTCTACCTCCACTTACTTTGTAGAAAGAGTTTGTAGTCCTACGCTAGTTTCTAGACACTTCTGTTATGGGGTGTGTCAATGCCATTCCTCCTCCTGAGAAGCCCAAAGAGCTCCCTCACAGAGTTCATCAAAATGTAGCTGCCCTACTTCAAGGGTAAAGGAGATATCGAGATGGTGGACAAGGTTGACGACTGGTTGTTGGCCATTAAGCGTACCTTCGAGGGAATGGTGTGCCCTCCTCACTAGAAGGTCCACTTTTCCAACTACGTGTTGGATAGGCCAACACACATTTTGTGGAATGGTGTCACCTACACCCACGATACTTCCAGCATGTCTTGGGAGCAATTCCTTGCTCTTTTTTGTCAGAAGTAAATCTGTGATGCCACCTTAAGGAAGAAGGAGGCGGAGTTATACAGCTTGAATCAGGGATCCCTAAGAATTTCTGCTTATGTTCAGAGGTTCCTATTGTTGGAGCACTATGCTATAGGTCTTGGAGAGGACCATCAAGCTACACTCTTCCTACAGGGGCCGAGCTACCAATTTGGGTGGGCTGTGGTTCTGTAGCTCCCTCTCACCTTGTAGAAGATGGTGGGTAAGGCCCACGTTGTGGAGGCCTATCCAAGTTTTAAGCCCTCGACTCAGAGTCCCAATAGGCAGAAGAACTTCATCTATGATCGTTGTAATAAGTGCAACTGTTTCTAACATCACCACCCTCCTGGTAGGTGCCCTACCATGCATCCTATAGCTCGACCAGATGTGAGACACTTGACGTGCCATGAGTGTGGCCAGGCTGGACACATCAGACCATAGTGTCCCAAGCTCCAAAGGGTTGCCGCTCCATCTCATCCACGAGCACCTCAGCAGCCACAGCCGCAACCTCATCCACAATAACCCCTGAAGAGCAACAATCAGCAAGGGCATCACGGAGCTATTGAAAAATGTGCAGGATGTGTCTTTCCCATGGATGATGTGGAAGCCACTAATGATAATGGAGTCCTTAAAGGTATTGTGCACTTATTTCAACAACCGATAAAAGCATAATTTGACTTTAGAGCCTCAAACACCTTCATATCATCTAAACTTGTAACCATTTTAGGATTACAATCTATGTATATGGACTATATCCTAGAGGTTGTAACTCCTACTGGTATGATGTCACCTACTTTCCTAAAAATCCCTACCATAGACTTGTGCATTTCTGGCAAGTTGTTTGAGTCAGACTTCATCATCCTCAATATGACGTCCTTCGACGTTATCTTGGGAATGGACTGGCTCAAGAAGTTCAAGGTTGCCCTCTTCTATAAAGATAAAAAGGTTAGTTTGTTGCACCCTGATGGTGAACATTTGTATATCAAGGGAAGAAAGCAAGGACATCGATAGTTCAACATTTTTGGACTTACGATAGAGAACCTCATCACACATGGATGTAGAGCCTACTTGGCATCAATTATTCTTAACCCTACACCATCAGTGTTAGATGACATTGATGTGCTTTGGGATTTTCTTGATGTCTTCCCCGATGAGCTGCTTGGGCTTCCTCCCACATAAGCAGTCAAGTTTTCTATCAACCTCATACCAGGAATGGCTCTTATCTCCAAGCCACCCTATTGCATGGCACCTGCTGAGCTAGCTGAGCTCAAGAAGCAGATGCAATATCTCATAGACATGGGGTTTGTACACCCTAGTGTCTCTCCCTGGGGAGCACTTGTCCTGTTTGTAAAGAAGAAAGATGGGCCCTTTGCAGATGTGCATGGATTACTGTATGTTGAATCAAGTGACGATCAAGAATCGTTGCTCCTTGCCATGCATCAATGACTTATTTGACCAGCTGAAGTCTGCTATTGTGTTCTTGAAAATGGACTTGCATAGTGGCTACTACTACATGTGTGTGAAGGATCATGATGTACCAAAGACGGCCTTCGACACTCGTTCTGGGAATTATGAATTCCTAGTCATGTCGTTTGGCCTGACCAATGCCCCTACTACCTTCATGGACCTAATGAATCAAGTCTTCCATCCTTACCAGGATATCTTCATGGTGGTGTTCATTGACGACGTGCTTATCTAGTGAGATTATGGACCAGCACTGCGAGCACCTGTGAATTGTTCTTCAGGCATTGCGAGAACATCAACTATAACATCCCTGACCTAGGATGTTCTAACCCTAGATGTTTTGCTTAATAAAGTTGATTAGATGCTGGCTCTTATCTTTTGAAAAGTAATTCAGGATCAAGAGGAACTTATGTTTCAATTTCAGTCCTTTTTTAATAATGTTGAAATAATGTTTTACATGTGTTGGACTAAAGTGCAAATTACCCAAGTTGAGGGATTAACTTGCAAATGTTACATGATAAAATGTTCCTCAAGTGTTGAAGCATCATAAGAATGAAAATGATGCAGATTTATGGTTTTTAGTAGCCTGAGAACAAAGAAAGAGCTTATTGAGCAATGTTTGTACATTAAAACCTAGTTTTGGTGTAATGTGCAAATTACCCAAAACCTAGGGTTCAATATGCAAAATACCACTTATAGAGACTCCCTCATGTTTCTTGGCTTCATGTAGAGAAAATAAAATGATAGGGGTTTCTCATTTGAATCATTTTTTAGGAGAGAGAATCTTGATATTAAATAATCAAGATTTAAGCATAATTGGAAACATAATTCAATTTAATGCAAAAATAAATATATTAATGGGAGTGACCTTCAAACAAATATGTGAAGGTTGAATTTGTATAAGTGTGTAAGTCCTTGTGCCTTTCTATGGAACCAAAAATATCCTAAGTGAGTGGAGAGCCCACTCACATTAGTAAACTAAAAAGTAATACCCACTAAATATGGGATATTAGTACTATATAAATTAAGGTGCCTAATTGCTTTTCCTTTAATTCATGGATAATGAAGAGGACTTCGAAGGTGGAGTTGATAGTTTCGTATGAAAGGAAGTAAGGGGGGTTAAGTGGAACCAATTTGGGAGTTGAAGGATTATTATAAGACTTTCTCTCTCTTGAAATTCCCTTATATATACACCTCATTTCCACCCACATAAGGACTCTTTTTCGGATTTTCTTTCTCTCCTTGCTTTGTCTGAGCACAAGGGAGCTTAGGAGAAATAGGGGGACGAACTCCAACCTGTAGTTAAGCTCCTTAATCATCTTCAACCTTTATTTCAAGGTGGAAATCGAAAATCAATGCTTGATTTCTTCTTTTCTCCATTCAATCTTCAATCCTAGCCATTTCTTTTCACTCAAAGACTTGAGGACAGGCCTTGGATAGTTGACAAAGCTTCATTCACCATTAGAGACGTGAAGCTTGAAGCTTGGTTTCAACCTTGAAGGTGAGGTATATAACTTAAACCCTTAAATGTTATTATTACATTCAATTCTTCATCACTTGTTGATCATTTTGTTCTTCTTGAAATTCCTTTGAATAATTGATGAAATTTCCATAAGAATGGCAGTAGATTTGGAAGGATCGAAGCTTAATAATGATCACATCATCATAGGCACACATCTCAATGAATATCTTGGGCAAACGGTTTCACTCTTGAGACTAAACGATCTCAAGATCGTTTGGTGAGCAAACGGTCTCAAGACCGATTGACGCCAAACGGTCTCAAGGCCGTTTGAGGTCAAATGACCTCAAGACCATTTAAGATCATATGATGTCATATATTGATGATGATCCAATAATACTTCATTGAATTAATTCCAAAGGGTTCAACACTTTAAGGTTCCTTGAGTACAAACCCTAAATCGAGTTATTGAAGAAACCCTATTCGAATTCAACCAAATTAAGTAATTGGATGGGTCAAATGGTCTCAAGACCGATTGGAACCAAACGGTCTCAAGACCGTTTGGGGTCAAACGAACTCAAGACCGTTTGAGGTCAGGTCATGTCATGGTTGAATGGTGATTCAATGGTTTCAATTGAATTAGTTCTAATAACGTCAACAATTGATGGTTTCTTGATTTCAAAACCCTAATAGATGGTTTCTTGATTTCAAAACTCTAATTGATGGTTCAAACAGTTTCATCAAACCATTTGGTCATGTTGACCCTATGGAAGAGTTGACTGTATGAAAGAGTTGAATGTATGGAAGGGTTGACCGTTTGGAGGTCTAAACGGTTTCAAAACCGTTTGAGATGTTGATTCAAGACTCTTTGGTCATGTTGACCATATGGAAGGGTTGACCGTTTGGAGGTCTAAATAGTTTTAAAACCATTTGAGATGTTGATTCAAGACCATTTGGTCATGTTGACCGTATCAAAGGGTTGACCATTTGGAGGTCTAAATGGTTTCAAAATCGTTTGAGGTGTTGATTCAAGACCGTTTGGTCATGTTGACTGTTTGGGAGAATTGACCATTTGGAGGTCTAAACGGTTTCACACCGTTGGAAGGTACTAATTCAAGATCATTTGGAGATTTCAATCCAAACCGTTTGAAGGCACAATTAACTCAAAATCGTGTGAAGGTTCATTAGTCCAAGATCGTTTGAAGGATCAATTAATCTCAAACCTAAATGAGTGATCATAAGTATCTCAAGGTTGATTACAATAATAGTATCACTAAGGTACTTAGTGAATAAGTATGCTTAGAATAATTCACATTTGATGCTTATGGAAGTAATGACTCAATACACTATGCCAACCCTAAATTCAAATTGATTCAACCTAATCAATATTGAAGTAATTAACACCCTAGAAAAGATGAGAGAGAGGAACTCATATGTGAGTGATAATCATGTAGTGATTAATCTTCAACACTTTCAAAATGAAAAATAGGGTATGATCCAGAATGACAAGATCATAAAACCCTAATCAAGAAGGATAATGAACCCTAATCCTAATTTAGGGCAATGCTAAGTGGAATCCTAATCCAGGGTGATGGTGTAACCCTAATTTAGGTTAATCATATGATAAACCCTAAATCAGGGTATTTTATTGATAAACCCTAATTTAAAAGAGGATGTTTTATAAAACCCTAAATTTGGGTAAAGCATCATGAAATCCTAATTTTGGGAAATGATGTAAGAAACCCTAATTCAGGGTAATCATGTGTAAAACCCTAATACAGGGTAAAGGAATGAGAAACCCTAATTTTGAGTTATAGTACATGAAACCCTAATTTTGGGCAATGAGATGATTAACCATAGCCCTAATGATGGATAATAGGATGAGTGTCGCTAATTGAATGAATTGGGAAACCCTAACCCTAATAAGGGAATAGTGGTGTTATCCTTGTATTGCATAGTGCAGACATGTAATTGATATAGCTCCTGTTATAATTACTAACCATGCAGGTATCATGAGATGATGAGCATAGATAGGTATAAGCTATGATGTTTTATTATTGAAATTGTTTTATGGGCCTTGTGAGCCATAACATGCCTTGTTTCCAAGTGAGAAGTAATAAGAAATACAGTGGGCTTGGTGTGCCATGTGATATGCTTATGTAACAAGTATCATAGTTACCTTGGTCAAGATGACCTGAAGGTATTAGTTACCTAATAAGTGGTAACAAGTGTTCCATGATGAACTGAGGGTTTGAATGCTCATATTTCATAATCATGATGATGAGTTGTTGAGAAATGAGAATGCACCTGATGAGGTAAGGCATTGAGATCCCAGTGTTATATTAAAGTTTGGAACAATACTTGATGAAGGTATAACACATTCTTTGTAGCAATGGTTATAATAAATATTTGAAAACATGATTGATGCTAAAAGAATATGGTAATGTACTTAATTAATCAAGTGAAATCTTATCATGTAGATCCCTGACCATAGAATCCATCATTGTCAGTAGTTGGTGATGGTGAAATAGGTTTTCCTACGGGATCTCCTAGAGTGCATACTATTGAGTATATAGGGGTTATGGGTGTGAATATCCTTACGCCCTAATGTGGGATTGATGGAAGATAAACATTAAATCTCTCAATCCTTCATTATATGTGTCGGGATGGATGTATCACGAATCTCCTGATGATGATTAATGGCAAATCATTGTGAGAAAACATGAAATCCCTCAATTGCAAACAGAGTGCAGCTGCCGTTGTAGCTCTATAGCGAAGTTGCCAGTATACCCTGGAAAGCTATATAGCAGAGACACGAGATGTCCTGCATGTTGTACTCATACTGACTGGGGAGGATGAGGTCATGTAGTCCGGCTCTTCCATTGACCTATGTAGGGAACCAATTTTGACTTTGCAGTGATCGGTTGGAGTATGCATGGTATACCTCATTTCCTCAGGGCTTAAGTATGATTGTAAAATGTAATCAGTCGTGTAGCATATTCACTTAAGGCTAAAATACGAGAATCATTGGTTGATGATATCTTGCTTAGTATATCTTAGATGAATAGATGTTATACATGTTCTTCATATTCCTTATTAGATAAATGACATACTACTTTATCAAGTTATGAGCTGAAATACTTTGAAGAAGAACATTGCTCTAATATGCTTAGATAATTGAATACTTATAATTTCTTTGCTCTGTTTTATTCCATCAAATGGCAATAATAATATTTCTGGAAGAGAGTTATATCTCTCGCTGGGGCAATTTTAATTTTCTCACCCCCGTGGGATCTAACTTTTTATGTAGACATAGTAGAAGAGGCAGACACCCTACTGCAGGGGAAGAGCAGTTGCAACAACAACAGGGACAGTAGTGATGTTCCAGGTGGAGACATTGGTTGTCATGTTTTGTATAGAGAGTCATATGTGTCGTCTCTGTACTCTTAGGTCCTCGGAGTTGTAGTCGGTAGTTATTTTAATGAACCGACCTGAGGTTTTATCTTGATGCCTCGAGGTTCTTATGTTGCCTATGTACAGTTTTAACAGGGCAATTGATGTATGTAATCCTCGAGAAGAGATAGTACAGAACATGTACAGGTGAACTAGAATGTAATTAAATTACTTTAGTTCTTTTTAAAAGAGTTTTCCTATGTATGAATCTCTTTGAAGATGGTTTTAATTTTTAGTTATTTTTAGTAATCTGCTACTAACGAACGCTTCCGCTTAAGTAGATCTTGTTTTGAGATTTGTATGCCATAGTTTAGTGGTATCAGAGCTCTAGGTTTGCTGAGTCTATAGAGACATAGGATTAAGTCCTTGAGTCTGTTCTAGTGTCTTCCAGTTTATCTGATAGTGACTTCTACTCATATAGGAGGAGAAGAAGAACTTGAAGATGTCTGGATCACACGAAGAACACGCTGCTGTGAGAAGTGTTGTTGCACTAGGAAGAGGTGCAAGGGACCAGACTAGGGAAGTACTTGTACCTGAATAGACCCAATTTGACCTAGCCATGATAGAGAATCCAGCTTTCAATGCTCTGTTTGGGCAGTTCATGGCAGTTATGATGCACATGACGGATAGGATGCCATCACCTGCACCGAGGGCACCAGCCCATAATGAGGGATAGGGAGTTGGTAAAACTTTTGAGAGGCTTTGTTGGGTAGGAGCCATAGAGTATGTTGGCACAGCTGACCAAGAAGATGCAGACTTATGGTTGACTGAACTGGAGAAGGCTTTTAGAATTCTCAATATTCCTGAAACCGAAAAGGTGAGACATGCAGTGTACCTTTTAAAAGGGAGTGCTGGTCACTGGTGGACTATTGAAGAAGGCAAAAGGCCAGGCATCGAAGTCGAATGGGAAGAATTCCGACGAGAATTTGTTATTAGATACTTTCCTAAGACTTACCTAGATGAGAAGATATCTCAGTTTGAAAGGATAAGACAAGGGCCAATGAACATTAGCGAGTATGAGGCTAAGTTCATGGAGCATCTGCAGTTCTGTCCGCATATGGCAGCTACGGAGGAGGAAAGAATTCAGCATTTTGAGAAGGGGTTAAATGTTGAATTAACCACTCTTGTATCTGCTCTAGAGAATAGGGAGAGGTTTTCTACCTTTGTGGAGTTCATGAGATGGATACAAAGGTCGGTGATCGAGAAGCGACAGACCAGTGGTAAGAAGCTGTACACTCAGTTCCAAGGATAGAGGTCCGAGAGCTTTAAGAAGCCGAGGTTTTCTGCACTGGCAGCACCATCAAGATTTAATACTGAGAAGCAATGGACGTCAAGCAGGGGTTCAGGTCATAGTTTACTACCAGAGGGAGCCCACAGCTCAGCCTCATTGTCAGTAATAGGACCACGCAGGCCACAATGGGGGAACAAAAGTTATTACAAATGCGGGAAGATGGGGCATTTGATGAAAGATTGTCGAGTTAGAGATGTGAGTGTGACTCAACCTCTGAGGAAGAGTCAGCAAGGCTCTCAGAGGAGACAGTTTTCTAGTGGTGCTCGAGGATGTGGATAAGAGTCACAAGATGGATTGTCAGCACCCAACAACCGAGCATTGGGTCAACAACAAGCAACAGCTAGATTCTATGCGATGAATGAACCTAAAGTAATAGTTAACCCACGTGTTGTGACAGGTCAGATGGAACTATTTTATTCTGATATGTCTTCATCCTGCATCGTATCTGTTTTAATTGATCCGTGTGATACGCATTCCTTTATCACTCGAGAAGTGATCCTTGACTGCAACATGACTATTAGTCATAGAGCAGATAGTCTATTATTAGAAACCCCTTTCTTGGGATCTGCAGTGCTACGGGAGGTGTGTTCTCCCTGCACTCTTTCCTTTTCTAAACATCGCATTCAGGTGGATCTTTAACAACTTGAAATGCATGGGTTTGATATAATTCTTGGGATGGACACCCTAGAAAATATAAGATTGTCTTGGATTGTGTTTCCAAGCAGGTTGTGTTCACAGATGATAGTGACACATGGATCTTTCAGGGAGATAGAAAGATTCTTCCAACCTGTCTTGTATCGACTATGGTAGCTGAGAAGCTGATGAGACAAGGATTCTTTGCATTCTTGGCACATGTGGTCGATACCACAATGGAGAGCTCTAATCTTTCTGAATTTCTGATAGTTAGGGAATTTGAAGATGTGTTTCCTGAGGAACTTCTAGGTGTACCTCTGCCTCGAGAGATTGATTTTGAGATTAATCTAATCTTGGGCACACAACCAATAGCACAAACACCATATAGAATGGCACCTGTTGAGATGGAAGAGCTCAAGAAACAACTGTAGGAGTTGCTTGAGAATGGTTTTGTCCGACCGAGTACTTCACCATGGGGTGCTCCGATTCTCTTTGTTAAGAAGAAGAATGGATCGATGTGATTGTACATTGCTTACAGATAGTTAAATAAAGTAACTATAAAGAACAAGTATCCTTTGCCGAGGATAGATGACCTATTTGATCAGTTGTGTGGTGCAACTATTTTCTATAAGATAGATCTGAGGTTGGGATACCATCAGTTACGTATCAAGGAGAGTGACATACCTAAGTCTACCTTTAGGACAAGGTATGGTCACTACGAGTTCATAGTTATGTCGTTTGGACTAACTAATGCACCAGTTGCATTCATGGAACTCATGAATAGAATCTTCTGGCCTTTCCTTGATCAGTTCATAGTAGTCTTCATAGATGACATCTTGATCTACAGTAGATATGCTCAACGGCATGAGCAGCACCTCCGTCAGGCTTTAACTTTGCTAAGAGAGCATAAGTTGTATGCTAAGTTTAGCAAATGTGAGCTCTGGTTACCAGAAGTTTCTTTCCTAGGTTACGTAATATCTACCTTAGGTATCCGTGTTGATCTTAAGAAGGTAGAATCTGTCCTACAATGGGAACAGTTGAAGACACCGATGGAGATTCATAGTTTTCTTGGACTGGTAGGCTACTACAGGAGGTTCACTAAGAACTTCAGCTCTATAACTTTACCCCTAACCAAGTTGACTAGGAAGGAGGTTCCTTTTATCTGGAATGACAAGTGTCAACATTCTTTCCAATTGTTGAAAGAAAGATTAACAAGTGCACATGTGCTAGTGTTACCTAAGCAAGGGAAGGGGTACATAGTAGTGTTACCTAAGCAAGGGAAGGGGTACATAGTTTTTTGCGATGCATCTAAGAATGGTTTAGGTTGTGTGTTGATGCAGGATAATCATGTGATTTCTTTTGCCTCTCAACAGCTTAAGAAACACGAGGAGAATTATCTGACACATGATCTAGAACTAGCTGATGTGGTCCATGCTTTGAAGATATGGAGGCATTATATCTATGGAGAGACATTCCAGACTTTCACAGACTATAAGAATCTAAAATATTTCTTCTCACTACATGAGTTAAACATGAGACAATGCTACTAGATGGAGTTAATCAAGGACTACGATTGTACAATTGATTATCATCCAGGGAAGGCCAATGTAGTGGTTGATGTATTAAGTAGGAAATCATCATCACCAGCTGTAGATAAAGCACAGTTGAACTCCTTAGTGTTCTCTAAGAGAGATATGTTTATCTCCTTGAGGCAAAACAATATACAGCTTAAGGTATTGTTGTTAGCCGGGTTGTTAGCTGAGATGCACATAAAACCTACTCTGAGACAATAGATTAAAGAAGCACAGCAAGCTGACATTGTGGTTTAGTAGATCAGGTTAGAGTATGGTAGTGAGAAATGGGATGGCTTTCATGAGTCAAAGGATCAGGTAGTTTGTTACCATGGTAGGATGGTAGTTCCTGATGCCAATGATTTAAGAAAGTTGGTTTTAGAGGAAGCTCATACTTCGATGTATGCAATGCATCCAGGGAGCACCAAAATGTATCATAACTTGAAAGATATGTATTGGTGGCCAGGATTGAAGAAAGATGTAGCTGAGTTTGTTATGCGATGTTCGGTGTGTCAGCAGGTTAAAGCTAAACATCAAAAGCCTGCAGGAACAATGCAACCTTTGCCTATACCACAGTGGAAATGGGATCATGTGACCATGGACTTTGTGGTTGGTTTGCCTAGAACAACCAAAGGTCGTGATTCCATATGGGTGATAGTTGATAGGTTGACTAAGACAACACATTTCCTTCCTATCAAAACAACCTACGCTGCTAAGAAGCTAGAACAGTTATATGTAGATGAGATAGTGTTGTTGTACGGGGTTCCAGCTACTATCGTTTCTGATAGAGGTCCCCAGTTTACGAGTCATTTTTGGGAATGACTACATAAAGCTTTGGGTACACAGTTAAGGTTTAGTACATCCTTTCACCCACAGACAGATGGACAGTCTAAGAGGACCATACAAACTTTGGAGGATTTGCTTAGGGCATGTGTCCTTCAGTTTATAGGAAGTTTGGATCTACACCTGAGCTTGATAGAATTTGCTTATAATAATAGCTATCAGCAAAGTATTGATATGGCACCATATGAAGCATTATATGGTAGATGTTGTAGATCTCCATTATGTTCGTATGAAATAGGAGAATATCAACTTCTGGGTCCTGAGCTAGTACAGCACACAACCAAAAAGATTAAAGTAATCCAACAACAGTTAAAGGATGCATAGGATAGACAGAAGTCATACGCCTACAAATGGTGAAGACCTTTAGAATTCCAAGTTGGAGACAGAGTATATCTCAAAGTCTCACCTTGGAAAGGTGTTCTTAGATTTGGAAAGAAGGGAAAGTTAGCTCCTAGATTTATGTGGCCTTATCTAATCATTGAACGGATTGGGAAGGTATCCTATAAGCTAGAGTTGCCACCTGAGCTGCATAAGTTGCATCCACTATTCCATATCTCCATGCTGAGAAAGTGACATCCTGACACAGAGTTAGTTTTGGAACCTGTGGAGGTAGAATAAATGATGATATATCATATGTTGAAGGACCTATGATGATCCTTGATAAAATAATTAAAAAGTTGAAAAAGAATGACATATGTCTTGTAAACGTTCTCTGGCATCACCGTGGCATTGAAGAGGCTACGTGGGAACTAGAGGAAGAGATGAGAAGGAAGTACCATTCTCTTTTCTCTTGATGATTTCGGCGACGAAATCCCTGTTAGGGGTGGATAATTTGTAACATCCCTGACCTGGGTTATGTTCTAACCCTATATGTTTTGCTAAATAAATTTGATTAGATGCTTGCTCTTATCTTTTGAAAAGTAATTAAGGCTCAAGAGGAACTTATGTTTCAATTTTAGTCCTTTTTGAATAATGTTGAAACAATGTTTTACTTGTGTTGGACTAAAGTGCAAATTACCCACGTTGAGGGGTTAACTTGCAAATGTTACGTGATAAAATGTTCCTCAAGTGTTGAAGCATCACAAGAATGAAAATGATGTAGAGTTATGGCTTGTGGTAGCCTAAGCACCAAGAAAGAGCTTGTTGAGCAATGTTTGTGCATTAAAACCTAGTTTTGGTGTAATGTGCAAATTACCCAAAACCTAGGGTTCAATATGCAAAATACCACTTCTAGAGACTCCCTCATGTTTCTTGGCATCATGTAGAGAAAATAAAATGAGAGGGGCGTCTCATTTGAATCATTTTGGAGGAGTGAGAATCTTGATATTAAAATAATCAAGATTTAAGCATAATTGGAAACATAATTCAATTTAATGCAAAAATAAATGTATTAATGGGAGAGCCCTTCAACCAAATATATGAAGGTTGAATTTGTATAAGTGTGTACGTCCTTGTGCCTTGCTATGGCACCGAAAATATCCTAAGTGAGTGGAGCGCCCACTCACATTAGTAAACTAAAAAGTAATACCCACTAAATATGGGATATTAGTATTATATGAATTAAGGTGCTTAACTGCTTTTCCTTTAATTCATGGATAATGAAGAGGAATTCGAAGGTGGAGTTGATAGTTTCGTATGCAAGGAAGTAAGGGGGGTTAAGTGGCACAAATTTGGGAGTTGAAGGATTATTATAAGACTTTCTCTCTCTTGAAATTCCCTTATATATACACCTCATTTTCCACCCACATAAGGACTCTTTTTCGGATTTTCTTTCTCTCCTTGCTTTGGCCAAGCACAAGGGAGCTTAGGAGCAATAGGGGGACGAACTCCAACCTGTATGTAAGCTCCTTAATCATCTTCAACCTTGATTTCATGGTGGAAATTGAAAATCAATGCTTGATTTCTTCTTTTCTCCATTTAATCTTCAATCCTAGCCATTTCTTTTCACTCAAAGAATTGAGGACGGGCCTTGGATAGTTGAGAAAGCTTCATTCACCATTAGAGATGTGAATCTTGAAGCTTGGTTTCAACCTTGAAGGCAGGTTATATAACTTAAACCCTTAAATGTTATTATTACATTCAATTCTTCATCACTTGTTGATCATTTTGTTCTTCTTGAAATTCCTTTGAATAATTGATGAAATTTCCATAAGAATGGCAGAAGATTTGGCAGGATCGAAGCTTGATGATGATGAAATCATCATAGGCACACATCTCAATGAATATATTGGGCAAACGGTTTCACTCTTGAGACTAAATGATCTCAAGATCGTTTGGTGAGCAAATGGTCTCAAGACCGATTGACACCAAACGGTCTCAAGATCGTTTGAGGTCAAACGACCTCAAGACCATTTAAGATCAGATGATGTCATAGATTGATGATGATCCAATAATACTTAATTGAATTAACTCCAAAGGGTTCAACACATTAAGGTTCCTTGAGTACAAACCCTAAATCGAGTTATTGAAGAAACCCTATTTGAATTCAACCAAATTCAGTAATTGGATGGGTCAAACGATCTCAAGACCGATTGACACCAAACGGTCTCAAGACCATTTGGGGTCAAATTACCTCAAGATCGTTTGAGGTTAGGTCATGTTATGGTTGAATGGTGATTCAATTGAATTAGTTCCAATAATTTCAACAATTGATGGTTTCTTGATTTCAAAACCCTAATAGATGGTTTCTTGATTTTAAAACTCTAATTGATGGTTCAAATGGTTTCATCAAACCATTTGGTCATGTTGACCGTATGAAAGAGTTGACCATATGAAACAGTTGACCGTATGGAAGGGTTGACCGTTTGGAGGTCTAAACAGTTTCAAAACCATTTGAGATGTTGATTCAAGACCGTTTGGAGGTCTAAACGGTTTGAAAACCGTTTGAAATGTTGATTCAAGACCGTTTGGTCATGTTGACCATATGGAAGGGTTGACCGTTTGGAGGTCTAAACAGTTTCAAAACCATTTGAGGTGTTGATTCAAGACCGTTTGGGAGAATTGACCGTTTGGAGGTCTAAACGGTTTGAAACCGTTTGAAGGTACTAACTCAAGATCGTTTGGATATCTCAATCCAAACTGTTTGAAGGCACAATTAACTCAAAACTGTGTGAAGGTTCATTAGTCTAAGATCGTTTGAAGGATCAATTAATCTCAAACCTAAATGAGTGATCATAAGTATCTCAAGGTTGATTACAATAAAAGTATCACTAAGGTACTTAGTGAATAAGTATGCTTAGAATACTTCACATTTGATGCTTATGGAAGCAATGACTCAATACACTATGCCAACCCTACATTCAAATTGATTCAACCTAATCAAGATTGAAGTAATTAACACCCTAGAAAAGATGAGAGAGAGGAACTCATACGTGAGTGATAATCATGTAGTGATTAATCTTCAACATTTTCAAAATGAAAAATAGGGTATGATCCAGGATGACGAGATCATAAAACCCTAATCGAGAAGGATAATGAACCCAAACCCTAATTTAGGGCAATGCTAAGTGGAATCCTAATCTAGGGTGATGGTGTAACCCTAATTTAGGGTAATCATATGATAAACCCTAATTTAGGGTATTTTATTGATAAACCCTAATTTAAAAGAGGATGTTTCATAAAACCCTAAATTCAGGTAAAGCTTCATGAAATCCTAATTTTGGGAAATGTTGTAACCCTAATTTAGGGTAATCATTTGTAAAACCCTAATACAAGGTAAAGGAATGAGAAACCCTAATTTTGGGTTATAGTACATGAAACCCTAATTTTGGGCAATGAGATGATTAACCATAGCTCTAATGATGGATAATGGGATGAGTATCCCTAATTGACATGAATTGGGAAACCCTAACCCTAATAAGGGAATAGTGGTGTTATCCTTGTATTGCATAGTGCAAACATGTAATTGATATAGTTGTTGTCATAATTACTAACCATGCAGGTATCATGAGATGATGAGCATATCCAGGTATGAGCTATGATGTTTTATTTTTGAAATTGTTTTATGGACCTTATGAGCCATAACATGCCTTGTTGCCAAGTGAGAAGTAACAAGAAATATAGTGGTCCTGGTGTGCCATGTGAGATGCTTATGTAACAAGTATCATATTTACCTTGGTCAAGATGACCTGAAGGTATTAGTTACCTAATAAGTGGTAGCAAGTGTTCTATGATGAACTAAGGGTTTGAATGCCCATATTTCACAATCATGATGATGAGTTGTTGAGAAATGAGAATGCACCTAATGAGGTAAGGGATTGAGATCCCAGTGTTTTATTAAAGTTTGGAACAATACTTGATGAAGGTATAACACATTCTTTGTAGCAATGGTTATAATAAATATTTGAAAACTTGATTGATGCTAAAATAATATGGTAATGTACTTAATTAATCAAGTGAAATCTTATCATGTAGAGCCTTGACCATAGAATCCATCATTGTCAGTAGTTGGTGATGGTGAAATAGGTTTTCCTATGGGATCTCCTGGAGTGCATACTTTTGAGTATGTAGGGGTTATGGGCGTGAATATCCTTATGCCCTAATGTGGGATTGATGAAAGATAAACATTAAATCTCTCAATCCTTCATTATATGTGTCGGGATGGATGTATCACGAATCTCCTGATGATGATTAATGCCGAATCATTGTGAGAAAACATGAAATCCCTCAATTGCAAACAGAGTGCAGCTGCCGTTGTAGCTCTATAGCGAAGTTGCCAGTATACCCTGGAAAGCTATATAGCAGAGACACGAGATGTCCTGCATGTTGTACTCATACTGACTGGGGAGGATGAGGTCATGGAGTCCGGCTCTTCCATTGACCTATGTATGGAACCAATTTTGACTTTGTAGTGATTGGTTGGAGTATGCATGGTATACCTCATTTCCTCAGGGCTTAAGTATGATTGTAAAATGTAATCAACCGTGTAGCGTATTCACTTAAGGCTGAAATACAATAATCATTGGTTGATGATATCTTTCTTAGTATTTCTTAGATGAATAAATGTTATTCATGTTCTTCATATTCCTTATTAAATAAATGACATACTGCTTTATCAAGTTATGAGTTGAAATACTTTGAAGAAGAACATTGCTCTAATATGCTTAGATAATTGATTTATCTGTTGTTGAATACTTATAATTTTTATACTCTATTTTATTCCATCAAATGGCAATAATAATATTTCTGGCGGAGAGTTATATCTCTTGCTGGGGCAATTTAATTGTCTCACCCCCGTGGGATCTAACTTTTTAGGTATACGCAATAGAAGAGGTAGAAACCCTACTGCAGGGGAAGAGAAACAGTAACAACAATAAGGATAGTAGTGATATTCTAGGTGGAGACACTGGTTGTGATGTTTTGTATAGAATTCCTATGTGTCGTCTCTGTACTCTCAGGTCCTCAGAGTTGTAGTCAGTAGTTAGTTTAATGAACCGACTTGAGGTTTTGGTTTGATGCCTCAAGGTTCTTATGTTGCCTATGTACAGTTTTAATAGGGAAATTGATGTATGTAATCCTCAGGAAGAGATAGTACAGAACATGTACTGGTGAACCAGAATGTAATTAAATTACTTTAGTTCTTTTTAAAAGGGTTTTCTTGTATATGAATCTATTTGAAGATGGTTTTAAGTTTTAGTGATTTTTAGTAATCTGCTGCTAACGAACGCTTCCTGTTAAGTAGATCTTGTTTTGAGATTTGTATGCCACATCAGCTCTATGAAAAGTTCTCAAATTGTGAGTCTTGGCTCAACGAGGTGATGTTTCTTGTCCATGTTATCTCGATAGGACATATTGTTATTGATCCTATTAAGATTGAGGTTGTGATAAAGTGGCAATCACGAAAGAACCCCTCAGAGATACATAGTTTTCTGGGCCTTGCATGCTACTATCGGAGGTTTGTACACAATTTCTCCGAGTTGGCTCTTCCAATTACGAAGCTGGCACGCAAGATGTGAAGTTTGACTGGACTCCTGAGTGTGAAAAGAGCTTACTAGAGTCAAAGAAGTGTTTGACTTCTGCTCCTATGCTTTCTCTTTCTATTGAGGGTAAACCCTATGTTATCTTCATTGATGATTTTAAACTAGGGTTGGGTTGTGTCCTTATGCAAGAAGGACGAGTGATTGCTTATGCCTCTCACCAATTGAAGTCAAATGAAGTAAATTTGCCTAGACATGACTTGGAGCTAGTTGCTATAGTTCATGCCCTGAAGATTTGGTGACACTACTTGCATGGGGTACAATTTGAGGTCTTCTGTGACCACAAGAGTCTACTCTACCTGATGACTCAGAAGGACTTGAATCTACGCCAAAGATGATGGATGGAGTACCTCAAAGACTATGACTTTACCATCACTTATAACATAGGTAAATTGAACGTTGTTGTTGATGCCCTGAGTAGGAAGAAAGATGCAGCTTGTGCTTCTATCAGTTGTTTCTTATGGAGGAGATTAGAACAAGTTTTGAGATGGAGGCCTGAGCTACTAGATGTTGGTGATTACTCTTATGTGGAGAGGATGAGAATGCAGATGGCTAGTTTGACTATCACTCGCACATGGATTTCTGAAGTTTTTGCTGCACAACTGGACAGTCATGAGCTTGATGAGATGAAGATGTTGACAAAGAAACCACAGTCTAAGTTTTCTATTGGAGTGGATGGTGCTATCCTCTTTTGCCATAGATTATGGATACCAGATGTTGATAATCTAAGACAGAGAGTTTTGGGTGAAGCCCATGGGTCCAAGTACACGATTCATCCTGGTACCATGAAGATGTACAAGGACTTACAATGGGATTTTTGGTGGAAGAACATGAAGAAGGATATTGTTCTGTATGTTGCAAAGCACTTGACATGCCAGTAGGTGAAGAGTGAACATCAATTTCCGAGTGGTGTACTCCATCCACTTGAGATACCAAAGTGGAAATGGGAAAAAATCACTATGGATTTTGTTACTGGTTTTCCAAAGTCAAAGAATTGGTATTATGCAGTTTGGGTTGTTATTGATCACCTGATCAATTTGAATCACTTTATTTCATTTAAGAGTACGTACAAGGTTCCTGATATGGCACAATTGTATGTAGATTGGGTTGTTTTCCTACATGGAGTTCACAAGGAAATAGTTTCTGATCATGACCCAAAGTTCGCTTCTCGCTTGTGGAAGAAGATACAAGAGGAGATGGGTTTTGACCTACGTTTCAACACATCTTACCACCCTCAGACGGATGGTCAGTCAGAGTGGACATTGCAGATTCTAGAGGAGTTTTTACATGCTTATGTGATGGATTGGGGAGGTGTTTGGGACAAATACCTTCCATTGGTTGAGTTTGCGTACAACAATAGCTACTAAGCCAGCATTGGTATGCTGCCTTTCAAAGAACTCTATGGTCGACCTTTTCGTTCACCACTACACTGGGATGATGTGGGTGAATGATCTCTGATGAAGAGTGATAACATGCAGATGATGACTCATAAGATCTTTTTGATCAAGAAGAGGATGAAGGTTGTGCAAGATCGACAGAATGTGTATGTTAACAAGAAGAGATCAGATATGAGTTTCTTAGTTGGTGATTATGTGTTTCTGAAGATAAAGCCAATCATATCTATAGCAAGGTCTAAAGTCAATAGCAAGTTGAGCCCTCATTATGTGGGACCATTTGAGATCTTGGATAGAGTTAGAGAGTGTGCCTACCATCTAGCCCTTCCTCCCACTTATGATAAGATTTACAATATGTTCCATGTGTTTGTGCTAAAAAAGTATGTGAAGGATCCTTCTCATGTGCTGACTGTTGATCCTATTGAGTTACGAGGGGATCTATACTATGAAGAGTTTCCAATAAAGGTCTTAGACTCCAGAACAAAGCAATTGAAGAATAAGGACATCGATCTTGTGAAGATTCTTTGGAAGTACCATGGTCTTGAGGAAACTACCTTAGAGTTGAAAGAAGAGATGTTGCGGACCTACCCCTCCCTCTCTGCTTGATATTTCAAGGATGAAATCCTTTTCAAGGGGTGATGTGTTGTAAAATCTCCAATTCTAGGTAAAAACTTTTCTTTTCTCTTTCATTGTCCTTAAATCATTAGTCAACTCTCAAAGAATACTATTCCCTATTTTAGAATGAATAAGTCTACTTTTGGATCCTTTAACCCTTATCTACTCAATAGGGTTCCATAGAAATGAAATCTTATGTTATTGTTATCTTAGTACCTAAATTGGGAAACTTATTAGTAATCATGATAACCTAGATTTCTTGACCCTAGATTGTGAATTAGGATAGTTTTGGATCTTAAAAGAACATGGATCGAGTTAAGGTGGAAGGCTTCACTATAATTGATCATTACACTAAGTTCATTACTTTAAATGGGTGATTAATATACAATGGTAAATTTATAGCCTAGTTAACCTCAAAACCTAAATCTAAGTCTATAATCGGGTTTCTCATATCCCTATTAGCTAACCCTTAAAGTTTGGGGTCATTTGGACATCAATTTCACCCTTAATTGGACCCTAGGAGACTATATATGGTTTAACCTAAGGTTTGGGGTCGATTTAATTGATTTCATTTATCACGTCTTGGACTTTGGTCCAGGGGCCGGTTCAGTGTCACACGGGTGGTTTGGGTTGGGTACTCAGGTAGTCAGATAGGGGGACTCAGTCATCCCCTACCTTTGGCTTTCTCACGCTATGGTGACTTGTTCAGCACCACAACCCCTCCTCTAACTTTTCACTAGCTAGGATGACCCATTGGTTGCATTTTATCTGCCAAAAGATCCATTTCTCTCTGTCATACTCAACAAACCCTAACTCATCATGTGCGGTGTTCTACATCAAAAATGCCCAATAGTCATGGGGGTTTCTGTCACGGCACAGTCTGCTAACCCCCAAGCCACTAAGCAGAGCTATCACCCTATACCTCTTAAATAACTCTAGAAGCCCTCTCAAACCCTTTACCATTGTTCCTCCATCTCAATCGGAGATCACCATCCGTAGGGCGCCTGCTAGAGTCGATCTTCTTCTTCAAAGAAGAGTAGGGAGAAACAACTGTGTGGACCACCTCAGTGCAATTCAAGTCGAGGTAACCATCTTAGACCCCCATTACTTCTTTCCATGTACTCAGTTATCAATGGCAATGTTTGGTTTGTTTGGTCGACAAAACACCATTGTTTTCCCCTATTTTGACTCGCCATCGTGAGGGATTTCCTTGGTCTTTGGTTGCTAGGAACTAACCATGTCATTGTGAGAGTTAGGTAGAGTCATGGAGTGAGCGATGCTACATGGCATGTTGGTCACGGTCGGGTTTCCATATTCTCTCTGTGACACCATCTACCCCAGTGTTCTTCCTCCTAACATGTCAGTACAATGGTCTTCTTGCCACTCTGCAGTCCAGTTACCCTACCTCTGTTCACCTCTGCTCTGCATGATGCCTCACACTCCGACAAACACTACTCTTCCTTGATTCATCATTTCACCTACAATCCTGGTGTCGTTGATGTCTGACCATAACTTTGGAGCCACCTGCAAACTAAGGCCATGGTGGCGCATGGGCAAAGGGGGTGGTCCGGTCTTGATGACCATGGAGGATCCACTGATCTATTCATGGGAGAAAGGAAGGGTAGGGTCATGACATTTTTTACTGGAGCTCAAGATCCCAGAGCTCTATGGATGTTGCCTTCCGTGAGTTAGGAAGAGCAAGATGGTTGTCATATTTCTAGGTTAGACCCTGATGGGCATTTTTGTCTGTATTATTAGCGAGGGCAAATTCACCTTTTATCTATTTTGACCCATGCTTGACCAAGGGGTTATCAGTGATACATGACCAAAGTTTCAGCATCATATGAGATAGTATAATTGCAATACCTCATGGGGAATTTGGTCATTTCCTCTTTTATTTTCATTCTAATCAGTAAATGGTTTTAACTTGTAAAAATTATAACTAATTATTGGTTCAGTAGAAAAATACAAGCATATGCATTTTTGAAATCAGAAAAATACAAAATGATTTAATGGCATACATTTCATGATTAGATTTCCAACTTACAGTAGGGTCAATTTCTAAGTAAGGAATTTAATGCACATTATATTAATTGAATGCACATATATTGTGACTAGGTTGAGACAACCCTGACCCTAAGCCTAGGAGGTGTTAATGAATATTTAGGTCTGATCATAAGTTATGTACATCCTCTATTTTAATTTGGGCATTATTTGACTGAAACCTACATTCATTTTAATAAGGCATCTCTTGAACTCTTAATTTCTACTTGAAATCATTTACTTGTACTTTCATATTTCTTATTATTAATTCATTATATTCCATGTGGTTGTTGAACTACTTTATTATATGGGTTCTTGGACCCACTTGTTACAATTTTCTTTTTAAAACAAATTCACTGAAATGATGGTCTTGCTACTCTATTTATGAATGTTACATGTTTGACTAGAATATCTAGAATAGTGGTATTTATATACAACCATACTTGTAAAGGGCATGCATATTCTGCCCGGGGTGTGCGTTTCCACGCTTATTTCTCTTAGGCCATGATCGTTTAGTGTTATGACCATGTTTTAGGTATATTTAGCCTACATTGTTATGCATGCAAATGTTATTGTTTAAAAAATGGAGATTGTGGATAATTGTTATGGCAAGACACTTTTATTATCATGCTTGTAATCTAAAATTTAATATGACTCGTTTCTTTTGTTACATTTCTCTTAAACTTACCTAATTGCAAATAGCCCCTTTCTTGTGGGAGCATCTCTTTTTTATTTATAACCCATTATAATGCCTAAAATGTTTTATATATGTACATACTCATGCTTTGCTGACCTCTATACTTTGTTTCCTATATTCTGGGTGATGTTGCCTTCCACCCAGGTGCAAAGGATCCAGTGGTGACCTTAGTGGAGGAGCCTATACTTGAGGACCCAAGGTATGAGGAACCTGATCAGTAGTAGTATGTGGAGGTTTCTGAGATGCCTAGGTTACCCTCTCCAACTGATCCATTTCATCTTAGTTTCCTTTATGTTTCTTTTATTTCCATGTGGACAAGTTCTTAGAAATAATTGGATCATGTAATAATTAAACCTTATTTTCCACTGCTATTACTTTATGCTCTATTTTTCCATATTATTTTGAGAGTGATTTAGCTTCCCTTCTATCTATATTTTATGTCTGAATGTTTGAGGAATTTTTATAGTGTTATCAAAATTTTAGAGTAGGGAGTGGTCCTCTTAGTGGGTCCCACTCCTTACACTTGAGTACATGAGGACCTACTAGATCTCCTTCTATCACAGTACACTTGTACAGTGCCTTGGAGACATCATATCTCTCATGTCTTGCCTAATCTTGGTACACATTTTTGAGATGTGTGACCATCTCAATCACCCCCATGTTCTCATGTTGCCTTTGCAGCTCATGGTTCATGGGATATAGCATCAGACTTTTGACATCCATGGCATCCTCAATATGCTTCTTGTTAACATCCTTGTCAGCCCTTGGAGCATTTTGAGCAGGTTCCTCTGGTTCTGGCATTTCTAGGACATAGAGCTTGCACTCTTATGTGAGAACAATTCTCAGCATCCAGAACTAGTCATGGAAGTTGTTCCCAACAAGTCTATCCTTTTCAAGGACCAGTCATAAAGAAAAGTTATTGTTTGGTGTGGCCATTTGATTCTACAAAACAACTTGCAATTTTGTCAAAAACTCAATTTTGATTTGTTTTAATTAAAATTTGGGCGATAAAAATTAGGTCATTAATTAATTATTGCTCTCATTTTTTTTTTCAAATTGACAACCCTCAAGTATCAATTCCAAAAATTACAACGTACAATTTCTAATGAGCCAAGATCCATATTTCATCAAGTCATGAGTCGACTTTTGTCGATCGCCCACAACTTGACTATTTAGGTAGGCCAACTTGCCAATTACATCATATGCAACTCTTGGATAAATGATATGTTCAACACCTTTCCATGATCATCTACATGCCTCTGGGCCTGGGCTGTCCAAGTCACCAGTTAAGCATGACCCAATAGCCAATATGATAGATATGCACCATTCTTTG
This sequence comes from Alisma plantago-aquatica, assembly GCA_963693085.1. Classification (NCBI taxonomy): domain Eukaryota; kingdom Viridiplantae; phylum Streptophyta; class Magnoliopsida; order Alismatales; family Alismataceae; genus Alisma; species Alisma plantago-aquatica. Next base: position 1,060,227,505 of record OY856412.1, on the reverse strand, counting down.
TGTAAATCTACATACCTACCATCACACTTCCACGAGATTGACGACGCACCATGCTTTGTGCAAATCTATGCTTAGTCCATCAAGTTTTTCATGTGTATTGCTATTGGAAAGCATCTTAGACTTAATATGTTTGATTGAGGGGGTTTTATATATATCATATATATACATATATTGTATCCAATCACCACGTATATAGTACGTACCAAATACATGCCATATCCCACAACATAAACATGCAATATAAAACAAAAGATGATGGTTATGTCTATGTCTACTTGTAATTCCTTAGAGCCACACAAAATTACTGCCACCTAGGTCAATCATCACATCATATATATGAAGTTGCGGTTGAGGAAGATCTACGCTTGCCAATCTGGGTGGATCGGTTGAACCTTTAAACAAGTCATCTCACCTCTTGGTTGGTAGGTTGGTCCTCCTGTCCAACCTATGTTTGGACTCCTTCCAAACAATCAGTTGGGCCTCTAGGTGGTTGTCTGGTTTCATCATCCTCTATCCTCCATGATCCTCCAATGGTTGGCTTGTATCACGAACTGGTCGTCTCATTCGGTGATGAACATCTTCAATGTTGTTGCATGAAAAGAAACTATCCTATTGCTACTTTATTACATTGAATAAGACAAACCCCAAGTTACATTCGAGGGGAGCAAAGATAGGAAAGCATTAATTTTACACTGGGAAGAGGGGTAGAGGCTCGATACGCATACCGAGATAAAAAGGAACCAAGCCATACAACCACACATAGATTTAGGGTTTAGGCCATAACCACGCGACACATCCGCCATCAAAATCGCTTTTAGGGTGATGCGTGTAAATTGCATATATATATATATATATATATATATATATATATATATATATATATATATATATATATATATATATATATATATATATATATAATATGTGTGTATATATGTATATATATGGGATTATGTGGTCTTTGATCGGATACTCAAATGAGAGCAGTTTAAATATTCACATCGTAGGCAATAAATAAATGATAAAACCAAAATCCGATCCATTGTTGGGGAATATGGGCACATAGTATAGTAGTGGAAACAAAAAAAATTATCTATTTGTATCCCCATAATAGCAAGATCACATCAACTACAATGAAATAGAAAGGATGGTTTTAGCGAGTTATACCTGGTCCTTGAGAAAGTCCAATGACAAAACTCACTTCTTTGCAACTGCTGATAAGTTGCTCTTAGACAGTGGTTGTGTAGCTCTCGGTCTTCACCATGAACAACGTCTGCACTACCTCTGTAGTGACTCTAGTGGACTCACCACAGACTGCAGGTTGACTTTGCTCTTCGAGCAGCAGCCAAAGGACTCCTAACACTAGAGTAGTCAACACGGACCAACTAGAACTCATGTCATTCACCAAGAATGGATAGGAAGGAGTTGTCCTCCCCATTAGTGTACTAGTCACCAACCTAATATCCCACAATGACAACTTCTCAGTTGTTCTCTCCCATTGGCTATCCTTCCTTTTCGGGTAGGACTTGCCCGGGCTCTCTTAGTTACCACAACCAGAGAAGACAACAGTTGTCGGAGAAATTGATTCTTAGTTGTCTATTTTGTGTTCTAGGAAGCCCCCAGTACCCCTCTATATATAGGAGAGATTAGGGTCAAGGTTCCCAGTCCCCAGTCAATGTGGGACTAAAGCAGGAGTGGAAAGGACCAGAAGGTCTTGAATTTTTGCAACAATTTTGGAAGTTTCACAACTTGCGTCAGCCGAAATGGTCATCTCATAAGACGAGATAGTCGTGTCGCACACAATATGGTCATTTCTCTAAGAGAGATGGTCATATGGGATGCAAGACAGTTGTTTCACGCTTTTCCAATCAGATATGAATTGGAAAATTGTTTCCTAATTAATGTCACACATTAATTTACTTGCGCCTCAAGTAGGTGCAATTGAAACGAGTTTAGAAAAACTCCATAACTTTCGTTCGTACCAACCAAGTTGTCTCACACCAGAGAGATGTCTGTCTCACCCACCCACGCAATCGTTTGGTGAGTTGACATGAGTCGGTTGATTCAATGATATTGAACTGGTTGGTTAATGGGCAAAACTTAGACAAATCGATCTTTGATCAACCTAACCCCCAAATGACCGTCTCAACTACATGAGACGCCCGTCTAGCTGTCCAAACGGCCGTCTCACTTAGTGAGATGGTCATTTGGCAGACCTGATCAGCCATTCAAGTAATTAGTTGTGTGAATTGAATACCTAAACACTTTAGTATTCAATCCAATTGTTGTTCAAGATCAAACTCGTCTTCTAGATGAGTTCCTATGTGTGTGGCTCTATAGGTCCCATATCACATTGGCTGTAAGGCCCTTGAACTTTCTTGAAGTGTTGAATAAGATTAATTACAATAATTGAGTTCTTATAACCCTTCATCAACCTTGTTATATGCTTTGAAATCATAAGAAAAGCTTGAATTTCAAATTTGGTTCAATTTGGACATCGTTTGAGCAAGTTATGCAATTTTATGTACATTTTGGATTTTTCTACAATTTACCCAATTGAGGGGTTTTATTTTGAATTTTTCACATTCATTATGTTACTTAGATTTTATTTTATCATTCTTGAGTTTTTGATCCATGGGGCTCCTCATTGAACCTTGGTTTGTATGTGTTTTCTTCAAGGGTATTTTAGGGTTTACTCCTTTATGGATGAGCTACCTTTTGGAGCTATCAACTAATGCTTTATTTGTTTTTCTTGGAAATTCAAGAAATGAGGGATAAATAGGTCTTTATGTTCTGTGGGTCAGCTACTTGTGTGGCTGCTTATATATTCTTAATAGTTTAAGGCCATGGACACTTGGAAATATACTAGGACTTCAATTTTTTCTTTTCTTTATCTTAAAGTTTTATATACCTCTCCCTAAGCACCCAAGCGAACCATTTTCTCTCTACCACTTTCCTCCTTCTATGAACCTCATTCTGCCTTTGTTCTGCTATGAAGTTCCTGTCCAAGGAAGAAGAAATTGGGGATGTTCTTGGTAAAAGCATATAGGGTTGCAATTGACTTCCTTTAGGGGTTTCTAAAGCTTTTTCCTAGTGATCTTGACCTAAAAGTGTAAGTATTCTCTTATTTCCTCCATTTATTTCTCTATTATTCTTCCTCCTATATTCCTCTAGGTTGGAACCTTGTTGTTTCATGGTGGAAGTGGCTCTAGAACTCAAGAATCTACTTTTCTTGCTTCTTCTTCTAGGGTTTTGCTTCTTTGTGGAGAGAAGTGCCTACTTGGCCAAGTTCAGATCTGAAACTAGTGTTTTCTTGCCTTATTTTCTCAAGATTCTTTCTGTTAGTGATCTGACCTACTCTATAGAGGTGAGTTTTATAACATTATTCACTTATATTGCTTGTTAGAAGCTTTTTAGTTCATGTTTATGCTTTAATGTGATGATCTAAGCATAGAGAAACCATGCTTGTTTAGGGTTACAAATGTGTTATGGTGTTCCCTACTCTGTTCCAGTTCTATATGAAATTTTAAACATGTATACGGCCTTTCTAAGGTATAATATGATCTGGGACATGTTTATAGAAACAACCTATGGTACTAAGCACAAAACAATTGATGGTCCAAATTAGGGTTTTCAAGCTATTTCCTTCCCTACAACACAACCGATGGTGATACCATTCAACAACCAATGGTGTTTCTATCTTGGCAACTGATGGTCATGATTACGAGTGTCAAATTTATGGTGACAACCTATGATCACCCCCTTAGGTCAGGTTTTGGATCAATTAGATGTTTAATTATCGTCCACTAAGTATTCTAATGATGTTATCAATCCATGATGACATTAGATTAATATTTGATGGTGTTAAATGAATATATTATTGATCTAACAACCAATTGTGACCTAATGATCACAATTAATGGTGGATCAGGTCATCACCACATATAATGAGTTAAGAATGTAATTATAGATTTGACTAAACCTTAAACCAATGGTTCCTTAGTTCAATTGATCTAATGGTTAGACATATACTACAATTTATAACCTTGAACAATGAACCTAATCCAATGAATAATATTGGGTGCTTCAACATCCAATGGATTAGAATGAATCATGTGGTATTATATGTGGGTCCTAATGATGATAATTTGATACCATTAATTTGTAGTCTTACCTTTGCCATCATATAGTTATATTTTAAAAATCAATATAATAAGTGGATGCATAACACCCAGGTGATATAGCTTGTTATACCTAACCTTAATGTAATTAGATGATGGTGATTGATTATAATCAGACCTCTTGTATGATTAATGTGACAATGTATTACACTCTTCTTGTGTTGAAACCACAATGTATTACTATTTGAATATCATAGTGCCTTGCCATGATAATATCTATGGACACATATGTGCTAATGATATTTTGAGCCTTGTTTAAGGCATGAAATGATGATGATAACCTTACTATGAAGAATGTGATGGCCTTAACAACCTTTGGGCATGTTTGAAGCCATGATTGAGGTGAAATCCTCTTCATGTTCCAATAAGGGTTAAAACCCTAGAACTTATGATAAGATATTGGTATCTTGTAATAGTATGATGATAAGTGTAGTCCATTAATTTGCAATGAATGATAGCATGTGGTAATGTGATTAAGATTTATACCTCAAATGTTTTATATATTTTGAAAATGGTATACATACACTCTTGTTAGAAAATAATAATGGTTTGAATGTCCATTTGTATGATAAAGCCTTAATGCATTCAATTGGCAATAATTAATCAAGTGTAACCTTTATCATGTAGAGCCATGTGCCATAGAGGCATTTTCAATGCCAAAACTTATTGGATGGTGAAATGAGTATTCCCAAGGGAAACTCAGAGCACAACTGTTGAGTATGTGGGGGTGGCAAGTTGAGAATATATCCTTGTCATCCACAAATGCAGGTTATGGAGGATGGCTATGGTCATGCCTCAAACATTTGATGTGATTGAGGATAGCTACGGTTGTACCTCGGATTAGAGGGTTTTGTATACACTAGTTTCTAGTGTCGTAACTTGTACCAAGTACAGACTAGTTGTTATCAGTTGACTATATGTCACTATTGGCAGTTTGACGGGTATGTCACTGCAATTTACTCATAATGACTGAGGGGAAGAGATCTTAAGATACCGACACTCCTAGATCTTATACAGAATTGAATAGCACTTCATAGTGGTCAGTTGGACTTTGAGTGGTATGACTCAAACTGCCCAGGGCATAATAATAAAAGATATAATACCATCCATGTAGTATATTTTCTAGGGTTTAATATGTATCACAGTGGTTGATTAACTCTTGTCTTATCTTTATACTACATAGTTCTTATATGATGTAGACTTATGAAATTTGAGTAATTCTACTTGATGTTAAAGCTTATTTGCTTAACTGCTTAATATGCTTAAATTGTTGAACCTACTGATATTGCTTATTCAATACCCTAACTGCTCAATTTATTTACTGTTAATTAAAATGTTGTAATCAATATATGTTGGAGAGATTTATATCTCTCGTTGGGACTGGGTCTCACCTGTGGGTCACCACATCTTTTTAGTTGGTCATGGGCAACGATGTCGAGGTTGCACTGTGGAAGAGAACCAACCTAGTGATCAATAGATTCTGAAGGTTGGTCAGTCATAGATGTTGGTAGTAGAGTCCTAGTGTCATCCCTGTACTCTTAGGTCTGGGTATGGGATGTGTTTTCTAAATTATATACTTGTATTGACACGAGATCTTGGTAGTATGCCAATGTTCATAAATATATGGCATATACATGTGAAATATCTTTTGTATGCAGGATGTGACTGAAGCCTTTGGACCCATATGTAAATACTTGCTATGTATATGAGAATGGAATGATGGACCTTTATGTAAATGTTCTAGAATTTATTAACATTGTTGAAACTGGTTTTAATTATTCCGCATTTTTTACTATGTGATTGATTAGTAGTTGATCGTGTTTTGTGTTTTGAGTAATCTCATTTAGCATGATGAGGTGTCACATTGGCAGTGAATGTCCATAACTAGCTTATGATATCACAAGCAAAGAGTGGTGCCTAGTCACACGTTAGTGATACCCAAGTGAAATGGAAAGTTAGATAACAACTTCAACCTACAATCTGTGTAAGTTGTTACAGTGATTGTATAATTACTTTGTCTCTGATATCTAGGATGAACTCGAGGCATGGTTGGTCATCCTCTCAATGTTCAATCCATGTTTCTTGAACCAAGAGCAGACTGTTTGAGATAATGTGACCTTAATATCATATATTGATACACATGTGCATGTGCATGTGTTTCTTAGTCTCGGTAATCAAGTGACCAGGATATCATGCTCCCATAGGAGGGACAGATCCCATATCTATCACTAACAGTCTATCCCCATGTGTCAAAGTCACCCTATCATCACCGTTATAACAACCCATGTTTTAGGACTTCATTTGATGATGTCAAAGTGTACCCAATGACATGTGACGAGTGTAGTGATTTCAAGTCTAAGAATCACAATCACCACCCTCACTATGAGAGATGACTGTGACTACAAAACTATGTGTCACTCTCAAGGTGGGTCTGTCTAATACACTGTTCTCTAACATGTATTTGTGTGCTTGGTTTGATATTGACATATCATGACTAATGAGATTTAGTCATCAACCAACTCACACTATGATCTTATGTGTTATTGTTGTCTACCAAAATTCCACAATAACAACCGATCATGGACATAAATGAGAATATGTATATGCACTCTTAACATCTGTATGATCTCATCACAAGGGTAGGAACTTGACAACATATGCCATTGAGTAATATAATTCTCTAAACATTCACTTTGTATCCTCATGATCTCATAACTTAGTGAAACAGATGAATTGGAAGCTTGCCCTTTATATATTTATGGTATTATTAATCAATCCTTTTAGGTAATTATACCATGTCAATCATCATATGATTGGCTCTACGGGCATACCTTACCATCAATGATTTCTTTAAGCTCTCTTTTTCATCTTCTTCTTCCCCTATCAACCATGAATCATACCTTGAATAAAGGATGAATAGGTCATGGTTCTCTCTTTCCTTCCTTCCTCCTTGAGCTACCATAACCTTGGCATTTTCATCTTCTTTCTTGAAGATAAGGTTGAGGTCGAGTTTGGGACTCTTGATGGATCATCTTCAACCTTGAGAAGCATGGGCTTCAGAGCTTTGATCATGGAGCTTGAACCCTTGAAGAAGACCTTCTTGAGATTGGTTATATAACTCTTAGCCTTATTTGTTATTTTCACTCTTTATGTGCTTATGTTGATCCTCATCTCTAAATCATTTATCTCATATATTCTAGTAGTCATTGATGGTTTTGAGAAATGTTTTGGTGGAGGAATCTCATTTTGCTTGTTGTCTATACCTTGTACTTTCCTGCCATAGTAATAAAGGGACTAGCTAGTGGCCCACATACCAATGTGGAAGATGACAAGTAGACACATACACTAACTTGTATGTGGTCATCATGACTTGTGGTGCTTAAACTGACACATCATGTAACAATTCAACACACATGGGAATGCTAAACCGATATGCCTTGCTAGCCCGACATGCCTTGAGGGTGCTTATACCAACATGCTTAAGTGGTGCTTAAACCAACACACCTTGATAAGGTGAATCATTCTACCTTGTTGATGCCCTAACCCTAACAACCTGATACACCTCTAACCCGAAACACATGTGAAGGGGCGACACACTTGAGGTTGATACACTATATGAATATATGGCCAATACATATGTCTAAGTCAACACACTTTCAAGTAGTGTTAAATTAACACACCTTGGGAAAGTTAACCCCTTGTTCCTTGCATGGAGATAGTCGACATGTTATGGTGGTGACAATTCGACACGCAATGTCAAGCATCAACCCCACACCTTGAGGTATAACCCTATATAGCTAAGATGAGCTGGCCCGACACGCCTTGGTGTGGTCAGGACGAAACATGAAAGTGATGAAGCTGGGATCCCTCTAGCCATATGAAATTGATATATCAAGAGCTGACCCAAGATGTTATAAACTGAGACGCACCATGATGAGGTAAATCGATACACCTAGTGGGTGTTACTAGTGGGTGTTTAAGACCATTTTCTATGTGGATTTCAAGTCGACACACCTTAGAAGGGATGAAATCGATACCTAGGGTTGATGACAAACTGATACCCTATGCTAATGCTAATCTGACATCTTGAGAAGGTGGTGAAATCGATATCACTTGGTGAGTGTGAAATTTATACCTTAAGTTGAAGGTGACACCAACATCTAGGGCTAGGAGATAGATTGAGATGCCATGTAATTTCTCAAGTTGATACATGTGTAATGAAGGGTTATTACACCTATACTCTTGTGTATGGATATAGCTAATACATAGTGTGATGATCTATCTAAGATGTCATGACTATGAATGGTTAATCCTTAATTATGATGCTTAGCCATAAAACTCTTCAATAAGGTGGGAGGTTATAGAAGTAGGGCTTAGTGGTAAAGTAACCATACAAAGACCCTAATCATAAGATGGTAAGACTTATGTGCTCACCTTAGTGAAATATCCTAATCTATGACAAGTGTTCCCTATGTTCCTTTCTGTATGATCATAACTTGTGAGAGAGGTTAATGACTACCATGTGATTACATGTTTAGTGGTGATGAGCCTTGTTGGAATCAAGGGGTGGTAGTTTTTTGTGTAGAAATCATATGAACAAGTTTAATGGTCTGATAAGTGCCTTGTGTATAATTTGAAGTTAAACCCTCTAGTTAGGTAATAGAAGGTTTGACTTTCCTTAGTGTGATAATGTGGTTGATAACTTGTAGAGGGTAATAACATATGGGCCACATAAAGATGAAACATCATGTTGGTGCAATATTCTATGTGTTTTCATGATGCATTGTTGTAACCCACACATAACTTAATGAGATGATACACATATGCATTTATAAAATGATGATACCTAGTGTTGATGAAATTATGATTTATTCATGTCTAACTAATGTTATTCAAACCTAAATCGGTTCCAAGAAGGTAGAAATGGTGTGTTTAGGGTCTAGTGATAATAACCATGATGTAAATCCCTAATTGGCTATATGTGAAGAGCATTGACCCTGATTCTAAGGGTAGATCATATTATTGAATGTGTATGAATAGAAAGCATGATATTGTACTCTCTCTCCCCCTCTCTCTCTCTCTTAAATTACATGACTTTAACCTTGTGAGTTAATTGGGTGCTATATTTAGTGAATACCATGAAGATGGTTAAATAATATCAAGCAATGGCTATAAGCCCCGATAAGAGAACATGGAAAGTATGAATATGTGAATGTACATACTTGTCTATATTATTTAATCCTTAGCCTCATCCACTCCAACTTATGGGAGGTAGTAAAAGTCATAGATTTGAGAAAGAATGATGCTTGAGAACCTTTTGTGGAATAAGCATGAAGACTAATCCAAAATTAGAGAACTTATGATGCTTTGCTTGCTTTATTTAAAAGGTTCTTAATGTGTTTTAACATATTATATCAGTGAATGTAATAACTAATGATTGCTATGACAAGTATATGTGATGGGCATAAGTGAGGATTGGCATAAGTAATGCTTATATGCCTAATGAAGTATGATGAGATAACCATGAATTACAAGTGTGATGTGATGGGTCTTAGGACATGGCAAGGGCTTAGTGTCTAGTTGAGATGATAATGTTCGGTACTGGAATGAGGAATTGATATCCCATAGTGATGTGACATTGGTGATAGCCTTAAGAGGCTATGTAACAGTAATGATGGTATTGTGAATGACAATGATGCAAACATTATGTGGTGATAGTGTGACAAGCTCATACCCTATATGTCTACATCTGTTGAAAGTGTGTTATGCTCTTATTTTATAAAGTTCACTATGGTTTTATACATTGTAACTTGATAGATGCTAAAAGCCACTTTAATTGGTCTAATTATTCCAGTGGAATCTAATCATGTAGCTTGCCCTGTACCATAGATCCATTTAGTGTCAGCATTTTTTGGATGGTGAAACGAGTTTAACTCAGAGTGCATATTTTTTAATATGCGGGGTGCAAGTCGGGTATCCCCTTACATCCTTAATTTTAGGTTGTGTGAGATGGCCATGCGTGAGCTGATCTCATTGTGATATGGATGGCCATGCGTGAACCACTCCTTCTTGTTAGAATGGCCATGAGTGAGCATGTCCTCCTAGCATCGTTAAATGTACCAAGGTGGGCTAGATGTTATATGGGTGGCCATGTGTGAGCCAACCCCTTTGATGTGACTATACGTTGCTTTTGTAGTTGACTGATATGTCTCTGTAGTGTTCTCATGTACTGACCACAAGGTGTGGAGAGGTCGTGGATTCTGACTCTTCCATTGACCTTGTATGGAACTAATTTCAACTTTGTAGTGGTAAGTTGGATTTGGGTGGTACGACTCAAATCCTCAGGGCATAACAAAACATGTAATCATTTGTGCAATATACATGTATAGGATTAAATATGAGAACATTGGATGAGGCCTTGCTTTGCTTTTATACTATTTAGTTTGTATCAGTTATACATGTTCTTTGTATTCCTTTTCAAGCATAAAGATAATCTAGTGTGTAGTGTAGATGCCTAAACTACTTAAACAAGTGATAATTGCCTTGGTTAAGAGAATTTGAATAATCTACTCATCTTATAATAATATTCATTTCTTTTTAGTTATTTGTGATAATAATAGAGTTGGAAGAGAGTTATACCTCTCACTTGAACTTTTGTCTCACCCTGTTGGTTAAATATATTTTAGGTGGACGTGCATGCCAAACTAAATATTGGATAGCTGAGGACATAAAATGAAGAGGAACTACACCTGGTGGATCATGGTATATGATTAGTGTCTAGTAATAGAATATTATGTGTCGTCCCTATACACTTAGGTCCTTGGGGGTGTTCTCGATGTGTTTTGATGACATGTGATTTTTCGCTCATGTGCCTTTGGTAGTCTGTATCTACATGTGGAACTTTCATTTTATGTAACAGGTTGATTGGAAAATAACGATATAGCACCTTGAATATATGTTATGAAATGCAAGTATCGGCTCTTGTGTTAATAAATCTCAGCTCATGGTGCTTGCTACAAATCAATTTTAATTTCCAGTGATTTTTAGTAATCCACTGTAAATGGTTGATCATGGTTTTAGTTTTTAGTAATCTCACTTTGTGTGGCAAAGGGTGTCCCAATTCTAGATCAACCTCATCCTTTGATACCCTGTGGACAGGGTGAATGATAAGTTTGGGGGGGACAGGTAAACGCCATATGTCTCTGCACTTAATATTACAATTCTTTCATTTTATTTCTCCCTCAATTAATTTTTTTTTTTTGAAAAGTTCTTTTAAAATATCCTAAAATGGAAATATTTTGACTAAAACTTTGCTCTTGTATATATTCTAGTCCTTTTGAAGAAATATTTATGCACAAAAGCTTTAAAAGGGAAATTTTGGATCCAATTTTTCTGGATATAGTTATAGCTCCCATTCTTAGGCCTACTTGTCTTTAGGCTCTCTTAGCATAATTACTTTAGAATGACATATTTGAGCTATTTAATCTACTTAAAATTTAGATTTTGATAATGTCCTAACGTCATCTTTACCTCAAGATAATGTAGAAGGAACAAAGATATTGTCCCCTAAGATGAATACTCAAAGTAAGGAGGACTCAGCCTGATACGTTCTTGATTGATCATCATGTCTCCAAGTACAGGTAGGAAAGAACATAACCCTATTAAGAGGAAACAACTACCCCATATGGTGCAAAAAAACCACTTTGGGATCAAAAGAGGCTTGGCGGCCCAAAACTCCCTTGAAAACCCATCATCCCAAAGCTTGTAAGCAAATAAAATTTGAGATAAAATTCATGAGAGAATTGTGCATGGGAAGATGCTGAAGGACTTCACCTAGACAGTGTATCACTACACTCAGCAATGTAGATACATCATGCCTAGTAGTGAAGTATAGAAGCCAGATGTTACACACCTACATTTTGAAGGGGACCTCACACAACAACCTGGCATTGCACAGGGCCCAATCGGGTGACACTGTCTTTGTGACAACAAACATGGTTGAGTGAACCTCAGAAAGGAAAGAAACACTGCAGCTTTAGCTTACCATATCAAATAGCTAGGATATCCAAAAAAAGTTGGGTGTGAAAACTACCTCAGCCAGAACCTTATGCAAGTATGGCCTGGAAAGAGTCACGGGTGCATCACGACGGAGAAACCCTTCTACTGGAAGAAGGACATAGGGGGCAATACGAGTGTCGCAACTCCAATCTAAGAGAGAGAGAGAGAGAGAAAGAGAGTCTTGGGATTGACAACCCCCTTCCACAATGCATACATTTTGACTTAAGGTTGATCTTATCACATTCTTCACACTCACCAAAGACAATAACTTATAAAAGTCCTTTGAAGTCATTTAATGCTTTAATTCTAGTTGTTAGCCTAAGGACATGATAGACTCTAAGTTCAGGGGAGTTGATGATAAAATCCAAACTTGTGGATATTATATGCCTTAACTTACCTCTTATTTTCCTCTCTTTATGCAAAATCTTACTCATTCTCACCATATTACACATCACTGCTCTTTTTACCCCAATTTGAAGATAACAAGAACACTTCATGTAGAGGGTCAAAGAGTATGTAAGGCCCCAAACTTATCTTAGTTCTTAAGTATGATTTATTTGCTTAATAAATATTCTTAGAACCTTTCTCTAATCCTTTGAGATGTTTTGTTTTCATGTGACATGCTTATGTTTAAATTTTGGTCCTATTTGGATGTTGTTTGAGCTATGCTTGCTTGTTGTGGACCAAAATGGAATTTACCCAAGTTGAGGGGTTATCTTGCAATTTTCCACATGTAGATTGTGTCCTTAGTGCTTTAGCATATTAATAGAGAGAAAAATACATAGGGTCACCTTGTTCATACCTTGGTTGATGAGGTGGCATCATGTGGTGATGCTAGGGTTTCTACGATTTTTCTTAGTGTTGACCTTGTTGAGCTTGAGTGTGTGTAGTGACCCTTTATCTCGACCTTGGGGTTTGTTTTGGGAGTGTCTCGATTGAAACACTTCCCTTGGTTGCTCTTGTCTCGACTGTGATGGTCTAGGGTGTGTTTCGGGTCAAGACAATGGTCTCTTTGAGGTGTGTCTAGACCTAGTGTTGGTGATCCTTTTTGTCTCGATCGAGACAAGTTGCCTTGTTGTTGTTTCAACCTCCCTAGGTCTGTCTCGACTGAAACCAAGGAGTTGGTGACCCAAGTGAGTCGAGACCCCACCTAGGTTGCATCACCATCTCGTGCATGCATGGTTTATGTGGTTGCATGTTGGTTTCTTGGTTGACAAGTGTCCCTTTGGTGCCTTTTGGTGTTAACACATCATATCCCTCTTACTTCCCTTCTCCTTTGGGTATATAACCACTTTCTCCTCCATGCAAGTGATCTTTTTCGGCCATTCTCCTTCTCCTTTCCCTTTTACTCGTTCTTGAGTCTTGTGGAGCAAAGAAGGTGTTGTTCTTGGTGTGTGAGAGGGCAGATCAACCTTGCATGTGGTGCCTTGAAGCTCGATCTTTCTCCTTATGGTTGTTGTTTTTCCTTGGTAAGTAGTTTTATCATCTAGCTCATGTTTTCCTTGAAACCCCTATCTTCTTCTTCCTCTTTTCTTGGCCAACGACTAGGGTTCTATCCTGGTGGTCACCTTGAGAGAAACTCCTCCTCAGAAAGGCCATAGACTGTGATTTTACCATGGTGGTAACTAGTGGGAGGATTTTTTTCTCCTCTTTCCCCCTTTCTTCTTTGGTTTGTCCTAGGGTCCTTCTTGACCTTTTCTTGATCTATCTTTTGACCAAGGTGTTCTTATTTTTTGAGGTGACCTTGTGGCCAAAGTGGTGATCTTGTTTGGAGCTTCTTTCCTTCTTTTGGGAGCTTGAGCTTGGAGCTTGATTCTCTTCAAATATCAGGCGGGTTATATAACTCTCTACCTCCTTCTATCATTAGCACCTTACTTTTATTCTTGCATGCTCTTGTTTCCACATCTAAAGATGATGCTAAGATGGTAGATGATGATATTGTAATTTAGGGCTTATGACTTTGTATTTTTATCATTTAGATAACTCTCTTTCTAAACCCCTAATTTCTATGTGCATGTTTTCTATGTGATCTTGAGAGGATGATCTTGCATGCATTTTGAGCTTTGGTTTTGTCATCATGATTTATGTTCAACCCTTATGTTTTCCTTGGATTTTTGGATGTTTCCTCACATGTGTTGTAGTTTGGTTTTCTCTCTCCTAAGTGGTTTCGTTTGATGATCTTCATGGAGCTTGTTCTAGGGTTGATGATCTTGAATCCATGAGTTTTGATATTGATGACGTTTGATTTTCTTGTTGTTTGACTTGTTACAATTAGACATATGTGGGTCTTGTTGTTTTTGGGTCAAGACACCCATGTGTGGCATGGGGTCAAGATACCCATGTGTAGTTTTGGGTTGAAACACTTTTGAGATGCTTTAGGTCGAGACACTTTGAGGTGTTGCGGTCGTGACCTATTTTGGTCTTGAAGTGGTTGAGACATTTGTTTTCCCCTTGTTGTTTGGTCACTACCATGTGTGGTTTTGGTCAAAATCCTAATACTAAATGGTTGGGGGTCGATACATGTATGTGTGCATGGTTTTTATCTCGGTTGTGATCATGATGGGTTATGTTTCAGTCGCGACCATGGGTGTTATTTCAGTCGTGACCATGCACATGTTTTGCCTTGTTTTGGTTCGAAACCCTAGGAGGGTCGAGACCATGATCCATTGCGATCGAGACCGAGTTTTTTCGGTCGTTACACCTTCCATGTAGGTGGTTGAGACACTTTGTGTTGAGGTAGCCATACTTGCCATGGAGGTGGTCAAGGCTTCTAACTTGCTGTTTGGTCGTGACACATACATTATACCATGAGATAGCACACACATACACATATAGTGATGGTGATTCTTAGTGTTGTTATGTAATGATCTAATCATGACTCAACTAATGATGTTCAACCCTAGATCAGTTCCAAGAAAGTGGGAGGTGACTCAATTAGGGTTTGGTGTTATACTCATGATGTAAACCCTAATCAGCTAACTGTGTAAACCATAACCCTAGGATATGTTATACTTGTTGAACGTATAGAGATGTATAGCATGTGGTCATATGTTTTCTCTCTACTACTTGTATGCATCTAACCTTGTAGGTTGATTAATTGTCATGGCTAAGTGAATGCTATGGTAATCTATATGTGATACAGGGGGATGATCGTGCACATTGTACTTGTTGAGGCATGATGTTATGTTGATATACATGAATGATGTGATTGGTCTCATCTAGTGTAGACACGATGCCTGATGAGAGGTGTTACCCTATAGTGAAGTGATGATGGATTATTATCCCCATTAATGTGGTTATGTTGAATAATGTAATATGACAGTGTTAACAAGTAATGATGCTTATAGCCTTATTTAAGGCAGTGGATCAGTGATGCCCTGGAATGATGTGATATGTTCAAATATTAAACGTTTTATATCTTTTGAAGTTGCTATACAGTTATGATTACTAGTTTGAATTAGGGTTTTGTATGTCCACTTGTATGATGCAGTCTTAATTTACCCAATTGGCATATCTAATAAAGTGAAACCCTAATCATGTATTTACCGTGTGTTATATATCCATTCTAGTGTTAGTTTAATTGTTGTATGGTGAAACGAGTAACTCCTATGGGAAACTTGGAGCATATATTGTTGAATATGTGGGGGCACAAGTTGAGTGGATATCCTTGCGTTTGCAAATGTGATATATGGAGGATGGCTACTGTGGGGTCCAACTTATAAAACACGAGATAAACTAAGCGGAAGCGATTAACTAGCAGCAGAATTATTAAAAATCACTAAAAATTAAAATTTTTGTAACGAGATCTTTAAACAATAAAACTCTTTTATAAAGAAGCAAGATAAGTTGTTTACAACCTGATTTATCATTACATCTCTATAAAATCACATCTCGAGTGATTACCACATCAATTGCTCTGTTATCTGTACAAAGCAAGATACAAAAATCTCGAGGCATTAAGACAAAATCTCAGATCTACTTTAAACACATACTGACTCCTAGGACCTGAGAGTAAAAAGATGACACATAGGACATACTATCTACAAGACTTGACAGACAGTGTCTCCACCTGAGAATCACTATTGTTCCTGATGTTGTTGTTGCTGCTGTTTTTGATGCTCACCCACTGATGGGTTCCTTCGTCCTCGGCGTCTACCTAAAAAGTCGAATCCCACGGGGGTGAGACAATTTGAATAATTGTCCCAATGATAGTTATAACTCTCTGCCAGAAGCTTTGTTATTGCAATAAAGAAACAACATTAAGCAGTAACACTATAATTATTCAACAACAGGTAAAACATTGTATAAGCTAAGTGAAGCAATATTCTTTTAGTAATCATTTCAATTATAACTTAATTGAATGACAAGGAAAATCTCAATAAGGAATGTGAAGAACATGTAAACTAGTTTTTCAACTAGAACATTATAAACAATGTATCATCAATCATTGTTTCTCGTAGTTCAACCTAAGCAGTTATGCTACATGGCTGATTATGTTTTTCAAACATTGTTATGCCCTGAGGAGATGAGTTACACCTCTCATACTCCAACCGACCATTACGAAATCACAATCGGTACCATACATAGGTCATTAGAAGAGTTAGATTCCTATGACCTCATCCTCCTCAATCAGTGTGAGGATCAACATGCAGGACATCTTGTGTCTCTACTATAATAGCTTTCCAGGGTATTCTGGCAACTTTTCTATTAGATTTACAGTGGCGTTCTGTACTCTCTTTGCCATCGAGGGATTTCTTGTTTATCTCACATCGATGCGGCATTAACAACATCATCAGGAGATTAGTGATACATCATCCCGGTATAAAACATATAATGAAGGATTGAGAGATGAAAGGTACATCTCATATCAAATCCTACATCAGGATGTAAGGATATTCGCGTCCATAACCCCCACATACTCAAAAGTATGCTCTCCAGGAGTTCCCTTAGGAAAACATGTTTCACAATCATTTAACTTCTGACAATGATGGATCTATGGTCAGGGCTCTACATGATATCGTTATACTTGATTATTTAAGTACATTATGGCATTCTTTTAGCATCAGGCATGTTTTCAAACATAAACCATTAAAACATCTTCTATAAAGAAAGAGTACTAATTGTATCAAGTTCATTTCACATTCAGTTATCATTGGGATATCAATCCCTAACTATCTCATCATTATGATTCAGGAACATGGGTGTTCAAACCCTTAGATCATTATAGCACTTGTTACCAAGTGACATATTATCATCAAGTCATTTAACAGCATGACCTTGATTACAACAATGCAGATATTTCTCATGGCTATCACAGCCTTTCAATCTCACATGTTACCACTTACTAGGAAACATAGCATATCGTTACTCTTAAAGCTTATAAAGTGCTTTCAATGGATATGACATCATAACCCTTACCTGGCTATGATCACTTCTTTATAAAAACCTGAATGGTTAATACATTTAATAATAGGCAATTTATCTCTATATCAGCATATTACAAGACAGAGATAACCTTTCGATTCAAGGGTTGTACCACTATGCCTTTAATAGGGTTAGGTTTTCCCTATTCAATTCAATTAAGGTTATTCAACCCCTTTATCTTAATTAGGAATAATGATTCCTTATTTCATACTTCAAACATAGAGTTTCATGCTTAAAAGCATAACCCAAAATTAGGGTTTACTGTTCATATCATCACATTACCCTAGATTAGGGTTTACTATTCACATTTCATCACATTACCCTAGATTAGGGTTTACTATTCACATTACATCACATTACCCTATATTAGGGTTTACTATTCACATTACATTGAGTTAAGATCATACCAACATTATGTATGAGGATTACTTCCATTAATGTCCTCAAATTAGGTTAAGATTCATTAACCATCATAATTAGGATTTCCATGATCTCACTATGAAGGATCATACCCTAATTAGATGTATTCATACATATTGGAAGCTTGTTACTTGATTCTTGTTTATATGAGGAGCCTTCTCTCTCCTCTTACTATTAGATGATGTTTACATCTCATATGATTAGGCTAAGCCATATCAACACTAACATCATGGGTTGTGTCATTACTATTATGGCTATTAAGATTCACTTGATCAAAGGGTATAGGTTACTCTATCCCATCAAGGGTACTTTTGTAATGTTAACCATTGATCATAACATGCATCAATCCACTAATTGCTTGACCCCTTAATCACTTTAGGTATCTTTAGGGTTTAAGTTAATCAACTATTAAACCATCTTGACCACTAAGACATCAAATGATCTTGACCTTTTTAGACCTCAAACGGTCTTGCACACTAACCCCCCAAACAATCTTGAACAAACCTTGAAACTGTTTGGTGGTGTTGACCATTTGATTTTGTTGACTTTGAAACCATTTGGTAAAGTGCACACTCAAAACCGTTTGGTCATAAAGACTGTTTGGTCATGAAGACCGTTTGGCCAAGTTGACTTTGAAACCGCATGGACACAACCGTTCTTGAAACCGCATGAGCACCAAACGGTTTGGGATCATTTGGTCCCAAACAATCTTGAGACCGTTTGGACTCAAACGTTCTTGAGACCGTTTGGACTCAAACGGTCTTGAGACCGTTTGGTCCAAACCATCTCAAAACCGCATGGACCAAAAAGTGTCTCAACCACTTCAATTGAGTTAGGGTTTCCAAGGTTGAACCCATCAATCGTTCATGCAATGGTTAGCCACTTATCAATTGAGTTAATTAGGTCAACATTCAACTGATTTTACCCTCAATTGATCACCAATTAGGGCTTGGATAAATTGAATTAGGGTTTCGAATCGATCACCCTTCAACATATATCAACTTGAGTCTAATTGATGTTGAACCCATTGAACCATCATTCAATTTGGTCATGATCTGACCCCAAACAGTCTTGGGATGGTTTGGATGACCTCCAAACGGTCTTGAGACCGTTTTCTCAAGTCAACACCAAAATTTAACTCAACCTATTAAGGTTTGGTTCATTGATTTTATCATTAGGTCACTAATCGATTATACTTCAACTTATTACCCTTAGATTTCCAATCACTTGACCATAGTCAACCCTAGACCTCCAAACGGTCTTAGGTAACCCCCAAACGGTCTTGGGTGACCCCCAAACGGTCTTGGGATCGTTTGGACATCCTCCAAACGGTCTTGATACCGTTTTCCCATTATTTCATCAAAAACCAAGTCATTCTCTTAAGGGTTGAACCCTAAATTTGGTCACCAAATCAGCACTTAATTGCTCAACAACTTGATATCATTGGACCCTCAATTGGTCAACCCCACTTAACCCTAGACCTCCAAACGGTCTTGGGTGATCACCAAACGGTCTTGAGACTGTTTGGGTGATCCCCAAATGGTTTTGAAACCGTTTGGGTCACTCAACCCAAACTTCAACATGATTGTATTATTAAAATCAGCAACTAACCCAATTAGGGTTTAGGTGACTAATATGCCTTCAATTGGTGATTTACTTGGAATTAGATGATGATTTTTGGTGGATGATTAGTCCATAATATTTACAACAGACCTCCAAACGGTCAACGCATGGTCAACACATCCAAACAGTCTTGGACCATTTGCTTCCATGTGTTCTTGGTTGAAACTGTTTGCTTTCAAACAGTTTTGAAACTGTTTGCTCCCAAACGGTTTGGGAAACCGTTTGAGCAAGAGGTGGGAGACTGTTTGCTAAAGCAAGATTAGGGATAAACATTGAAATTAATGTCATCATCTTCTACCTCAAGAATAGGGACTGTTCTTCACAGAAATACTTGCAAAAACACATAAAAGTGTCTAAAGAAGGAGATTAAGCATCGTTTTTATGAAAAGAAGATGCATAAGCAAATCTTAAGGGTTAGAGTTATAAAACCTGCCTCTAGGACTGATCCAGAGCTCCAAGCTTCGTAGCTTTAATGGTGGATTGAGCTCCAAAGGTTTTCTAATGTTCGTTCCTCAAGATTTGGATGGAGAAGATGGCTAGAAAGAAGAGTTGTGTAAGGAAAACTAACAAACCAACCTTGTATTAGGGTTTCCTCCAAGAATTCGAGCTAGGTGATGATTAAAGCTTACCCAAACCAGCTTGGTCGTCCTCCTCTGCTCCTGAGCTTCTCCTTAGTCGGCCAAAGCAAGAAGATGTGAAAAGAAACTAAGGGAAACGTTCCCTTGCTTGTGGAAAAAGGGTTGCTTATATATTTTTGGGTATTATCAAGGCAAAGAAAAGATAGTCATGTATTTTATTTCTTAAAACCATCCACTTATACTCACTCCACCCTTGGCCACGTCTCTTCCTCCTTTTCACATGCAAAACCTCTCTCTCATCCAAGGTTAAAGGAAAAGGAGCCATATATCTTAATAAACTATATATATGAAAGGTCATTTTGCTAAAAACTTGGTTATTTAGATATTATGGTTATCTTTCTTATTTGATCATTCAAATGAGGCGTCCTCATCATTTTCATTACTCAACTTGATGCCAAGAGTCATGAGAGATACTCTAGATGGTATATTTTACATGTTGCACCCTAAGTTTTGGGTAAATTGCACTTTACACCAAAACTAGGTTTTAAAGCACAATGATTGCTCTACAAGCTATATCTTGGTGTCCAAGCTTGGAGAATCCATACCACTACATCATATTCATGCTTATGATGTCTAAACATTAGAGGAACATCTCAGCAAGTGCAATTTACAAGCTAACCCCTTAACTTGGGTAATTTGCACTTTAGTCCAAAATTAACCAAACAATATTACAACATTGTTCAAAAAGGACTGAAATGGAAATATATGTTCCTCAGAAGCTTAATTACATTTCAAAAGATAACCACAAGCATCTAATCACATATTTAAGCAAAACACCTAGGGTTAGTTCATAACCCAGGCCAGGGATGTTACAAATTATCCACCCCTTACAAGGATGTCGTCCCCAAAATCAACAAAACATATTAAGAGAAAAGAGCAGGGTATTTCCTTCTCATCTCTTCCTCTAGTTCCCATGTGGCTTCTTCAACACCACGATGATTCCAGAGGACTTTCACAAGACTTATGTCTTTCTTTTTCAGTTTTTTAATTCTTTTATCAAGGATCGATACAAGTCCTTCCTCATAAGACACATCATCATTCAGTTCTACTTCCATAGGTTGCAGAACTGATTCTGTATCAGGGTGACATTTCCTTAGCATGGAAATGTGAAACACAGGGTGTAACTTATATAACTCTGTTGGTAACTCTAGCTTATAGGCTACTCTTCCAATCCGTTCAATGATTGGATAAGGCCCCATAAACCTAGGAGCTAACTTCCCTTTCCTTCCAAATCTCAGAACTCCTTTCCAAGGTGAGACTTTGAGGTACACTCTGTCTCCAACCTGGAATTCTAAAGGTCTCCGACGTTTATCAGCATAAGACTTCTGCCTATCCTGTGCAGTCTTTATCTGTTGTTTTATTACTTTAATCTTCTTTGTGGTCTGCTGCATAAGATCAGGACCTAAAAGTTGATATTCACCAGTTTCATACCAACATAGGGGTGATCTACAACGTCTACCATACAAAGCTTCATAAGGTGCCATGTCAATGCTATGTTGATAGCTATTGTTGTAGGCAAACTCTATCAAGCTTAGGTGCAGATCCCAACTCCCTATAAACTGGAGAACACATGCTCTAAGCAAGTCCTCCAAGGTCTGTGTAGTCCTTTCTGACTGTCCATCAGTCTGAGGATGAAAGGTTGTACTAAACCATAACTATGTGCCTAAAGCTTTATGAAGTCGCTCCCAAAAATGACTCATAAACTGGGGACCTCTATCAGAAACAATGATGACTGGGACTCCATGCAGTCGCACTATCTCATCAACATATAATTGCGCCATCTTCTTAGTAGATAGATTGTTTTGACAGGCAAGAAATGTGCTATCTTCGTCAACCTATCAACTATTACCCATATGGAATCATGTCCTTTGCTTGTCCTGGGTA
The DNA here is from genome assembly GCA_963693085.1 of Alisma plantago-aquatica. NCBI lineage: Eukaryota > Viridiplantae > Streptophyta > Magnoliopsida > Alismatales > Alismataceae > Alisma > Alisma plantago-aquatica. The sequence continues at coordinate 1,060,205,277 of OY856412.1, read as the reverse complement.
GGCCAACAACAAAGTCCATGGTTACATGATCCCTATTCCACTGTGGTATGGGTAAAGGTTACATTATTCCTGCAGGCTTCTGGTGTTCAGCTTTAACTTGCTAACACAGATACCGCATAACAAACTCAGCAACATCCTTCTTCATTCCAGGCCACCAATACATATCTTTCAAGTTTCGATACATCTTGGTTCTTCCTGGATGCATGGCATACATTGAAGAATGAGCTTCTTCCAGGACTAACTTTCTCAAGTTATCCACATCCAGCACTATCATTCTACCATGATAACATGCTACTTGGTCATCTGAGTCATGGAAACCATCTCGTTTCTCGCTACCATACTCTGATCTGATCTGTTGAACTGCAGCATCAACTTGTTGTGCCTCCTTGATCTGTTCTCTCGGAGTAGGTTTTATATGCATCTCAGCTAACAACCCGGCTGACAATGATACTTTCAACTGTACATTGTCTTGCCTTAAGGAGATAAGCATATCTCTCCTAGAGCATACCAAGGAATTCAGTTCTGCTCTATCTAAGGCTGGTGTTGTTGATTTCCTACTCAAAGCATCAGCAACCACATTGGCCTTCCCTAGATGGTAATCAATTGTACAATCGTAGTCCTTGATTAACTCCATCCAGCGGCGTTGCCTCATGTTAAGCTCATGCTGAGAAAAGATGTACTTAAGGTTCTTATGATCAGTGAAAATATGGAATGTCTCTCCATAAAGATAGTGTCTCCAGATCTTCAAGGCATGAACCACAGCAGCTAGTTCTAGATTGTGTGGCGATAATTCTCCTCGTGTTTCTTAAGCTATAGAGAAGCAAAAGAAATCACTTGTTTATCCTGCATCAATACACATCCTAGTCCATTCTTAGAGGCATCACAGAAAACTATATATCCTTTTCCTTGTTCAGGTAACACAAGCACAGGGCACTTGTCAACCTCGCCTTCAACAGCTGAAAAGATTGTTGACACTTGTCACTCCAGACAAAAGGAACATCCTTCTTGGTCAACTTGATCAAGGGTAAGGCTATAGAATTGAAGTTCTTGATGAACCTTCAGTAATAGCCTGCCAACCCTAAGAAACTACGGATCTCTATTGGTGTCTTCGGCTGCTCCCATTGCAGGACAAATTCTACCTTTTTAGGGTCAACACGAATACCCGAAGCAGATATTACGTGTCCAAGGAAAGATACTTCTGGAAACCAGAACTCACACTTGCTAAATTTAGCATATAACTTATGCTCTTTTAGCAAAGTTAGAGCCTGACGAAGATGTTGTTCATGCTATTGAGCATCCTTACTATAGATCAGAATGTCATCTATAAAGACAACAACACACTGATCAAGAAAAGGTCAGAAGATTCTATTCATGAGTTCCATAAATGCAGTTGGTGCATTTGTTAGTCCAAATGACATAACTGTGAACTCATAGTGACCATATCTCATCCTAAAGGAAAATTTTGGTATGTCACTGTGGGCTCCGATCTCCAAAACCACGATATAAACTCAGCGGAAGCATTCGATTAGCAGCGGAATACAAAAATCACCGGAAATTAAAACTTTTTGTGACAAGATCCTAGAATCATAAAACTTCTTTTATATAAACAAGATAAATAGTTTACATCTCTGTTAAATCACTTCTTGAGTGATCATAAACAACCAGATACAAAATCTCAGACCACTAACTCCAAGGACCTGAGAGTACAGAGACGGCATAGGACTATCTAACTACAAGAGTCAGCAGTCAGTATCTCCACCTGAGATTCATTGCTACTCCTGGTGTTGTTGCTGTTGGTATTGGTCACCTGTAGGCTGGTTCCTCCGTCCTCAACGACCACCTAAAAAGTTGAAGTCTATGGGGTGAGACAATTTTAAATAATTGTCCCAGTGAGAGTTATAACTCTCCACTAGAAGCTTTATATAGCAATCAAAGAACAATACAAGCAATAAAAGCTTTTAAGACAATCAACAGCAGATTGACATTAAGTAGAACAACAACATTTAGGAAATATGAAGAACATATGTACTATGCAGTGTAACATCATTCACGTGTCTCGTAGTTTAACCTAAGTAGATATACTGCGTGGTTGATTATGTTTTACAAACATCATTATGCCCTGCGGAGATGAGGTATACCACTCATACTCCAACCGATCACTGTTAAGTCGCATCGGTATCATACCTAGGTCATCAAAAGAGTCGGATTCTTATGACCTCATCTTCCTCAGTCAGAGTGAGGATATACATGCAGGACATCTAGTGTCTCTGCTACTATAGCTCACCAGGGTATTCTGGTACTTCGGTATTAGAGTCACAGTGGCATTCTTTACTCTCTTCGTCATCGATAGATTTCTTGTTTATCTCTCATCGATATTGTATAAAAGATTTCCTCGGGAGAATAGTGTTACATCACCCCGGTATAAACATATAGTGAAGGGTTGATGGATTAAGATACATCTACATCAATTCCTACACTAGGATGTAAGGATATACACATCCATATTCCCCCACATACTCAAAAGTATGTGATCCAGGAGTTCCCTTAGGAAAACCTATTTCACCATCATTTAATTTCTAACAATGATGGATCTATGATCAGGGCTCTACATGGTATGATTATACTTGATTAATTAGGTACATTTCAGTATTCTTTTAACATCATACATGTTCTCAAACATTCATCATTAGCATAGTAGTTGTGAAGGTAGAATACTAAATGTAACAAGACTAATTCACATCAATTATCATCTCTTAATCATTTCATCTTATCACAAGTCATCTGATTAGCATGACCTTGATGATACTCATGGCTCTTACAACCTATCAATTCTCATAATATGCCACTTACTAGGCAACAGGATATGTTACTATTCATAAGCTAATAACATGACTTCAATGAATATGGTATCATAATCCATACCTGGATATGATCATTCTCACATAAGAACCTGCATGGTTAATTCAACTAATAATAGTAAACAATTCATTTAAAGAGTTGTACCTTCATACTCTTACAAGAGATAGGTTCCCTGATTTTCATCAATTAGGGTTTACTATTCACATTACATGTTATCACCCTAGAATTAGGGTTTACTATTCACTTCATGGTGACTTGGACCCATAACATCATCATGTATGAGAAACATCACCATTGATGCCTTTAAATTAGTTTAAGATTCATCAATTATCATAATTAGGGTTTCCATGATCTCACCTAAGTGGATCATACCTTAATCACGCACATTCATATGTATTGAAGGTACTTTACTTGAGTTTCAACCATAAATGGTACTTTCTCTCTCCTCTTTCTAATAGATGGTGATTATATCACTCTAGATTAGGTTGGGTCAAGTCCTCATTGACTATCATAAGCCAAATCACCACTATCATGTGATTAGGGTTTGATTAAAACAAGGTATCATTTGATTGAACCCTTCAAGGGCATTTTGGTAAAGTACACCATTATTCACCATCATAGGTCAATCCATTAGTCACTTAGTCCCTTAATGTCTTAGGGTACCATTAGGGTTTAGATTAGACCAACATTGAACCAATTACACCTTCAAACGATTAAGCATAATCAGCCCTAAAAGTCTCCAAACGGTTTCAACCATCAACCTCCAAATGGTCTTGAGACCGTTTGGGGGCGTTGACCGTTTGGATAGTTTGACCTTCAAGACCGCATGGATCACCAAGACCGCATGGGTGCGTTGACCGTTTGAGAAAGTTGACCTCCAAACCGTTTGAAGCTATGCGACTTGAAATTGTTTGATCTTAAATGATCTTGAGATCGATTGGTCCAAACGACCTTGAGATCATTTGAGCCCAAACGGTCTTGAGACTGTTTGGTCCAAATGGGCTCAAACCGCATGGACCTCAAAAGTGAGTCAAAGATTATAATCGATTATGGTTATCCATGTTGAAGCCTTCAATTGGCCATAACCTTGTTAACCACTTGTAAATTAAGTCAATTAGGGTTAACCTTAATCAATTGGACACCAAATTGACCCTCAATTGAAAGCCAATTAGGGTTGAATTCAACTCAATTAGGGTTTTCAATCGGCTAGTCATCAATGTTCAACAATGTGAATCAAATTGAGATTGAACCCATCAATTGACATCCAATTGGGCCCAAACTTGGCCCAAATGGTCTTGAGATCGTTTGGACATCCTCCAAACTGTCTTGAGACCATTTGCCCAAAGTTTCATCAAAATCTAAGTTAATTTGATAAGGGTTGAACCCTAATTAGGTCTAAAATCAACACTTTTATCAATTCATCAACCTATTGTGATTGGACCCTAAAACCATCAAATTTCCTTACCCCAGACCTCCAAATGGTCTTGGGTTGTCAACAAACGGTCTTGAGACCGTTTGGATGAACCCCAAACGGTCTTGAGACCGTTTGGGCCCTTCAACCCAAAGTTGACCAAAATCTATCCTTGAAATCAGCAATTCAACCCGATTAGGGTTTAGGGGGTTGAAGTGTCTTCAACTTGTGATTGGTTTGGAATTAGGTTATGATTCTTTGTAGATATTAAACTAAACATGTTTCCAACAGACCACCAAATGGTCTTCCCTTGGTCAACCCTATCAAATGGTCTTAAGACCGTTTGATTCTAAACGGTCTTGCAAGACCGCATGAGATCAAACGGTTTGAGACCGTTTGTTTTCAAACAGTTTGCAAACCGTTTAGACCAAAGGGTCCAAGGTCATTTGATAAAGTTTCCTAGGAATTCACGCCCATCATCTTCAACCTCTGTTCAGGTCGGTTACTCCACGGATTGCTTGTAAAAGTGCAAGGAAGAATGGGGAAGAAGAAGAACTAAGTATAAATTGCAAGAACATAGATATGCATAATAAAGCAAGAAGTTTAGAGTTATAAAACCCACCTCAAATGTTGTTCCTAGAGCTCCAAGCTTCAATCCTTTAATGGCGTCTTGATCTCCATAAGTCGACCAAAGAAGCTTCTCCAAGAAAAGGTTGGGGAAGGTCGGCTAGAACAAGAAACCTAAGTGAGTTTAACCATAAAACCAACCTTATACTAGGAATTCCTCCATGAATCCGAGCTAGAAGATGGTCTCTTCTCACCTTAGAACAAGTTGGTCGTCTCCTTGAGCTCCAGAGCTCTGCCTTGGTCGGTTGAGCAAGATGAGAAGTGAAGAAAAGAAGAGAATACGTTTACTTGGTTTGCAAAGGAAGAGGCTTATATAGCTTAGGTTAGTTTTCACCATAAGGACCTCTAGTTTATGGATTTCTCATCTAGGTCCCTCCTTCCTTCTAAGGCACGTTCAAACTATCATAACTTAAGCAAAGCCCATCAAAAGTCAAGATATAAGGTTAAAGAAAACCAACATGCAACCTAAGGTACATATATGAAGGGTCTCCTTACTCATACTAAGTGATTTTACTACAAAGGTCATTCTTCTTATCTGATTATTCAATTGAAGCACCCCTTTCATCATTCCTACTCTAAATGATGTCAAAAGTCATAAAAGATATTCTAGAAGGTGTATTTTACAAGTTGCACCCCACATTTTGGGTAATTGCACTTTACTCCAAAAATTAGGGTTTTAAGCACAAGGATTGTTCCACAAGCTGCATCTTGATGCCCAAGCTTGGGAAATCCATCATACCTCATCATATTCACTCATATGATATCCCATCATCAGAGGAACATCTTAACCTGTGTAATTTTGTAAGTTAACCCTCTAACTGGGTAATTTGCACCTAGGTCCCTGCATTACAAAACAATACTACAACTTTGTTTAAAAAGGGGCAAAATTGAAAGTGTATGTTCCTGAGGAACTTAATTACATGCCAGGGAGTTATCACAAGTATTTAATTACATATTTAGGAAAAACATATAAGGTTAGTTCATAACCCAGGTCAGGGATGTTACAGTCACTATCCTTAATACGGAGTTGATGATATCCTGATCTCAAATCTATTTTTGAGAAGATGGTTGCACCACGCAACTGGTCAAAGAGACCATCAATCCTCAGCAGAGGATACTTGTTCTTTATTGTTACTTTATTTAGTTGTCTATAATCAATGCACAACCACATTGACCTGTCTTTCTTCTTAACAAAGAGGACCGAAGCACCCCAAGGCGAAGTACTCGGTCAGATGAAACCCTTCTCAAGCAACTCTTGCAGTTGTTTCTTGAGTTCTTCCATCTCAGTAGGTGCCATCCTATATGGTGTTTGTGCTATAGGTTGCATGTATGGAATTAGATTGATCTTGAAATCAATCTCCCGAGGTCATGGCACACCTGGAAGTTCTTCAGGAAATACATCTTCAAATTCCCTGACTATAGGAACTTCGGCAGGGTTAGGACTATCCATCGTAGTATCTACCACATGGGCCAAGAATGCATAACATCCTTGCCTCATCAGCTTCTCAGCAACCATAGCTGACACAAGATAGGTTGGTAGAATCTCTCTCTCTCCTTAAAAGATCCATGTGTCACTATCATCAACAAACACATCTTGCTTGGATTCGCAATCCAAAACAACCTTATACCTTTCTAAGGTATCCATCCCAAGGATTATATCAAATCCATGCATCTCAAGTGGTATAAGATCCACTTGTATGCGTGTTCAGAAAAGAAGAGGATGCAGGGAGAACATACCTCCTACAACACAGCAGATCCCCTCAACGGAGTTTCTAACAACAAACTATCTGCTCTATGACTTATAGTCAAGTTGCAGTCAAGAATCACTCTTCGAGTGATAAAGGAGTGTGTATCACCCAAATCAATTAAAATCAGATACAACACAAAATGTAGACAGATCAGAATATAACAATTCCATCTGACCTGCCACAACCCCAGGGTTGATCACTGCATCAGGTGGATTCATTGCATAAAACCTTGTTGTTTCCTGCGGTTGATTCGGTGCTTGTTGACTAGGTGTCAATGATCTAGCTTGGGACGCTTGTCCACGTCCTCTAGCTCCTCCTAGAAATGGTATCCTTTGAGATCCTTGCTGACTTTGCCTCTGGGGTTGAGCTACACTCACTTCTCTAGCTCTATAGTCTTTCATCAGATGTCCCATCTTCCCACATATATAATAACTTTTGTTCAGTTGTTGTGGTCTGGGTGGTCCTGTAACCAACATAGATGCTGAACTACGAGCTCCTTCTAGTGGTAGGCTTCGTCCTCTACCCCTATTCGGCATCCACTGCGTCTGGGTACTGAATCTATGTGGTGGTGTAGGCGCAGAAAACCTAGGTTTCTTGAAACCTTTAGATGAGGATCCTTGGAACTGGGGATACATCCTCTTGTTCTGGGTCTGTCTCTTCTCTGCTACTGACCTCTCTATCCTCCTGATAGACTCCATGAAGGTAGCAAACCTTTCTCTATTCTCTAGGGCAGACACAAGAGTAGTCAACTCAGCGTTTAATTAACCCTTTCTCAAAATGCATGATCCTTTCTTCATCTATGGTCGCCATGTGCGAACAGAACCAGAACAGCTCCATGAAATTAGCCTCGCACTCACTAATATTCATTGGACCTTGCCTTAACCTCTCAAACTGAGAGATTTTCTCGTCTAGAAATGTCTTAGGGAAATATCTGTTGATAAATTCCTATCGGAAAACTTCCCATTCAACCTCTACACCAGGCCTCTTCTGTTCTTCCATGGTCCACCAATGACCAGCACTCCCCTTGAGAAGATATACAACATGTTTAACCTTTTCAGCTTCTGGGATGTTCATGATTCTAAAAGCCTTCTCTAGTTTAGTTAATCACAAGTCAGCATCTGCTGGGTCAGCTGTTCCATCATACTCTGTGGCTCCAACTCAGCGAAGTCATTCAAACGTCTTGCCGATTCCTTATCCTTCAGGATGGGTAGGTGCCTTAGGTGCAGGTATAGGCATCCTATCAATCATGTGTGTCATGGCAGTCCTAAACTACCCAAACATAGCTTGGACGGCTGGGTTCCCCATGTCATTTGGATTGAACTGGGGTGGTTCAGGCACAAGTTCTTCTATATCTAGGTCTCTTGCACCTCTTTTGGGTGCAACATCACTACTCTCTGCAACGTGTTCTTCGTGAGGTCCAGACATATATAGTTTTATCTTCTTCTCTTGAGGAGCATAAGACACTATCAGATATACTGGAAGACACTAGAACAGACTCAACATCCTAAGTCCTATGTCTCTGTAGACTCAGCAAACCTAGAGCTCTGATACCACTTAATTTGTGGGGTCTGACTTATAAAACATGAGATAAACTAAGCGGAAGCGATTAACTAGCAGCGGAATTATTAAAAATCACTAAAAATTAAAACTTTTTGTAACGAGATCTTTAAACAATAAAACTCTTTTATAAAGAAGCAAGATAAGTTGTTTACAAACTGATTTATCATTACATCTCTGTAAAATCACATCTCGAGTGATTACCACATCAATTGCTCTGTTATTTGTACAAATCAAGATACAAAAATCTCGAGGTATTAAGCCAAAATCTCAGATCTACTTTAAACACCTACTGACTCCTAGGACCTGAGAGTACAGAGACGACACATAGGACATGCTATCTACAAGACTTGATAGACAGTGTCTCCACCTGAGAATCACTGTTGTTCCTGATGTTGTTGTTGCTGCTGTTGTTGATGCTCACCCACTGATGGGTTCCTTCATCCTCGGCGTCTACCTAAAAAGTCGAATCCCACGGGGGTGAGACAATTTGAATAATTGTCCCAGCGAGAGTTATAACTCTCCGCCAGAAGCTTTGTTATTGCAATAAAGAAATAACATTAAGCAGTAACACTAAAATTATTCAACAGCAGGTAAAACATTGTATAAGCTAGGTGAAGCAATATTCTTTTAGCAATCATTTCAATTATAACTTAATTGAATGACAAGGCAAATCTCAATAAGGAATATGAAGAACATGTATACTAGTTTTTCAACTAGAACATTATAAACAATGTATCATCAATCATTGTTTCTCGTAGTTCAAACAAGAAGTTATGCTGCACGACTGATTATGTTTTTCAAACATTGTTATGCCCTGAGGAGATGAGTTACACCTCTCATACTCCAACCGACCATTATGAAATCGCAATCGGTACCATACATAGGTCATTAGAAGAGCCAGATTCCTATATCTCATCCTCCTTAGTCAGTGTGAGGATCAACATGTAGGACATCTTGTGTCTCTGCTATAATAGCTTTCCAGGGTATTCTAGCAACTTCGCTATTAGAGTTACAGTGGTGTTCTGTACTCTCTTCGCCATCGAGGGATTTCTTATTTATCTCACATCGATGCGGCATTAACAACATCATCGGGAGATTAGTGATACATCATCCCGACATAAAACATATAATGAAGGATTGAGAGATTAAAGGTACATCTCATATCAAATCCTACATCAGGACGTAAGGATATTCACATCCATAACCCCCACATACTCAAAAGTATGCTCTACAGGAGTTCCCTTAGGAAAACCTGTTTCACCATCATTTAACTTCTGACAATGATGGATTTATGGTCAGGGCTCTAGATGATATCGTTATACTTGATTATTTAAGTACATTATGGCATTCTTTTAGCATCATGCATGTTTTCAAACATAAACCATTAAAACATCTGCTATAAAGAAAGAATACTAATTGTATCAAGTTCATTTCACATTCAGTTATCATTGGGATATCAATCCCTAATTATCTCATCATTATGATTCAGGAACATGGGTGTTCAAACCCTTAGATCATTATAGCACTTGTTACCAAGTGACATATTATCATCAAGTCATTTAACGACATGACCTTGATTGCAACAATGCAGATATTTCTCATGGCTATCACAACCTTTCAATCTCACATGTTACCACTTACTAGGCAACATAGCATATCAATACTCTTAAAGCTTATAAAGTGCTTTCAATGGATATGACATCATAACCCTTACCTGGCTATGATCACTTCTTTATAAAAACCTGCATGGTTAATACATTTAATAATAGGCAATTTATCTCTATATCAGCATATTGCAAGACAGAGATAACCTTTCGATTCAAGGGTTGTACCACTATGCCTTTAATAGGGTTAGGTTTTCCCTATTCAATTCAATTAAGGTTATTCAACCCCTTTATCTTAATTAGGAATAATGATTCCTTATTTCATACTTCAAACATAGAGTTTCATGCTTAAAAGCATAACCCAAAATTAGGGTTTACTGTTCATATCATCACATTACCCTAGATTAGGGTTTACTATTCACATTTCATCACATTACCCTAGATTAGGGTTTACTATTCACATTACATCACATTACCCTAGATTAGGGTTTACTATTCATATTACATTGAGTTAAGATCATACCAACATTATGTATGAGGATTACTTCCATTAATGTCCTCAAATTAGGTTAAGATTCATTAACCATCATAATTAGGATTTCCATGATCTCACTATGAAGGATCATACCCTAATTAGATGTATTCATACATATTGGAAGCTTGTTACTTGATTCTTATTTATATGAGGAGCCTTCTCTCTCCTCTTACTATTAGATGATGTTTACATCTCATATGATTAGGCTAAGTCAAATCAACACTAACATCATGGGTTGTGTCATTACTATTATGGCTATTATGATTCACTTGATCAAAGGGTATATGTTACTCTATCCCATCAAGGGTACTTTTGTAATGTTCACCATTGATCATAACATGCATCAATCCACTAATTGCTTGACCCCTTAATCACTTTAGGTATCTTTAGGGTTTAAGTTAATCAACTATTAAACCATCTTGACCACTAAGGCATCAAACGATCTTGACCTTTTTAGACCTCAAACGGTCTTGCACACTAACCCCCCAAATGGTCTTGAACAAACCTTGAAACTGTTTGGTGGTGTTGACCGTTTGGTTTTGTTGACTTTGAAACCATTTGGTAAAGTGCACACTCAAAAATGTTTGGTCATGAAGATCGTTTGGCCAAGTTGACTTTGAAACCGCATGGACACAACTGCTCTTAAAACCGCATGAGCACCAAACGGTTTGGGATTGTTTGGTCCCAAACGGTCTTGAGACCATTTGATCCCAAACGGTCTTGAGACCGTTTCGACTCAAATGGTCTTGAGACTGTTTGGTCCAAACCATCTCAAAACTGCATGGACCAAAAAGTGTCTCAACCACTTCAATTGAGTTAGGGTTTCCAAGGTTGAACCCCTCAATCGTTCATGCAATGGTTAGCCACTTATCAATTGAGTTAATTAGGTCAACCCTCAACTGATTTGACCCTCAATTGATCACCAATTAGGGCTTGGATCAATTGAATTAGGGTTTGGAATCGATCACCCTTCAACATATATCAACATGAGTCTAATTGATGTTGAACCCATTGAACCATCATTCAATTTGGTCATGATCTGACCCCAAACGGTCTTGGGATTGTTTGGATGACCTCCAAACGGTCTTGAGACCGTTTTCTCAAGTCAACACCAAAATCTAACTCAACCTATTAAGGTTTGGTTCATTGATTTGATCATTAGGTCACTAATCGATTATACTTCAACTTATTACCCTTAGATTTCCAATCACTTGACCATAGTCAACCCTAGACCTCCAAATGGTCTTGGGTGACCCCCAAACGGTCTTGGGATCATTTGGACATCCTCCAAACGGTCTTGAGACCGTTTTCCCATTATTTCATCAAAAACCAAGTCATTCTCTTAAGGGTTGAACCCTAAATTTGGTCACCAAATCAGCACTTAATTGCTCAACAACTTGATATCATTGGACCCTCAATTGGTCAACCCCACTTAACCCTAGACCTCCAAACGGTCTTGGGTGATCACCAAACGGTCTTGAGACTGTTTGGGTGATCCCCAAATGGTTTTGAAACCGTTTGGGTCACTCAACCCAAACTTCAACATGATTGTATTATTAAAATCAGCAACTAACCCAATTAGGGTTTAGGTGACTAATATGCCTTCAATTGGTGATTTACTTGGAATTAGATGATGATTTTTGGTGGATGATTAGTCCATAATATTTACAACAGACCTCCAAACGGTCAACGCATGGTCAACACATACAAACAGTCTTGGACCATTTGCTTCCATGTGTTCTTGGTTGAAACTATTTGCTTTCAAACGGTTTTGAAACCGTTTGCTCCCAAACGGTTTGGGAAACCATTTGAGCAAGAGGTGGGAGACCGTTTGCTAAAGCAAGATTAGGGATAAATATTCGAATTAACGTCATCATCTTCTACCTCAAGAACATGGAATGTTTGTAACATCCCTGACCTGGGTTATGAACTAACCCTAGGTGTTTTGCCTAAATATGTAATTAAATCCTTGTGATTAACTTTGGGCATGTAATTAAGTTCCTCAGAAACATATATTTCAATTTTGCTCCTTTATATATATAGTTGTAGCATTGTTTTGTAATACAGGGATCTATGTGCAAATTACCCAGTTAAGGGATTAACTTACAAATTTCACATGTTGAGATGTTCCTCTGATGTTGAGACATCATGAGGATGTTTATAATGAAGTTTGAGGGATTTCCCAAGCTTGAGCACCAAGGTGCAGCTGTGGAAGCAACCCCTGTACTTGAAAACCCTAAATTGGTGTAAAGTGCAATTTACCCAATTTGAGGGGTGCAACTTGTAAAATACATCATCTAAAATATCTTTTATGACTCTTGGCATCATTTAGAAGAGAAATGATGAAAAGGTCACTTCATTTGAATAATCATATAATAAAGAACACCTTTGTGATTGAATAATCAAGGTGTATGTATAATAGCCCTTTTATGTGTATGCTTTAGTGATGGGTTGATCCTCTTTGCCTTCAATTCTTGACCTTAGAAGGAGTTTGTCCTTATAAATAAGATGTGGGGACGTGCAAAGAAGAAAGGAAGGACTTAGATGAGAAATGTGGAAAGCATATGTTCTTATGTTGAAATTTCACCTAAGTATATATGCTACCTTCCCCACTTAGCAAGGGAACGATCCTCTTCTTTTCATTTCTTTTCCCCTTTCTCAAAACTGACTAAGGCTAAGCTCTGGAGCAGAGAAGGATGACCAAGGGTCCTAGGTAAGTTTGGATCATCCCTTTTGCTTGAATTCATGGAGGAAACTCGTTTTCAAGGTTGAATTCATGGCTAGCTCACCTAGCTTTATCTTTCTAGCCATTCCCTTCCAACTTTTCCTTGGAGAATTCACCTTGGCCGACATGTGGATATCAAAGACGCCATTAAATACCTAAAGCTTGGAAGCTTGGAGCTCAAGGAACAACCTTTAGGCGGGTTTTATAACTCTAAACCTTATGCTTTGATTATACATCTTTTTCTATGCATATAGTTGCTAGTTCTTCTTCTTCCCTATCTTCCCTTGCATCCTTGCAAGCAAAATCGTGAAGAACTGCTACTGTTCTTGAGGTAGAAGATAAGGGCGTTAATTCCTATGCTTATCCATGGATTTCCACTTTACCAAACGACCTCCACCAATTTCCCATACGGTTTACACAACCGTTTGGTGGGCAAACGGTTTCAGGGTCGTATGAAGGCAAACGGCCTTCAAGACCGTTTGATCGCATTGACCAAATGACGACCGTATGGCAATCTTGTTTATAATTATGTAGGTTAATCACCCACAAAATTTGAGGGGTTAACTCCAAAGGAATCGTGAGATATAAGCAAATCAATTAGCAAATCCAATTGAATTAAGTTCTGATTTTCAATCTGTTTAATTTGCCCTTTTTGGGAAAATGGTCTCAAGACCGTTTAAGATGGTTGACCAAACGTTGACCGTTTGCTATTACTGTTCATAATGATGTTGATTAATGACTCACCAAATTTGATGGATTAATTCCAAACGAGTTATGAGCTGAAGGTTGATTAATAGGGCAAATCCTAATTGAAATCAGTGCTGAAATTCCAATGAGTTAATTAGTGATTTTGGGTTGATTAGCCCAAACGGTCTCAAGACCGTTTGGGGATCACCCAAGACCATTTATAGGTCTGGGGTCAAGTATAGTTGACCAATTGAAGGTCCAAAGGTACCAAATCATATTGCAATTAAGTATTGATGTGATGATCAACTCAATAGATCAAACCTTGATGAGTTTTCACTAGAGTCCAAAGGATGGATGGGCAAACGATCTCAAGACCATTTGGAACTCATACAAACGGTCTCAAGACCGTTTTGTGTCAAACCAAGACCGTTTGGAGGTCTAGGGTTAAGGTAATTTGATCAATTGAGGGCCCAATTACAGTGGGTTATTGAAATAATCAAATTGCTGATTTGTGACTTAATTAAGGTTCAACCCCTATCAAATCAACTTAGATTTTGATGAATTCTTGGGCAAACGGTCTCAAGACCGTTTGGAGGTCATCCAAATGATCTCAAGACCGTTTGGGCCAAGTTTGGGCCCAATTGGAGGTCAATTGATAGGTTCAACCTTGAATTGATTCACATTGTTGAATATTGATGACCATCCGATTTGAAACTCTAATTGAGATGGACTTAACCCTAATTGGCTTTCAATTGAGGGTTAATTTGGTGTCCAATTGATTGATGCTCATCCTAATTGACTCAATTTATAAGTGGTTAACATGGATTTGGCCAATTAAGGGCTTCAACATACTTAATCATAAACATTTGTAACTTTTGAACCATGTTGGAGGTCCAAACGGTCTCAAGACTGTTTGGGTCCAAACGGTCTCAAGATCGATTAGGCTCAAACGATCTCAAGGTCGTTTGGACCAATCGATCTCAAGACAAGTTGATCAAACGGTTTCAAACCGCATAAGCTCAAAAGGTTTGGAAAGTCAACCTTTCCAAACAGTCAACGCACCCAAACGGATTGGGAAAATGACCTTAAGGTCATGCGGTCTTGGAGTCAAACCTAGCAAATGGTCAACGCACCCAAACGGTTTCAAACCGTTTGGTGGTTGAAGGTTGAAACCGTTTGGAGGTTTTCAAGGTTATTTATACTTAATCACTTGAAGTTGTAATTGGTTCAATGGTGATCTAACCTAAACCCTAATGGTAACTTAGAACATTAAGGGACTAAGTGATTAATGAATTGACCCATGATGGTGATCATGAGGTAAATTACCAAAATACCCTTGAGGGGTTTAATTGAGTAATACCTTTTTCTAATAAAACCCTAATCACATGTTAATGATGTTTTGGCTTATGCTAGTCAATGAGGACTTAACCCAACCTGATCTAGAGTGGTGTTATCACCATATACTAGTAAGAGGAGAGAGAAAGTATCATAAGAGAGAGAAAGTACCCTTTTATAGTGGAAACTTAAGTAAAGTACCTTCAATACACATGAATGTGCATGATTAGGGTATGATCCACCTATGTGAGATCATGGAAACCCTAATTATGATGTTTAGTGAATCTTAATCTTATCTAGGAGCTTTAATGATGATGTTTCTCATACATGATGATGTTATGAGTTCAATTCGCCATGAGGTGAATAGTAAACCCTAATTATAGGGTGAGGACATGTATTGTGAATAGTAAACCCTGATTGATGAATATTGGAGAACTAGACTCTTCTAAGAGTTTGAAAGTGTAACTTCTAGAATGAATTGTTTACTGTTATCAGTTGAATTAACCATGCAGGTTGTCATGAGATGATGATCATATCCAGGTATGGATTATGAAACTATATTCATTGAAAGCATGCTTTAGCTTTATGAATAGTGATATATCCTGATGCATTGTCAATGGCAACCTATGGATTAAAATGGGCTGTGAGAGCCATAAATACCATCAAGGTCATGATTTAGAGATGACTTGTGATGAATGTATTGAGAAATGATGATTGATGAGAGTTAGGCTTGTTACATTTAGTATTCTCATTTCATAGCTGTTATGCTAATGTTATTGTTTGAAGAACAATGTATGATGTTAAAAGAATATTGAATGTGCCTAACTAATCAAGTGTAATGTAGAGCCTTGATCATAGATCCATCATTGTCAGAGATCAAATGATGGTGAAACAGGTTTTCCTAAGGGAACTCCTGGATCACATACTTTTGAGTATGTGGGGTATATGGATGTGTAGAACCTTACATCCTAGTGTGGGTGTTTGATGTAGATGTGTAATCCGTCAATCCTTCACTACAATCCTATACTGTATCAGTGGATGGTAAACATGAAACCTCCTGATGACGAAGAAAGCACAGATATCCGTATCAGTGGAAGATAAACATGAAATCTCCTGATGACGAAGAGAGTACAGAACGCCACTGTAACTCTAAAATAGCGAAGGACCAGATTACCCTGGTAAGATATTATAGTAGAGGCACGAGATGTCCTACAAGTAATCCTCTTACTGACTGAGGAAGGTGAAGGTCATGAGAATCTAGCTCTTTCGATGACCTAGTATGATACCGAGGCACTTAACAGTGATTGGTTGGAGTATGAGTGGTAAACCTCATCTCCACAGGGCATAAAAGTAATGTTTGAAAAACATAATCCACAGCGTAGCATACCTGTTAGAGATAACTACGAGTTGATTGATTGATGTTACACTGTATAGTGCAAATGTCTTCATGTTTCATAACTGTTGAACTCATGCTTACTATTATATCTGATGTTGAATACTTTGAAGATTTTACTGCTTAAGTTATTCTTTGAGGTGTTATAATAAAGCTTCTGGCGAAGAGTTATAACTCTCGCTGGGACAATTATGTAAAATTGTCTCACCCCGTAGACTTCAACTTTTTAGGTGGACGTCGAGGACGGAGGAACAGGTCTACAAGTGACCAGTCCCAGCAGCAGCAGCACCAGGGGCAGCAGTAAAATCTCAAGTGGAGATTTAGCCTGCCATGTGATGTAGTTAGAGTCAGTCCTATGTGTCCTCTGTACTCTCAGGTCTTGGAGTCTTTTGGTCTGAGATTTTGGTTATGAGTTCTTGAGATTTTGTATCATGTTGTATATAATTACTCAAGAAGTAATTATCTGAGATTTAAACAGTTTATCTCCTTTATGAAGGAAGTTTTATGGTTTCAATGCTTTATCTCAAAAAGTTTTAATTTTCGCTAATTTTTGGTATTCCGCTGCTAATCGAATCGCTTCCGCTAAGTTTAAATCGTGTTTATATCGTGGTTTGGAGATCAGAGCCCACAATTAAGTGGTATAAGAGATCTAGGTTCGCTGAGTCTACAGAGGCATAGGACTTAGGATGTCGAGTCTATCCTTAGTATCTCTTCCTTATCTAATAGAATCTTCTGCTCCTCAGGAGAAGAAGGTACATAAGGATGGCAGAACCACATGATGAGTATGTGGCAGAGAGTAGTGCTAGTGCACCTCGAGGCAGTGCAAGGGTTCTAGAAATAGAACAGCCTGCACCTGAACCACCCCAGTTTGACCCAGCTGATATGGGTAACCCAGCAGTTCAGACGATGTTTGGGCAGTTTATGACTGCCATGACACACATAACTGACAAGATGCCCATGCCTGCACCTAGGGCACCGGCCCAGCCTGAAGGACAAGGTATCGGTAAGACGTTCGAGCGACTTCATCGTGTCGGAGCTACTGAGTACTTTGGGACTGCCGACCCCACAGATGCTGATCTGTGGTTAACAGAGTTGGAGAAGGCATTCATGATTCTTAATATCCCGGAGGCTGAGAAGGTTAGACATGCTGTCTATCTTCTCAAAGGCAGTGCTGGTCACTGGTGGAACATGGAAGAGCAGAAGAGACCTGGGATAGAGTTCTCGTGGGAAGAGTTTCTTCAGGAATTTATCAATAGATATTTTCCAAAGACCTTCCTAGATGAGAAGATCTCTCAGTTTGAGAGATTGAGGCAGGGCATGATGAACATTAGCGAGTATGAAGCTAAGTTCATGGAGTTGCTGCGGTTCTGTCTGCACATGGCTGCCACAGAAGAGGAAAGAATCATGAGATTCGAGAAGGGTTTGAATGTTGATATATCAACCCCTGTGTCTGCCTTAGAAAACCGAGAGAGATTCTCTACCTTCGTTGAGTCAATCCGAAGGATAGAGAGATCTGTGGTTGAGAAGAGGGAAACCCAGAAAAGATATCCACAGTTCCAGGGTTCTTCATCTAGGGATTCCAAGAAACCTAGATTCTCTGCACCTAACCCTCCACCACCCAGATCAAGTTCCCAAACTCAGTGGTCACCAAGTAGAGGCAGGGGATGAAGCCTACCTCAACAAGAGACTTACAGTTCTGCATCAATGTCAGTTACTGGACCACCAAGACCACAACAACTGGAAAGAAGTTGCTACAACTGTGGGAAGGTGGGACACTTGATGAAGGACTGCCGATCTAAACTTGTCAGTATGACACAACCTCAGAGACAGAGTCAACAAGGATCATAGAGAAGACAATCTCAAGGAGCATCTCGAGGACGCGGGCAAGCGTCTCAAGCTGGATCATCAGCACCACCTCAACACCAGGCGACAACGAGGTTCTGTGCGATGAACCCACCAGATGCAGTGGTTAATCCACGAGTAGTGGCAGGTCAGATGGAACTTTTATATTCTTATATGTCTAAATCCTATGTGGTATCTGTTCTGATTGACCCGGGTGCTACGCACTCCTTTGTCACTCGGAGAGTGATTCGTAACTGCAATATGACGGTTAGTCATAGGGCAGATAGTTTGTTGTTGGAGACTCCGTTGAGTGGGTCTGCCTTTTTGCAGGAGGTATGTTCTCCCTGCATCCTCTTCTTTTCTGATCATCGCATTCAAGTGGACCTTATACCACTTGATATGCAAGGATTTGATATAATCCTCGGGATGGATACCTTAGAAAGGTATAGAGTTGTCTTGGATTGTGAATCCAAGTTGGCTGTGTTTGCTGATGAAGGCAACACATGGATCTTTCAAGGTGAAAGAAAGATTATGCCCACCTGTCTTGTATTAGCTATGGTTGCTGATAAGCTGTTAAGGTAAGGATGTTATGCATTCTTGGCCCATGTGGTAGATGTTACCAAGGAAAGTTCCAATCCTGCTGAAGTTCCCATAGTCAGGGAATTCGAGGATGTGTTTCCTGAAGAACTTCCTGGTATACCACCACCTCGGGAGAATGATTTTGAGATCAATTTGGTCCCATATACGAAACCCATAGCCCAGACACCGTATAGGATGGCGCCTGCCGAGATGGCAGAACTCAAGAAACAGCTTCAAGAGTTACTTGAGAAGGGTTTTATCCGACCAAGCACTTCACCTTGGGGTGCTCCGGTCTTGTTTGTTAAAAAGAAAGATGGGTCAATGCGGTTGTGCATTGACTACAGACAACTTAATAAAGTAACAATAAAGAACAAGTACCCTTTGCCGAGGATTGATGATCTCTTTGACCAGTTGCGTGGTGCAACCGTCTTCTCAAAGATAGACATGAGGTCTGGATATCATCAACTCCATATTAAGGATAGTGACATATCCAAGTCTGCCTTTAGGACAAGATATGGTCACTATGAGTTCACGGTTATGTCGTTTGGACTAACCAATGCACCAGCTACATTCATGGAACTCATGAATAGAGTTTTTCGACCCTTCCTTGATTAGTGTGTTGTCGTCTTCATAGATGACATTCTGATCTATAGTAAGGATGCTCAGCAGAATGAGCAGCATCTTCGCCAAGCTTTGACCTTGATAAGAGAACATAAGCTGTATGCTAAGTTTAGCAAGTGTGAGTTCTGGCTGCCGGAGGTATCTTTTCTTGGACATGTGATATCTGCCTCGGGGATTCGTGTTGACCCTGCAAAGGTAGAATCTGTTCTACAATGGGAACAACCAAAGACACCGACGGAGATTCGAAGCTTCCTGGGGTTAGCTGGTTACTATCGAAGGTTTATTAAAAACTTTAGCTCTATAGCCTTACCTTTGACCAAGTTAACCCGGAAAGATGCTCCTTTTTCTTGGAGTGATAAGTGTCAACAATCCTTTCAGTTGTTGAAGGAGAGGTTGACAAGTGCACCTGTGCTTGTGCTACCTGAGCAAGGAAAAGGATATGTAGTCTTCTGTGATGCCTCTAAGAATGGACTTGGATGTGTGTTGACACAGGATAAACAAGTGATTTCTTTTGCTTCCCGACAGCTTAAGAAGCACGAGGAGAATTATCCAACACACGATCTAGAGTTATCTACCGTGGTTCATGCATTGAAAATTTGGATGCATTATCTCTACAGAGAGACATTCTAGATTTTCACAGATCACAAGAACCTTAAGTATATCTTCTCTCAGTGTGAGCTGAACATGAGGCAACGTCGCTGGATGGAGTTAATCAAGGACTACGATTGTATAATTGATTACCATCCAGGGAAGGCCAATGTGGTTGTTGATGCCTTGAGTAGGAAATCAACAACATCAACCATGGAAAGGGCACAACTAAACTCTTTAGTATGCTCTAGAAGGGATATGCTTATCTCTTTGAGACAAGACAATGTGCAGTTGAAGGTGTCATTGTTAGCCGGATTGTTAGCTAAGATGCATATTAAACCTACCCTTAGAGAGCAGATTAAGGAAGCACAACAAGGTGATACTGTAGTTCAGCAGATTAGATCAGAGTATGGTAGTGAGAAACGAGATGGTTTCCATGACTCAGATGATCAAATAGCCTGTTATCATGGGAGGATGATAGTGCCGGATGTGGACAACTTGAGGAAGTTAGTCCTGGAAGAAGCTCATTCTTCGATGTATGCCATGCATCCAGGGAGCACCAAGATGTATCGAAACTTGAAAGATATGTATTGGTGGCCTGGAATGAAGAAGGATGTTGCAGAGTTTGTTCTGAGGTGTCCTGTGTGTCAGCAGGTTAAAGCTGAACACCAGAAGCCTGCAGGAACAATGCAACCTTTACCCATACCACAGTGGAAGTGGGACCATGTTAGCATGGACTTTGTTGTTGGCCTACCCAGGACAAGCAAAGGACATGATTCCATTTGGGTATTTGTAGATAGGTTAACTAAGACAGCGCATTTCTTACCTGTCAAGACAACCTACACTGCTGAGAGGCTCACACAGATCTACATAAATGAGATAGTTCGTTTGCACGGAGTTCCTGTCACTATAGTTTCTGACAGAGGTCCCCAGTTTACAAGTCATTTTTGGGAATGACTTCATAATGCTTTAGGCACCCAGTTAAGGTTTAGTACGGCCTTTCATCCACATACTGATGGACAGTCGGAAAGGACCATACAGACCTTGGAAGACCTATTGAGAACATGTGTTCTCCAGTTTACCGGAAGTTGGGATCTACACCTAAGCTTGATAGAGTTTTCCTATAACAATAGCTATTAGCATAGTATTAATATGGCACCTTATGAAGCCTTGTATGGTAGACGTTGTAGATCACCCTTGTGTTGGTATGAGATTGGTGAGCATCAGTTGTTAGGACCTGATCTTGTGCAGCAAACTACAGAAAATATTAAGGTAATACAGCAACAGATTAAGACTGCACAAGATAGGTAGAAATCTTATGCTGACAAGCGTCGTAGACCCTTAGAGTTCGATTTTGGAGACAAAGTGTATCTCAAGGTCTCGCCTTTGAAAGGAGTCCTTCATTTTGGAAAGAAAGGGAAGTTAGCTCCTAGATTTATGGGGCCTTATCCAATCATTGAACATATTGGAAAAGTAGCCTATAAACTAGAGCTGGCACCAGAGTTACAGAGGTTACATCCTGTGTTTCACATTTCTATGCTAAAGAAATGTCACCCAGACACTGAGTCAGTTCTACAACCTATGGAGGTAAAATTGAATGATGATATATCTTATGAGGAAGGACCAGTGTCAATCCTTGATAACAGAATTAAAAAGTTAAAGAAGAAAGATTTAAGCCTTGTGAAAGTCCTCTGGAACTACCGTGGTGTTGAATAAGCCACTTGGGAACTAGAGGATGATATGAGAAGGAAATACCCTACCCTTTTCTCTTAATACGTTTTATCGATTTCGGGGACGAAATCCTTATAAGGGGTGGATAATTTGTAACATCCCTGACCTGGGTTATGAACTAACCCTAGGTGTTTTGCCTAAATATGTAATTAAATCCTTGTGATTAACTTTGGGCATGTAATTAAGTTCCTCAGAAACATATATTTCAATTTTGCTCCTTTATATATATAGTTGTAGCATTGTTTTGTAATACAGGGATCTATGTGAAAATTACCCAGTTAAGGGATTAACTTGCAAAGTGCACATGTTGAGATGTTCCTATGATGTTGAGACATCATGAGGATGTTTATGATGAAGTTTGAGGGATTTCCCAAGCTTGAGCACCAAGGTGCAGCTGTGGAAGCAACCCCTGTACTTGAAAACCCTAAATTGGTGTAAAGTGCAATTTACCCAATTTGAGGGGTGCAACTTGTAAAATACATAATCTAAAATATCTTTTATGACTATTGGCATCATTTAGAAGAGAAATGATGAAAAGGTCACTTCATTTGAATAATCATATAATAAAGAACACCTTTGTGATTAAATAATCAAGGTGTATGTATAATAGCCCTTTTATGTGTATGCTTTAGTGATGGGTTGATCCTCTTTGCCTTCAATTCTTGACCTTAGAAGGAGTTTGTCCTTAGAAATAAGATGTGGGGATGTGCAAAGAAGAAAGGAAGGACTTAGATGAGAAATGAGGAAAGCATATGTTCTTATGTTGAAATTTCACCTAAGTATATATGCTACCTTCCCCACTTAGCAAGGGAACGATCCTCTTCTTTTCATTTCTTTTCCCCTTGCTCAAAACTGACTAAGGCTAAGATCTGGAGCAGAGAAGGACGACCAAGGGTCCTAGGTAAGTTTGGATCATCCCTTTTGCTTGAATTCATGGAGGAAACTCGTTTTCAAGGTTGAATTCATGGCTAGCTCACCTAGCTTTATCTTTCTAGCCATTCTCTTCCAACTTTTCCTTGGAGAATTCACCTTGTCCGACCTGTGGAGCTCAAAGACGCCATTAAAGACCTGAATCTTGGAAGCTTGGAGATCAAGGAACAACCTTTAGGCGGGTTTTATAACTCTAAACCTTATGCTTTGATTATACATCTTTTTCTATGCATATAGTTGCTAGTTCTTCTTCTTCCCTATCTTCCCTTGCATCCTTGCAAGAAAAATCATGAAGAACTGCTACCGTTCTTGAGGTAGAAGATAAGGGCATAAATTCCTATGCTTATCCATGGATTTCCACTTTACCAAACGACCTCCACCAATTGCCCATACGGTTTACACAACCGTTTGGTGGGCAAACGGTTTCAGGGTCGTATGAAGGAAAACAGCCTTCAAGACCGTTTGATCGCGTTGACCAAACAATGACCATATGGGAATCTTGTTTATAATTATGTAGGTTAATCACCCACAAAATTTGAGGGGTTAACTCCAAAGGAATCGTGAGACATAAGCAAATCAATTAGCAAATCCAATTGAATTAAGTTCTGATTTTCAATCTGTTTAATTTGCCCTTTTTGGGCAAACGGTCTCAAGACCGTTTAAGATGGTTGACCAAACGTTGACCGTTTGGGATTACTGTTCATAATGATGTTGATTAATGACTCACCAAATTTGATGGATTAATTCCAAAAGAGTTATGAGTTGAAGGTTGATTAATAGGGCAAATCCTAATTGAAATTAGTGCTGAAATTCCAATGAGTTAATTAGTGATTTTGGGTTGATTAGCCCAAACGGTCTCAAGACCGTTTGGGGAATCATCCAAACGGTCTCAAGACCGTTTGTGGATCACCCAAGACCGTTTAGAGGTCTGGGGTCAAGTATAGTTGACCAATTGAAGGTCCAAAGGTACCAAATCATATTGCAATTAAGTATTGATGTGATGATCAACTCAATAGATCAAACCTTGATGAGTTTTCACTAGAGTCCAAAGGATGGATGGGAAAACGGTCTCAAGACCGTTTGGAACTCATCCAAACGGTCTCAAGACCGTTTGATGTCAAACCAAGACCGTTTGGAGGTCTAGGGTTAAGGTAATTTGATCAATTGAGGGCCCAATTACAGTGGGTTATTGAAATAATCAAATTGCTGATTTGTGACTTA
Organism: Alisma plantago-aquatica; assembly: GCA_963693085.1. Classification (NCBI taxonomy): domain Eukaryota; kingdom Viridiplantae; phylum Streptophyta; class Magnoliopsida; order Alismatales; family Alismataceae; genus Alisma; species Alisma plantago-aquatica. The sequence goes on along the minus strand of OY856412.1, from coordinate 1,060,181,281 downwards.
ATTAAGGTTCAACCCCTATCAAATCAACTTATATTTTGATGAATTCTTGGGCAAACGGTCTCAAGACCGTTTGGAGGTCATCCAAACGATCTCAAGACCGTTTGGGCCAAGTTTGGGCCCAATTGGAGGTCAATTGATAGGTTCAACCTTGAATTGATTCACATTGTTGAATATTGATGACCATCCGATTTGAAACTCTAATTGAGATGGACTTAACCCTAATTGGCTTTCAATTGAGGGTTAATTTGGTGTACAATTGATTGATGCTCATCCTAATTGACTCAATTTATAAGTGGTTAACATGGCTTTGGCCAATTGAGGGCTTCAACATACTTAATCATAAACATTTGTAACTTTTGAACCATGTTGGAGGTCCAAACGGTTTGAGCCCATTTGGACCAAACAGTCTCAAGACCGTTTGGATCCAAACGGTCTCAAGACCGTTTGAGGCCAAATGGTCTCAAGACTTTTTGGGTCCAAATGGTCTCAAGATCGATTAGGCTCAAACGATCTCAAGGTCGTTTGGACCAATCGATCTCAAGACAAGTTGATCAAACGGTTTCAAACCGCATAAGCTCAAACGGTTTGGAAAGTCAACCTTTCCAAATGGTCAATGCACCCAAACGGTTTGGGCAAACGACCTTGAGGTCATGCGGTCTTGGAGTCAAACCTAGCAAACGGTCAACGCACCCAAACAGTTTCAAACCGTTTGGTGGTTGAAGGTTGAAACCGTTTGGAGGTTTTCAAGGTTATTTATACTTAATCACTTGTAGTTGTAATTGGTTCAATGGTGATCTAACCTAAACCCTAATGGTAACTTAGAACATTAAGGGACTAAGTGATTAATGAATTTACCCATGATGGTGATCATGAGGTAAATTACCAAAATACCCTTGAGGGGTTTAATTGAGTAATACCTTTTTCTAATAAAACCCTAATCACATGTTAATGATGTTTTGGCTTATGCTAGTCAATGAGGACTTAACCCAACCTGATCTAGAGTGGTGTTATCACCATCTACTAGTAAGAGGAGAGAGAAAGTATCATAAGAGAGAGAAAGTACCCTTTTATAGTGGAAACTTAAGTAAAGTACCTTCAATACACATGAATGTGCATGATTAGGGTATGATCCACCTATGTGAGATCATGGAAACCCTAATTATGATGTTTAGTGAATCTTAATCTTATCTAGGAGCTTTAATGATGATGTTTCTCATACATGATGATGTTATGAGTTCAATTCGCCATGAGGTGAATAGTAAACCCTAATTCTAGGGTGAGGACATGTATTGTGAATAGTAAACCCTGATTGATGAATATTGGGGAACTTGACTCTTCTAAGAGTTTGAAAGTGTAACTTCTAGAATGAATTGTTTACTGTTACCAGTTGAATTAACCATGCAGGTTGTCATGAGATGATGATCATATCCAGGTATGGATTATGAAACTATATTCGTTGAAAGCATGCTTTAGCTTTATGAATAGTGATATATCCTGATGCATTGTCAATGGCAACCTATGGATTAAAATGGGCTGTGAGAGCCATAAATACCATCAAGGTCATGCTTTAGAGATGACTTGTGATGAATGTATTGAGAAATGATGATTGATGAGAGTTAGGCTTGTTACATTTAGTATTCTCATTTCATAGCTATTATGCTAATGTTATTGTTTGAAGAACAATGTATGATGTTAAAAGAATACTGAATGTACCTAACTAATCAAGTGTAATGTAGATCCCTGGTCATAGATCCATCATTGTCAGAGATCAAATGATGGTGAAACAGGTTTTCCTAAGGGAACTCCTGGATCACATACTTTTGAGTATGTGGGGTATATGGATGTGTAGAACCTTACATCCTAGTGTGGGTGTTTGATGTAGATGTGTAATCCATCAATCCTTCACTACAATCCTATACCGTATCAGTGGATGGTAAACATGAAACCTCCTGATGACTAAGAAAGCACAGATATCCGTATCAGTGGAAGATAAACATGAAATCTCCTAATGACGAAGAGAGTATAGAACGCCACTGTAACTCTAAAATAGCGAAGGACCAGATTACCCTGGTAAGCTATTATAGTAGAGGCACGAGATGTCCTACAAGTAATCCTCTTACTGACTGAGGAAGGTGAAGGTCATGAGAATCCAGCTCTTTCGATGACCTAGTATGATACCGAGGCACTTAGCAGTGATTGGTTGGAGTATGAGTGGTAAACCTCATCTCCAAAGGGCATAAAAGTAATGTTTGAAAAACATAATCCACAGCGTAGCATACCTGTTAGAGATAACTACGAGTTGATTGATTGATGTTACACTGTATAGTGCAAATGTCTTCATGTTTCATAACTGTTGAACTCATGCTTACTATTATATCTGATGTTGAATACTTTGAAGATTTTACTGCTTAAGTTATTCTTTGAGGTGTTATAATAAAGCTTCTGGCGAAGAGTTATAACTCTCGCTGGGACAATTATGTAAAATTTTCTCACCCCGTAGACTTCAACTTTTTAGGTGGATGTCGAGGACGGAGGAACAGGTCTACAAGTGACCAGTCCCAGCAGCAGCAGCACCAGGGGCAGCAGTAAAATCTCAGGTGGAGATTTAGCCTGCCATGTAATGTAGTTAGAGTCAGTCCTATGTGTCCTCTGTACTCTCAGGTCTTGGAGTCTTTTGGTCTGATATTTTGGTTATGAGTTCTTGAGATTTTGTATCATGTTGTATATAATTACTCAAGAAGTAATTATCTGAGATGTAAACAGTTTATCTCCTTTTATGAAGGAAGTTTTATGGTTTCAATGCTTTATCTAAAAAAGTTTTAATTTCCGCTGATTTTTGGTATTCCGCTGCTAATCGAATCGCTTCCGCTAAGTTTAAATCGTGTTTATATCGTGGTTTGGAGATCAGAGCCCACAATGTTCTTCACAGAAATACTTGCAAAAACACATAAAAGTGTCTAAAGAAGGAGATTAAGCATCATTTTTATGAAAGGAAGATGCATAAGCAAAGCTTAAGGGTTAGAGTTATAAAACCCACCTCTAGGACTAATAAAGAGCTCCAAGCTTCGTAGATTTAATGTTGGCTTGAGCTCCAAAGGTCGTACAAGGTCCGTTCCTCAAGATTTGGATGGAGAAGATGGCTAGAAAGAAGAGTTGTGTAAGGAAAACTAACAAACTAACCTTGTATTAGGGTTTCCTCCAAGAATTTGAGCTAGGTGATGATCAAAGCTTACCCAAACCAGCTTGGTCGCCCTCCTCTGCTCCTGAGCTTCTCCTTAGTTGGCCAAAGCAAGAAGATGAGAAAAGAAACTAATGGAAACGTTCCCTTGCTTGTGGAAAAAGGGTTGCTTATATATTTATGGGTATTATCAAGGCAAAGAAAAGATAGTCATTTCTTTTATTTCTTAAACCCATCCACTTATACTCACTCCACCCTTGGCCACGTATCTTCCTCCTTTTTACATGCAAAACCTCTCTCTCATCCAAGGTTAAAGGAAAAGGAGCCATATATCTTAATAAACTATATATATGAAAGGCCATTTTGCTTAAAACTTGGTTATTTAGATATTAAGGTTATCTTTCTTATTTGATCATTCAAATGAGATGCCCTCCTCATTTTAATTACTCAAATTGATGCCAAGAGTAATGAGAGATACGCTAGATGGTATATTTTAAATGTTGCACCCTAAGTTTTGGGTAAATTGCACTTTACACCAAAACTAGGTTTTAAAGCACAATGATTGCTCTACAAGCTATATCTTGGTGTCCAAGCTTGGAGAATCCATACCACTACATCATATTCATGCTTATGATGTCTCAACATTAGAGGAACATCTCAACAAGTGCAATTTACAAGCTAACCCCTTAACTTGGGTAATTTGCACTTTAGTCCAAAATTAACCAAACAATATTACAACATTATTCAAAAAGGATTGAAATGGAAATATATGTTCCTAAGAAGCTTAATTACATTTCAAAATATAACCACAAGTATATAATCACATATTTAAGCAAAACACCTAGGGTTAGTTCATAACCCAGGTCAGGGATGTTATAGCTACGGTCATGCCTTAGTGAGTGTGATATGTGATGGTAGTAGTACAACTACATAATGCCTTTTAGAATGACCATGTGTGAGCCTGTGCTTCTAGCATGATGACCTATACCAAGGCGGGCTAGGTGTTTATATATGGATGGCCATGCATGAGCCAATCCTTCAACCTGACTATATGTCACTGAATTTCAGTTGACTGATATTCTCTACAGTGTTCTCGTGTACTGACTAAGAGGTGTTGGAGAGGTCTTCCATAGACCTTGTATGGAACTGATTTTGACTTTGAAGAGGTCAATTGAATTTGGGTGGTACGAATCAAATCCTCACAGAATAATAACAGATGTAACATAGCCGTGTATCATATTTGTTTAGGGACAAATACAAGTAACATTGGATGAGCCCTTGTCTTAATCTTGTACTATTACTTTATCATAGTTATACATGTTTTTCATATTCCTTCTAAATGCATAAAATGATTTACTGCTTAGTTGTAGATACCTAAACTGCTTAAATAGTGTCATTGCCTTGTTCATATCATTTAGTTGAATCTACTTATCTGTAAATGGTATATTTTGCTGCTTAGCTTATCTATGATTTTAATAGACATTAGCGGAGAGTTATATCTCTCACTGGGATGGTTGGTCTCACCCCATGGGTTTCCACATTTTTTAGGTGGTCGACCATGAGGAGGTAAAGATCGTGCTGTTCATGCTGAGCAATAAGAGGACCAATAGCTACTGAAAGGTTGAACATGCTGCTTGTGTATAGAAGTAGAGTCATGTGTGTCATCCATGTACAGTCAGGTCTTTGGGGAGGTTTTTGTTGTATGTATCGACATGAAATTTTGGATTTATGCATGTTGTTATATAGAGATGTCATATATGTATATGAATATGTTATAATGTGTGACAGGATGTGGCTAGAGAGATAGTGAACAATATGATGTGTAATCTCTTGTGGACTCATGTGCAATATGTTGCAGCTTCTATGGTTTGATGGAATTGGTTTTGATTTCATGTGTATTTGATAACCTACATGTTTAATTTTAATTTCATAGTTTGGTTTTAAGTAATCTTGCTTTGTGGCATGTTAGGGCGTTAAAGAGTAGCACCTCCATCAGTTTCCACAACTAATGAACACCTTGGAGCAAGCAACAACACGACCATCGGATCACAACCAATGACTCCATGAGCAGTTTGCACCAACATCATTTGACACTTGATGGTAGAAATGTGCGACCATCAGGTGTCACCACCGTTTGTCATGCGATGGTCACACAAACCTTGCTAACCGATGGCCTATCTACTGAGTCAGTCGATGGTTGTACAGATTCATCAGGCGATGGCTACAACAACATGGTCAAGTGATGGTCACATAAAGCTCACTAATTGATGGCCATCCAAGAAATAATGGATGGCGCCACTGCAGCCATCTGACGCTCAACCGATGGCCAAGTAGAACCTCCACGCGAAATTCATCAGTCGGTGGTCCAACAGACCTAACAATTGATGGTTGGGAAGATGGTCTCAACCGATGGTCACCCGAGCCATGACCATCGATGGAAGCACTGGACGAACAGTCATTTCAGACTGTTAGGCACACGCCCCAAAGTAGGTACATAGAGAACTTGTGGCGCACACAAAGAGTTTCCCCAGGACGCCCAGGGCGCTACAGGCTAAACTCATAGCTTGGGTTGGGAATAACCACTAAGGCTCTCCTAACATGTATATACTTACATCCATTGAAATATTTATGCTCTTAAAAAAGATTATCTCCATGCTCTTGCTCTTATGTTTCACTTACATGATTAGCTACCATCTTGTGATGTTTGACTGTTAGTGCCTCGAAAGAGTAGCACTAATCTTATCTAAGTGATATGAAGTTGTATGAATACATGAGAATGTTGGAATGCTTAAGCTAATAGTCATATTATTATCTTTGTGGTTGTTTGTTTGTCATCTTAAGAGAGAGAGAATCTTATAATCTAGATCTATCCTAAACTCGAGAGAGGAGGGAATAGACATATATGATGATTGCTTGTAATCTTACTAAGGGTACACTATACGTGTGAGTATTGCATGTTATTGAGAGACCTTAGATGGTGAAACTCAATCCAAGTTCCCTTCCTTCTTTGTTACAACACCTTTGTTTGTTCTTGTTCTCTCTCGTTTTGTTTTCTTATTTTCTTTACTTGTTTAGCTTGGTTGAAGTAACATTGTTCCATAAGGAACATCATCTTATTCTACCTTCTTAGTTGGTGTTATTGAGATAAGACTCTATGTTCTTAACACTTATTGTTATTTGACCCTGTGGTTCGACACCAATCTACTACATTGGATCCCATATAATAATTGTGGGGGTCTGAGATTCATGCTATAGATTTAAGAGTCTGACTACTTTACATCCTCTTTGTTTTGGACGTGTTATTTCATCCAGTTAATTGCGTCGAATAATTTACCATCCGAGCTATACATGTATACGGTATAATGTTTGTGAATGAATAAGACACATTGCGGAGATCTATTAGAGGTACTCGTTCGTTGATAGGTACCCGAAGGTCCACTAGGAGGATAAATTATCAAAAATATATTTTATTGTTGACCATTACCAAAATTCAATATGTGTATTTGATAAAGAGGCGTTTACTTGTTATCAGTGGCTTGGGGTTTGTGCAATTTGGTTTCCTTTTTAAGTTGTTGGAAAACTTGATATCTATAAGTTTATCCCAACATCATAAGTGCATCTTGCAAAGGGGCGAGAAATAGATAACTAAGATTCGAGACATAATGAATTTTTGACGTTGGAGTTATGGATTATGACTACATATTCATGCAAATATAAGAAATCACAACGTGCTATCTATTTGGGACATACAACCGGCATCATATATATGCAATTGTCTCAAGATGCCACCAAAAGTTCCAAACCATGATGTTGATTCTTTTTACATAGTATATATATTTATGTGATGTCCGCTTATGATAAATGAGCATATCTTGTACTACTTTGAGCCAACACATGTTGTTCAAAACCCTTCAACATCATAAATGCAGATGTGTTTCAAGGATTGGGCCAATTTACCTCCAAATGAAACCACTCAAATGAATTGTTGATAACTTCCATTCATCAATCAAGAGAAATATTTCGGAATCTCAATCATTTGGAAACATACACATATAAAGGGAAATTCCAAGGAGAACTTGGGGTTGGAGGAGCTCGATTGCATGAGATTATATATGTTTTGTAGTGCTTGTCTATTTCACATCAAGGATTTAGGGAGAAGAAGCTAGTAAGTACCACACCCAACCCATCTTTCAAAAAGAAAAAAGGAGGCACAAATCGAGGGGTTTGGTGATTTGATGTTTTTCCCTCCTTTGCTTCCGTTTAATTTTTTGTTTGTCTCCCAATTTTATTTCAAACCCGGAAATGTTATAAGAGCCACTTCATAAGAAAATGCAATTAGAAATCAATTCCTTTTTTTTCCAACTATATTTTTGTCATAAAAAAAAAAGCAGAGGGAGCGAGTGAGACTGAAAAGTGGGGGAAGAGAGAGAAGAACAGGCAAGCGAAGCGAGGGTGGAGTGGACGGGCCACCACAGCATCGACGGCAGCGGCATCAGCAGGCCAGGCAGCAGCCACGAGCCGTAGCGAGAGGAGAGAGGGTGTGTGTGAGAAAATATTAGAAAGAGCAGGAGAGAGATAGAGAGAGAGACAGAGGGCAAACAAACCTAAACCCCGCAACACCACCCAACCCAGCCCACAAACAAAGGCAAGAATAAGGCCCCCTCCATACCCCTTCCTGCAGATCCTTTTCCTCCCCCGCCGCCCGATCGAACCCGCCCCGACGTCGTCCCGATGCGGATTCGGAAGAACGCCTCGAAGCTCCTCCCCTCCCAGGGCTTGCCGGCCCAACAGAAGCAGCAGTCGCAGCAGCAAGCGGGCTCCGGTCCCTCCTCAGTCGATGGCGCCGCGGCTCCCTCTTCATCCTCTTCGTCCCCGCCTCCTCCTCTCCCTGACCTACCTCCTCCTCCTTCCGCACCCTCTTCTGCCTGCTGCAGCAGCGCCCAACCCTGCGAGGCGGCTTCCTCCCCCGCCGAGAGCGCCGACCCGACGCCCGAGGTCCGGTCCCCGAAGCTGGAACTCTGCGAGCTCAACCGGTCCCCGTGGGACGATGTGGCCCCGTCTGAAGTATTGTGGGTCGATCAGGATGACGAGCAGCAGCCAGGCAACTGCCAACAGAAGCAGGAGGACGAGGAGGAACAGAAGCCGTGGGTGCGGCCGGTGCTGAAGAAGAAGACGCCTCGTAAGCAGGCAAGCTCCAGATCCGCCCTCTCCAACTCCATGGCCGCGATCGGTCCTGAAATTTCCGCCCCCCTCCTACACAGGCGGGATTTCGTAATCGCGCACCTATTTTGAGATTTTCGCCGTTTCTGCTTTTCGGGTTTCGTTTTGTCTCCACACACCCGCGCCACCCTAGCCAGTCACCCAGGCACTGTTGGCAGATTATAGGGATTATTCTTATCTGCAGACAGAACCCTAGCTTGCTTTCCCTCCCCATTCATTCTGCTGCTGCAGTAGTTCCATTCCACCCCATTCTACTCGGGTATTCGGGAGGGACAGGCGGCGCTGCCACTAGGGTTCGCGTTTGGGGTCAAGCCCGAATCGCATGTACCCTAAATGCCGAAATTAAGCAGTGACAGCAGCATGCCCGCACATTGTGTTCTCGCCTCTTTATCGTTCCCACTTCCCCGAGCTATTACCGCATGTGATCGCGCAACATTCACCTCGACTTGTATTCCTGGCCACCCCCATTACGCTCGCATGTTATATGAAACGGAGTGATTACAATGTCGCCCATTTCTGTTTGTTTCCTGGCCTGCCAGGTGAAGAAGTCGATGCTGAACGAGGAGGAAGAGCGGTTCGCTACTGCTGTCTCTTCCAGGGAATGGAGTACGAGCAATGGCGCCCATAGGTGGGGACACCCGCCTGGAACGCCCATCAGGTACGTCCGTTGTCTTCAATTCGAATCCCAAAACCCTAATAGGCTAATGTTATCCCGTTGACTCATACCTGCGCCCGATTCACTCGATCCCGCCCTCCATTTGTATCGTTTATTTCAAATTGAAACCTGCAGTTGGCATCTGACGTCTGATAATTTCTCTGTTGGACTGTAATCAAACTGTCTCATCCCAATCGGGCGAGTATTCGTTCCCGATTATCGTCCCGGTTGGAAAAGTCGTGAGCTTTCTCGCAGAAGTGAATAGTAATAATGCCTATTCTGATGACAGTGCCCTATTCTCGCTCCCAAATGCCAACTCACTTGCCGACGTTACCACTGCCACACCAGACGAGCTGGATGGGGAAGGAGAAGAAGATAAGCAGCAGGCGCAGAAGAAGAATATCAGCAGTGACACGAAGAAGAAAAAGAAGAAGAAGAAGAAAGCAAGGAGCATCTTCAGCAGCGGCAAGAGCAGGCGACGGGCGTACAGCAGCATTGGTCACGGTAGAGAGGAAGTATCGGTTCCGGTTCCAGCCGCGTCTGCAGCAGCTTCCGCGTTCGCGAGCCGCCTCCCACCACTCAGCAACGCCGCGGCTTCCTCCTCTGTGGGAAGGAACGACATGGGTGCTGCTAATACTACAACTACAGTGAAGAGCAGTACCACCGCGACGAAGCGGTCGTCGTCGATGATGTGCAAGAAGACTGACGGGAAGCGGTGGCACTGCAAGCGCGAGGCGAAACCTCCGTTCACGTTCTGCGAGTACCACCTGGCTCAGATCCGGTCGTATTATCGTGGCAATAGAAACACCGCGCATCATCAGCATCGTTATAACCTGCTGCAACCACACAGATTGCTCTCGTCATCTTCCTCTAATAAGCGGATCATCAAGCCCAAAACTTTCCCCGCAGCAGCAGTGGTAGAAACAGAAACGCAACAGAAGAAAAAGAAGAAGGCTCCTCCTCCTCCACCACCACCTCTTAACCACCCTGCCCCTAAGAATAGCCACAAACGGAAGCGCGCGGCTGCACTTGGCGCCGACGAGCCAGAGTTCTACTACTACTATTCCGGGTTCGGCCCCTGGCGCGGGAAGAGACGCGGCGGGGAGGCGCCGCCGAAAGGACCGCATCCAGGACTGGATACGAATGTGGAAGCAGACGGGGGTGGTGTCTCGCCGAGTAGAAATAGTAAGAAGAGGAAGAGGAGCCATCGTGGGGAGGATCGGGATGAGGCTGCTTTCAGCAGTGGTACAGATAACGACCGTTCGCGATTGGGACGGCACGACCCTGCAGTTGCCTCCGCGGGCTCCAGCATCATCGCTGACATGGACGACGACGACGACGAGTCAAGCGACGACGGCGCCGTCATGTTCGAGCATGACCAGGTGGTGGTGAAGAAGCGCAGGAAGCCCATCAAGGCGCGGTCGCTCAAGTCCCTGCTTTGAAGACAGGGCTCGGGACGTCGATCCTAACCAGCCAGTCTGTGTACCTCCATGTTCGCCCTTTGCCGTGCTGCGCGCTTCATGCTTGCGCTCGCCGTGGATGTGTTTGTGTATGTGTGTATCGAGCTTAGGCTGTAGGTTCATGTAACAGTTAACTCTTTCTCTCATCTTTTTCGTTTGTTTAACCCTCCCTTCCTTCCCCTGCCTTCTAGAATCTACATGTGCGATAGACGCAGGGAGTAGGAGGGTGGGAGCTCAGCTAGGGAAAACAGATGGACAGGGTACTCGAGATCTCACTCACCCTATCCATGTAACCTTTTCTTTTCTGTGTGGGATATTGCTGTTGTAACCCCTTCTTCATTCCCGTATTTGTCGTTTAAGTCCAAGTGTCTGTCACCCATCCAAACCAACTATAGACTAGTTGTGCAAAATAAAAATGAAAAAACAAGTACCAGGGCGGCGGCAAACTGAAACACCTGTCGCAGGGGCCACGTCATCACTCCTCTCACCTGTGTCCCTTCCGAGGACTTGGGTGGGAACGAGTGGTCGGATTGGAAAGAGGTGTCCATCGGACGGATGTACAACAAACACGCAGCGTCGAGGAATAGAGAGAGAGAGAGAGACAGAGAGCCGTAGCTGGATGGAACTGAAAAATTGGAGGCGCCCTTGACGTGAGCTGTGGCAGCGGTTTAATGCTCGTACTTAATTCGGGACGGGTAGAAATATGTGGGAGGAGGTCAGTGGGCCCGGCCTTGACGCACTGTGTATTTCAAACCAAGCATGCGGGTACATAAGATATTATAATGGCATAACTATAATTTTCTACGTCAAAACATCAAGTAGATGTTCTACATCAGAATTAGGAACGTCGATCGGAATCTCTCAAACCGCTGCCCCATCAGTTTCTTAACTTTCTTTGTTCTCTCGTTGCTTGCCGGTCGTCGGTGACTTTCTTCCCCCACAGTTGCAGAAACTAACGCTTGCGGGTCATTATCGACAGGAAGGCTACTTTGAGTGTTATATGTACGTATAAGTTAGGCGTAAGATGTTTCTGTTGCGGGTCGCATTTGTCTTTTCCTCACGAAAATAGTATTGGCTAGTTGATTGATGATACGTCTCCGTTGAAACTTTTGTTACTAAATGATACCAATGGTTCGAGTTTTTGACCTGCCAGATGAAGATTACAAATTGTACTTGAAGGAGCAATGGTTTTGGAAACTTGTGCAATGACGACTATTTTTTGAACCCCTAAAGGATTATTACTATCATTATTAGATCAATTAGTATGATCGATATTTGATGAAACTCCTGATTGAAATTTCAGAGTATTATGCACAATGTAAAGTGTAACGAAAAATATGTGGCCATCGACATCAACTCATGCATCACTAGGATAATCTGCTTCAAACAGATAGTATTTCAAGACGAGTAATAGGAATTATATGATTTAGCACTACAAGCCCTTCTAGGGCGACAGTCTCGTTCCACATCAGATGAATAGACTACAAACAAGTGCAATCTCTCTCTCCTCCGGATGACCCGAGTCTAGGTAAAAAGAAAGTTGACCAATGCCACAAAAATAGATGAACAAGACAATCTCATCGAGTATACAATAACCAAGTCAAGAAACAACTGTGTTTCTAAGCCAGGACAACAAGGTGTGGCAAATGTTCTAGCATAGAATGCTTTTAGGCCAGTATCGACATGAAGACTACTCTTGAACAACCTACAAGGTTAGGATCTAGTGGTTTTTATTGTTCGTATCAAATGGATTCTAACGACTCTTTATAAAGAACAACACACATTCATTTATGCAATTGGTGACTATATTTGTGATGAAACTTTTATAATTACATGTTAATATGTTTATGGTCTTCTAGACATGTTGCGTGATGATTACAACACACCATAGTCATGTTTTTTTATGTTAGCTATGGTTAGAGAGTTGGTAGAAATAATGGAAGGGTATATTGGTCAGTGTTCTAAAAAGCGGTAATCGGTGTACGAGCGGACATGGTACCGAATAGAGTATAGACGGTATGCGGGAGTATAAGAGGGAGAATAATCAGTTTTAATCGATTTTGATTTTTTTTTAATATTAGTTATAAATATATATAAATTATATGTTGACGATATCCAAGTTTTGTATTAGTCATATATTAGAATTATACAACTAAAATTTGAGTAAAATCTTCTTGTAATATGAGATTAATCATGTCCTAAAAGGAGGAAGTTAAACTTCATTTGGATTGTAACTAAGCATAGATACAAACAAAATGAACTATATCTAAGTCATCAATATAAAGAATATGCATCTAAATCAATATTCAAAATGGAGCAGCAAAGAAGAATAATTAGTCAGAGATTAATATTGAAATAAATAAGTAATTAGAAACATTGATGATATTAGAGATGAAAACATCAATAATAAGAATCAATTCAATAAACATTAACAATAAACTTATTGAGAAAACATGGGGAAAAGACCAAATATGTGAAGAAGGACAAGAGAATGTAATTGTAATGACTAGTAGTAGGTTTAGAAAAAGTTATTGTAAAAAAATATATTATTTCTTTTGGGTTTAGAAAATACCCGATTAATCGGCCGATTATTCCCCCGAGCGGCCGATTAATCGACCCTGGACCGATTATAGGTATGATTATACATATGTGGGGTGGTAGACCTGTAAAACTGAATATTCGACTGATTAGACCGATTTTCTGAACACTGATATTGATAGTTTTACTTATGTTAGGAATCATATCCATGCCAATCAAGTGATTTCAGGAATATTGAAACGACCGTCATCAAACTAACAAACAAATCATTACTAATTAAGAGAATAAACATAAACAGTGGATTAACAAAAATCACTAAAATTTAAAACTATTTTTTTACAAGGAGATCCTTGTCCATAAAACCTTTACTGAAAGGTCCAAAACTCATACATATCATGATTTACATTGTACAATATTATTTCATCTCATCTCGAGGACAACATATAACAATTGCTCTATCAAAACACATACTGGAGCAACATAAAACTTCGAGACATTCAAACCAAAATTTTAAATCATTCATGAAACCCGTATGAACCAACTCCAATGACCTGAGAGTACAAAGACGACATATATGCCTTCTATCTATAAGACACGATAGATAGTACACTCAACCTGAGCTATCACTGCTGCCTCGGCTGTTGTTCCTCTTATGCAGAAAGGTCTTCACCACCTTGTGCACGTCCACCTAAAAATTGTGGATCCCATAGAGTGAGACAATTGTCCCAGCGAGAGATATAACTCTTCGCCGACCATATTATTATTGCAGATAATAATTATTAAACTGAGCATGGGTTCTTTTATATTTAGCAGGCATGATTAGTCATTGTATGAACAGAATAAGATAATCTTCTTTCTCAAAGAGAACACTGCATCTACCCATGGTAGAGTCATAATTTATCTATCTGCTTTGCAAGGAATGTAAAGAATCATTAATAACATCTATCAACTAAAATGTATAACTGAATTGAGCATCAAGCAATGTTTTTCCGTATTCAAACCTTAAGCAGATATGCTACACGACTGATCATATTTTAACAATCACACTTATGTCATGAGGAGATGAAGCATACCCCATTCATCTCCAACCGACCACAAAATTCTCACTAGTCGGTACCATACAAGGTCAATGGGAGAGCCGGTTGCCATGACCTCAGCTGTCTTGGTCAGTACGAGACCACACATGATTCAGTAGGACATCTCGTGTCATCTGTTGGCAAGACATCTCGTGTCACTGCAAAAGAGCTTGCCATGGTACTAGGCCTCTTCGCTCAGAGCTACATCATCAACTGTGCTCTCTTAGGAGAACATCTATAACAACTATCCCCAGTTATTGAGTTATGGTCACACATGCACCATACTCTGAGCCATGGTTACATAAGCACCATTCTCTTAAGCCATGGTCACAAGGGCACCATGCTCTGAGCCACATGTTAGTTCATTGTGCTCTTATTAAGACATTCTTATGACATTATTGAGTCATGGACACTTAGGCCCCATGCTCCACATATTCAAAAATATGCGTTCCGGGTTATTCCGCGGGGAACCCGTTTCACCATTCAAAAAATTCTGACCCTGATGGATCTATGATCAGGACAAAATTTTATGATTCCTAATGATGTATTACATGTATTACATCATTCTTTTAGCATCAAACAAGTTATCATTATTAATCACAACAAATGCTACAAAGAAAAGTGTAATACATTTATCACGTACTTTTCAACTCTTTAAAACACATGATACTTGGGATCTCAGTCCCTTATCACATTACTGAGAATTCTCATCCCTTCACATCGTCATTATCATGGTTATTGGATCTGGGTATTCAAACCCTTGGATCAACACACAACATTGTTATTTCTATATGATGCGATGATTTTGAGTCGCATTTATAGACTTGTTTGATATGCGTTTTATGCATTTATTAGTCATTTTCATGGTTAATGTTGCATAATTCATTCATTTTGGTCTATGCTACTTCTTTATGTCAAATTCCCTTTATTTAAGCATTTTTAATATTAATTATCGAAAAAATATATTTTGTGTGGATTTATGTGGTTCTGTGTTAATTTTAGGAAAAACAAGTATCTGCTTCCGTCGATACCATAGACGGTGGTCGATACCATCGACCGCACCACAGGCTGCCAGCCGCAAGGACCAGAACAAGGTCGATACTATCGACGGGGATGTCGATGGTATCGAGATACCATCAGGCTGCTGGCAAGGAAGGAGTCGATACTATTGACGATGGTCGATACTATCGACACAAGGAGCTGCAGTGACACAAAACGACAAAATCATCGCTACAGGGTTGTCGATACCATCGACCCTCGTCGATGGTATCGAGATGACATGAGTCGCAATTACGGAACAAAAGAAGAACTATCGATGCCGTGCTAGGTCGATACCATCGACCTGTGTCGATGGTATCGACACCGTCAAATATGAGTTTGATTCAGAATGATCTCAATCGGACGACTGTGAGTAATTGGTGACTTAACTCGGGAACTAAACCTAAGGACGGCATCCAAGGATGGGGGATCACGTCATTAGCCGATGTACACATCCCGGAGAGCAAGGAGAGAAGAACGGAGCATGAGAGCACGCCCCAACCGATCCAGACACTGAAGAAGACGAATTCCACCACCGAACGGCGGCAGAACGCAGATTTCACGCCAAAGATCGATTGGACCTTCTCCGTGCAGGGGTTTCACCACTCAATTTTGTTTTTCTCATGTTTCCCCTTTTCTTTACTACATTGTACTTTGAGATGACCATGCGGGGCTAATCCCCTTTATTTTAGGACCGGGAGTAGCCCGGGGATTCATTGTATGACGATTTTATAATAGTAATTCATATCTTATCTCTTAAATCCGTGGTATAATTTTGTGTTCTCCAATATATTGTTATGCTTGATCACCATAATAATAACCTAATGCCCTTAATTGCTTTGAAAGAAGAATTAACGGTTGAAAAGAGACGAAATTTACATTAACTGACAAATCCCTTGAACAAGGCGGTGTAAAATTAATGGTGGATACCAAGAGGTCGTTTATAATGCACCTAGTTTAGGGTATAGGTTACTACGACGGTGGAACCGACCTAGACATAGGTAGTGAATTGTACCACGACAGTGGGCAATTCTGATTTTAGGCCACTACCCGGATAGAGACATAAAATTGAGTAGCTATATAGAATTTAATACAATGAAAACCCACGGTGAAACTGCAATCCTAAAGATCTGCTTTTGAATTGATTAAACCAACATTTAATCGGTTGCTTGTTTCGTTTTGTTTTTATTTTTCTTTTAATTTCTACAACAACTCTCAACTTGTTAATCGGCTTAGCTGATCGCGAGTAGTTAGTAGGAGTCCCCGACGATTGCACGTATCCCTGAGTTCGAATCGGGCCTCACAAAGGCCTGTACTACTCGACGCGTTCACTTGCATTTCTACGCACGGTAAATCTGTGTCAAGTTTTTGGCGCCGTTGTCGGGGATACGTCAATTTGTTGGCACTTCGAGTGCTGTGAGCAGCCACTCTAGGCCACCTTTTTATTTTTTTTATCATTCCAAAAATTCATAATTTATTTTCTAAATATTTGCAATCGTCAAGCACTGTACTAAATTTAATCTTTCTATTTTCAGGTACTGTGCATGGTGCAGACGCATAGTACTGACTACGTAGGTAGAGCACCAGAGGTTCCGCTGCCGGGACCAGAAGACGAGGGCGATTATAATCAAGAAGAGCTGGAGGATATACTTTCTGAACACAAACAAGAAGAGATGGACGAGCCACAGACAATATGAGAGAAGATCAAGGTTTCTTCCTCGTCCGCTTCCAAGGGGCCTATAAAGAAGCAAGCGCTGAATATTCCGACCTACACGATTGATCCAGCTTTGATCAACTTGGTGAAGTCTAATGCCATCCATGGGCTAAAAAATGAAGACCCCGTCGTGTACATAAGCCAGTTTGTGGAGAATTGTGACATGGTAAAAATCGACATATTTCCACAAGACGTGCTCTACTTGAAGCTCTTCCCGAGTTCACTAGCGGGAATTGCACGCGAATGGCTACATAACTTAGACGATGAATATGTGGATTCTTGGGACCACATGGTGGAGGTCTTCTTCGAGAGGTTCTTTCCGCCCGAAAAGACCAATGACATGATAAGAAAGATCCACAACTTCACTCAACAAGCAGACGAGACTTATTCTGAGACATGGGAGAGATTTCAGATCATGCTCAGGTGATGCCCGCATCATGGGATGGATAAGGAGACCCAAGTGAAGATCTTCTATTTTTCTCTCTCCGAGCATGATAGAAGCAACCTAGATTCGGCCGGTTCCGGATTCTTTTTGAATAACACGGACACTAGATGCTGGGAGATCTTAAAGAACATGGCGAAGAAACAATCATGGGGTGAAAGAGGCACTGTGGAACATGTTCGACTAGTAGGAGAATCAAAGGAAATAAATGAACTGAATGAGAAGATGGATCTTCTCGCAAAGAAATTGCTTGCAAAGGAGGAAACTGAGTTCGAGGACGAGGCTCAATTGAAATTCATGAGGCAGCAGCCAGGTTACAGGAACAACGACTATGCATGGAGAAAAGACAAGAAGTTTTCCTGGAAGGATCCTAACAACTTTTTGCAGGATCCGGATGCTAAACCCCAGCCAGCTATAGAGGATAAGAGCACAGAGCTGCTCAATCAAGTTATAAAGCAAAACCAAGAACTCATGGCTACTTTCGGCCAGCAAATAAAGCAACAAGGGGAGTTCATGAACCAATTCGGGCAGACACTGCAGAGCCATGGGGCTCAAATGAGGACAATAGAGACATCTATGGCACAGATGGCTACGGAGATAACCAGTTTGAAGAAGCCGGCACATCCAGGTTTCCCAGGAAATACTAATGTTCCAGGAGGGAACCAACAAGCTAAGGCCATCTTGCTAAGAAGTGGCAAGAAATTGTTAAATCCCAGGGCCGATGAAGCAAGCAAACCCCAAGCTGAAATTGAAGTTCAAGCCACTAAGGAGCTGCCCACACCGGTCACATAACCAGTAGATGACACAGTTGTGGATGCTACTGAAGACCCTATCGCAAAGGAGGAGGAACTTCAGAAAAGGACACCCTATGTGCCACCGCATCAAAGGGCACAGACTGTACCGGTCCCTTATCCGTATAGTGCTAAGGCAAGGAAGGTAGATGATCAATTCAAAAAAATTCTTGGACAGTTTCAGGAAGCTTTCAGTAAACATCCCTCTATTGGAAGCTATTGACGGAAAATTCCTAAAGGACATTATCACTAAGAAGAGAAAAATTCCGGACACGGAAGTAGTTGTGCTTAAAGAGCAGGTAAGTGCCTTCATCATGGGCACATTGCCACCAAAGAGGCAAGATCCGGGTTGTTTCAACATTTCGTGCTATATCGGGAAAGTCAAATTTGGTGAAGCATTATGTGACTCGGGAGAAAGCATCAATTTAATGCCCCTTTCTACATTCAAAAAGTTGGGATTGAAGGAGTCAAGGCCAAGCAACATGACAATTCAATTGGCTGATAACTCTGTAGTGAAACCATATGGGATTTGTGAAGATGTGCTTGTGAAAGTGGATAGATTTGTATTTCCTACAGATTTTGTCGTCATGGAGATGCAAGATGAGTAAGGCAATGAGCTACTACTCGGAAGACCATTCCAAGCTACATCCGACATGATACTCGAGATGGGGAGAGGTCGGTTGACCTTGGGTATAGCCGATGACCGATTTGAGATGGTCATGCCTTCCAGCGTCACTTCACCGAAATCCAAGGAGCAATGCCACGTGATGAAACATTTTGATAATACTATCTCACTTTGTCTAGGGAAGCCATTTCTGGATATGGCTCATGTAATGACCAAGGTGGACAGAGGGACTTTGGCTGTAGACATCATGGAGCAAACCAAAGTAGTTTCCCTTTGCAAGGTTGTAGGATTCCCGAATGATGAGAATGAGGACATTCCTCCCTCTAAGGAGAATGATGCTATAGAAAATTCAGTTTTTGATGCATATCCAGAATTACCATTGGAGGCTTGTTTAGTTAACATCACTCATGATTGGATGAGAAGCAAATCACTCAAGGAGTGCGCCAAGATGCTTCAGATGCTTCCATGTTTCTATGCGAGGTATTATAAAGATTTAGGTGAACTTCCCCCTCCGTTTCAATCATCATTAATCAGCCCGCCGGAGTTAGAGTTAAAGCCACTGCCGCCGCACCTCAAGTATGCCTTTTTAGCGGAGGAAGAAAAATTACCTGTGATCATTTCTGCATATCTGAGTGCGGAAGAGGAAGACCAATTGTTGAAAGTGCTGAAGAACCACCAGGGAGCATTTGGGTGGTCTGTCGCAGATATAAAGGGGATTTCCCCTACCTTGTGTCAGCATAAGATTTGGCTCGAGGAGGGAGCCAAGCCGGTGATCCAACCGCAACATCGACTGAATCCGAGCATGATGGAGGTGGTGAAGAAAGAGGTGATTAAGCTTCTCTCCGCAGGTATTATATATGCGATTTCAGACTCGACATGGGTAAGTCCCACGTAGGTAGTCCCTAAAAAGGGGGGTATTACTGTCACTCAAAACATTTTAAATGAACCTGTCACCACCCGTTTGGTAATTGGGTGGCGAGTTTGTATTGATTACCGCCATCTTAATGCCTCTACGCTGAAAGATCACTTTCCTTTACCATTCATTGATCAAATTCTAGATCGCTTAGCCGGCCGATCTCATTTCTGTTTTCTAGATGGGTATTCGGGATACAATCAGGTTTCAATCGATCCTAAGGACCAAGAGAAATCTACTTTCACTTGTCCCTATGGAACTTTTGCATATCGCCGCATGCCCTTTGGATTATGCAATGCACCAGTGACTTTTCAGCGTTGTATGCTCGCCATTTTTTCTGATATGGTCGAACACTGTCTTGAAGTTTTTATGGATGATTTTTCCATTTATGGTGCTTCATTTGATGAATGCCTTTATAATTTGGATAAGGTATTACAGAAATGTGAGGACACACATTTGGTCCTCAACTGGGAGAAATGTCATATGATGGTGAGTGAAGGGATAGTGCTAGGACATAAGGTGTCTAGCAAAGGTTTGGAGGTAGATCCGGTGAAAATTGAAGTAATTTCTAAATTGCCCCCACCAAATTCGGTAAAAGGGGTAAGAAGTTTCCTAGGACACGTCGGATTTTATCATCGGTTCATAAAAGATTTTTCTAAAATCACCAAACCTCTATCTGAGCTTCTCGAGAAAGATGCCGTTTTTGATTTCAATGACAAATGCTTACACACGTTCAACGTGCTGAAGGAGAAATTGATTTCCGCACCGGTTGTTCAAACACCGGATTGGACTAAGCCTTTCAAACTCATGTGTGATGCATCGGATTTTGCGGTAGGAGATGTGTTGGGACAGCGGGTGGACAATAAACCCGTCGTAATTTTTTATGCATCCAAGACTTTGAATGATGCTCAATTAAATTACACAACTACTGAAAAAGAATTGCTTGCCGTGGTTTTCACTTTTGAAAAATTCCGACAATATTTAGTTGGATCGAAAGTAGTTGTGTGGACTGATCATGCCGCTATTAAATATTTGATGGAGAAAAAAGATGCCAAACCTAGATTGATTAGGTGGATCTTGCTCCTACAAGAATTTGATATCGAAATTAAAGATAAGGCGGGAATTGAAAATGTTGTGGCGGATCATTTGTCTAGGTTAGAGAGGGTGGATGAAAAAGATTTACACATACCCATAACCGAGACATTTCCGGATGAACAATTGTTGAAAGTGAATTCTAAAGATCCTTGGTTTTCATATATTGTGAATTATCTTGCTTGCAGGATCATCCCAGAAGATTGGACGTATCAAGAGAAGAAGAAGTTTTTCCATTCTCTAAGATACTATTTTTGGGATGAACCCATTCTTTTAAAACAATGCAGGGATGGTGTTCTACACAGGTGTGTACCTGAGGAGGAATACGAGAGTGTTCTTCGTCACTATCACACTCTACCTACGGGTGGACACCACGCGAGCTCTCATACGGCTGCCAAAGTGTTGGAAAGTGGCCTATATTGGGATACCTTGTTTCGAGACGCCTATGAGTTCGTGAGACAATGCAATTCCTGCCAAAGAGAAGGTAACATCTCAAAGAGACAAGAGATGCCCCTGAATGTCTTCCCAGAGGTGGAGGTATTTGATTTATGGGGTATAGATTTCATGGGACCCTTTGTGTTCTCATATTCGAATTTATATATCCACTTAGCTGCTGATTATGTGTCGAAGTGGGAAGAAGCAATACCCACAAGGACTAATGATTCTTCTGTAGTGTGCAGATTCGTAAAAGAAAACATCTTCTGCAGGTTTGGAGTGCCTCGAATGATCATCAGTGATGGGGGTACGCACTTTAAGAATCACAAGTTCTCGGCATTGTTGAAGAAATATGGGCACCAGAACAAGGTCGATACTATCGATGGGGATGCCGATGGTATCGAGATACCATCAGGCTGCTGGCGAGGAAGGAGTCGATACTATCGACGATGGTCGATACTATCGACACAAGGAGCTGTAGTGACACAAAATGACAAAACCGTCGCTACAGGGTTGTCGATACCATCGACCCTCGTCGATGGTATCGAGATGACATCAGTCGCAATTACGGAAGAAAAGAAGAACTATCGATGCCGCGCAAGGTCGATACCATCGACCTGTGTCGATGGTATCGACACCGTCAGATATGAGTTTGATTCAGAATGATCTCAATCGGACGGCTGTGAGTAATTGGTGACTTAACTCGGGAATTAAACCTAAGGATGGCATCCAAGGACGGGGGATCACGTCATTAGCCGCTGCAGATATCCCAGAGAGCAAGGAGAGAAGAACGGAGCACGAGAGCACACCCCAGCCAATCCGGACACTGAAGAAGACAAATTCCACCACCGAAAGGCGGCAGAACGCGGATTTCACGCCAAGGATCGATTGGACCTTCTCCGTTCAGGGGTTTCACCACTCAATTTCGTTTTTCTCATGTTTCCCCTTTTCTTTACTATATTGTACCTTGAGATGACCATGCGGGGCTAATCCCCTTTATCATTAGGACTGGGAGTAGCCCGAGGATTCATTGTATGATGATTTTATAATAGTAATTCATATCTTATCTCTTAAATCCGTGGTATAATTTTGTGTTCTCCAATATATTGTTATGCGTGATCACCATAATAATAACCTAATGCCCTTAATTGCTTTGAAAGAAGAATTAATGGTTGAAAAGAGACAGAATTTACATTAATTGACAAATCCCTTGAACAAGGCGGTGTAAGATTAATGGTGGATACCAAGAGGTCGTTTATAATGCACCTAGTTTAGGGTATAGGCTACTACGATGGTGGAACCGACCTAGACATAGGTAGTGAATTGTACCACGACAGTGGGCAATTCTGATTTTAGGCCACTACCCAGATAGAGAGATAAAATTGAGTAGCTATATAGAATTTAATACAATGAAAACCCGCGGTAAAACTGCAATCCTAAAGATCTCCTTTTGAATTGATTAAACCAACATTTAATCGATTGCTTGTTTCATTTTGTTTTTATTTTTCTTTTAATTTCTACAACAACTCTCAACTTGTTAATCAGCTTAGCGGATCGCGAGTAGTTAGTAGGAGTCCTCGACGATTGCACGTATCCCTGAGTTCGACTCGGGCCTCACAAATGCCTGTACTACTCGACGCGTTCACCTGCGTTTCTACGCACGGTAAATCTGCGTCACTATAACAGATAATCATTACCTCTATGTCCCCATACCCAGGTATTCATTTTACTTGTTGTACAAGTATTCGATATGGCTCACAAGGCCATTACACATCTTGTCACCTCTCACTAGGCAACAACTTATTCATATGGCTCACAAGGCCATTACACATCTTGTCACCTCTCACTAGGCAACAACTTATTCATATGGCTCACAAGGCCATTGCACATCTTGTCACCTCTCACTAGGAAACAACTTATTCATATGGATCACAATGCCATTACACATCTTGTCACCTCTCACTAGGCAACAACTTATTCATATGGCTCACAAGGCCATTACACATCTTGTCACCTCTCACTAGGCAACAACTTATTCATATGGCTCACAAGGCCATTACACATCTTGTCACCTCTCACTAGGCAACAACTTATTCATATAGCTCACAAGTCCATTACACATCTTGTCACCTCTCACTAGGCAACAACTTATTCATATGGATCACAAGGCCATTACACATCTTATCACCTCTCACTAGGCAACAACTTATTCATATGGCTCACAAGACCATTACACATCTTGTCACCTCTCACTAGGCAACAACTTATTCATATGGCTCACAAGGCCATTGCACATCTTGTCACCTATCACTAGGCAACAACTTATTCATATGGCTCACAAGGCCATTACAAATCTTGTCACCTCTCACTAGGCAACAACTTATTCATATGGCTCACAAGGCCATTAATCATTATACTTGTTATACAAGGCTTATGTAATAAGAGAAATACAACCTTCCCATCATTAGGGTTAGGGTTTCCCTTTATAGATGAATAAGGTTTCATGTTCATATTATTAATACAAACCCTAATTCATTGCTCCACACATCTAGGAGCGTTCATTTATATCATATGTTGGTATGTATGCCCTGAGAGCCAATCATGGGATGATTGGTGGGATACATTAAGATTGATTTGATAAACATCAAAGGCAAGCTTCCAATTCTTTCTGGTTCAGTCATATGAGATAGTGATAGAACAGATTGAATGTCTAGAGAATGACAGTACTCAATGACATATGCCTTCAGGTTCATGACCTGAACGATGAGATCATACAGATGCTAAGAGTTTGTACATTCTTGTTATGTCCCTAGTCGGATGTCATTGTGGAAGGTAGATAGACAGCAATGACACACAAGACTAGATTGTGGTGTTGGTTGATGACAGAATCTCATTAGTCATGATATAGAGATATCAAACCAAACACATAGGTACTTGTTAGAGAACAAGGTACCGGACAGACCCACCGTGAGTTTGACACATGGAACCATGAGATGGTAGTCACTGTCAGTACTCACAGTGATGGTGGTGAGTGTGATTCTTTGACCTGAAATCACTACACTCAACACATGTCGTTGGGCACACTTTGACATCATCAAACGCAGTCCTGAAACATGGGTTGTTATAAAGGTGATGATTGGGTGGCTTTGACACATGGGGCTTTTGAGGGGTGAGTGATAGATATGGGATTTGTCCCTCCTTAGGGAGTTTGATATCCAAGGCCACTTGATGAGTAGGATTGAGATAGGCGTGCGCACGCATGTGTGAATCAGTATGTGATATTGATGTCATACATATCTCCTTCAATCTACTCTGAGATCAAGAAAGTGAATGAACGTTGACAGGATGACTGTTCCATGCCTTGAGTTCATTCGGGATATCAGTGACAAAGGAATTATACATTCACTGTAACACCATTCACGGATTGTAGGATGAAAGTTGTTCTCCAACTTTCTACTTTCACTTGGGTAGCACTGATGTGTGACTAGGCACCACTCTTTGCTTGTGAAGTCATAAGTGTTATGGACTTTCACTGCCAACATGAAATGGACCTGCAGGGTCACACACATAGGATTTAACCTGGAAGAGGAGTTTTGTCCACAAGAAACGTTTAGATTGATTACTAAAGGAGTTTAGTAGTTCAATTAAACACTCAATCAGTCGATGACTCAATATCATATGGTTCAAGGTGTTGGACGCATTGATTGGAGTATCAGATTGATTGAAATTACATTTGACTGATTCTGCACAGCCTGTACTCCCAACCGATCGGTTCAAGTGTTGAACCAGTCGGCTGAGGTTGCTGAACCGGTCGGCTCAAGTGTTGAGCTGATCGGCTCAAGCCCAGGGTGAAACGAGCGGTTCAAGTGTTGAACCGATCGGTTCAACTGGTGCAACCGAGCAAGTTGGGAAAGTCAGGTCGGTGAGAACTTTCCTTGTGTTTCACTTGCCCAATTTGATTGGAACAAGGATTGGTATTCGATACCAATTAGAAACGAAAGTTGGAAAGTCAATCGGGAACTGATCAGGACCATGAACCGACTGGTTCAGAAGTGAACCGATCGACTCATGGGTCCCAACCGATCGGTTGGTGCTCCAACCGACCGGTTCAGGTCCCCAACCGACCGGTTCAGGTTGCGAGTTGGTTGCTTTTTGTGGAAAATCTCAAACCCTTCTACTCCTGCTTTAGTCCCATATTGCCGGGCACAGAGAACCCTGTCCCATGACCCGCCTATATATATAGGGGTATTGGGGGCTTCTCAGAGTACAACTCAATGCAAGCCGGTTGCTTTGCGAAGTTGTCGTTCTCTCTGGTTTTGGTAACCATGAGAGATCCCGAGCAAGTGCTTCCCGCAAAAGGGAGGTGCAGCAAGGGAAGGACAACTGCAGTTGCAACTGGCAGCAGGAGAGTGTGTTGGCGACTAGTACGTCAACAGGAGGGTGCGACTCCTTCCACTTCCTTGTGGGACAAGGAGTGTGGAGTTCCAGGTGGTCCGTGTGGACTACTATAGAGGCGGGAGGACACTGCCGCTCAGGAGGACAACTGTCATCTGACAGTCCGATAGGAGGATGAGTCGTCAGTCCCGGTGTGACCAGGAGCTGCACAGATGCCGTCCAAGACCGGAGTTGAAGACCGCGCAAGGCGCGAGGTATTTTCGCCGAGCAAGCCTCGGGACAAGGTATGATTCCGCAAACCATCCTTTCCTATTATATAGACGTTGACGCGTTTCCTCGGTATGGGTTGGGGGAGAAAATTTTTGTTTCCACTGCCTTCTCTGTCTCCCCTAAAACCCAACAGTGGTATCAGAGCCACGTCAGCTGTTCTATATTTTAGGAATATCGATATGATCGATTTTGGTTTGTCGCCTTTATTTATTGCATGCGATACGAATAATATCGGCTTTATGCATGTCCAATCCTAAATCCACAAATCCCTAATTACATATATGATATGTATTATTAATGCACTCGATACGCGTCGCCCTTAAACGAGTTTTGTGGTGGATGTGTGTAGCATGATTATGGCCTATAAACCCCTATCTGTGATTGGTTGTTTGTGGTTGCTTGCATCTCGGTCTGCGTACCGATCTTCCCTCTCTTAATCCCGATGTAACTCGAAATAATTCGAGATTCTTTCCTACCTTTTCTCCCCCCGAATGTAACTCGGGGTTTCCCTTTTTAAAGCAATGTAATAAATAGGATAGATTTTTATTTCCTGTTATGTCATAGACCGGCGGACATCAAGACGACAGCTGAAGCGATCGGTTCAAGGCGTGAACCGATCGGTTGACATTCCAGACGCTCGGTTCAAGGAGTGAACCGATCGGTTGATGACCGGTTCGAGGAGCGAGACGAGTGGGTGGCGGACATGACGAGATGCACGATGACCAGGCGAACCGATCGGTTGGAGGAGCCAACCGATCGGCTGGTGGCACCCAGATGACCGGCTGGAGAGTACAGATCATTCATGTGATGAGTTGATCAACTCGGATGGTAAGGCACAAATGTTCATCTTGTACAGGTTGCATGTGATGTTGACCTAGATGACCGTGATTGATTCCTCTTGGCTCGAGGAATCACATTAGGATGGCCATAATCATCGCTTTTTATCGTTTGTGCATGTTTTCTGTGGGATATAGCATGTATATGATATGTACTATGTATTGTGGTGATTGGATATGTATATGTATATAAAAACCAAATCCCTCATTAAAATATTAAGTCTTATATGCCTTCCATTAGCGCCACACATGAAAAGCTCGATCGACCAAGCGTAGGTTACGCCAAAGCGTGGTGCGCCGTCTATCTTGTGGAAGTGTGAAGGGTAGACATGTAGGTTCTGCCAAAGTAGGGTGCATGTTCTACCGTGTCGGCTTTTGGGTTAGACTTAACTAGTGATTCTTAGAGCGTCTAAGCCCAGAGGCAAGGAATGTTCATGGCAAGGAGTTGTGCATGTTCATTCAACAAGAGTTGCATATGATGCAATTGGCAAAAGTTGCCTACCTGAGAGATTTAAGTTGTGGGCGATCAGCCAAAGCTGACTCATGACTTAGAGGATTTTAGGATCTTGCCCACTAGAAGGTTGTACGCTGCAATCTTCCGAATTGATGGTGAGGGATATCAATTTGAAGTAAAATAGTGGGAGCGATAATTAATTAAAGGCCTAATTTTATCGTCAACTTTTCAAATCAATCAAACAAGTCAAAAATGAGTTTTTGGACTAAAATTGCATATATTTCCTTTTTGTTAAAATAAATGGTTAATCAAAAAATCATTTTATTTGCGATCGGTCTTTGAAACCAACAAATTAAATGGGAATAATTCCACGACTGGTTAGGATGATGAGAAGTGTTCTCAAAGAGCAAAAGCTCCAAGTCCTAGTTATACCAGAACCAGATGAACTCGATCCCACCACATCAATGGCTGAAAGTATGCTTATGGAAGCATACTGAGAAAGACATTGATGATGAGTGCTTGATGTTGTGTTCTCTGAACTATGAGTTGCAGAGACAACATGAGACATATGATGTCTCCAAAACACTGTCCTAGTATGGCATGACAGAAGGAGATCCAGTAAGGTATTCACACACTCAATGTGATTGGGTATGTGGAAAGACCTGACTAAGAAGGATTCCATCTGAGCCAAGAGTTGGCTATTGGTATGATACTGCAAATGTTGCAAGGATCATACAATTCATGATAAGCTACAACATGAACAACTTTGACAAGCGTTGACAGAGTTGTTGGACATGTTGAGGATAGTAAAGGCAAAGATGAAGAAAGACAAACCATAATCTTTGATGTGATCAAAGAGAAAGGTAATTCTTAAGGGAAAGGATAAGGGCAAATCTAAGAAGTGTTCTGATGCTAGCCAGAAATCCAAGCCGTCTTCAGCCTCAAGGCACATGGGGAAAGGGTGTATGAGGGATTGCCCTCTATATCTGGAAGAACAAAAGAAGATGAAGGAGGGGATGGAGATCTCCACCTAAGGTATCATGAAATGAACCACTTCTTTATCCGAGGTATATGATACCAAGATATGGATATGTCATATATGATATGCAATATCCGCAAAGAAGTGATGGCCTTTGTGAAAGGACCAAGAAAGAAGTACCCATCATTGGAGCAAGTGTTGCTGCCATAGATAGGAGTATCTTTCAGTTTATTTCAGCCTAAAGGGCACGAAATAGAGTTGAGAACTGCTATTTCATATATTGCCAATAGATAGAAAAACTTTATTATTGCATATTGTATGACAATGATGGCAATTAATAAAGTTGATGTTTCAATCTTAAAGATATGATCTTTGTGGCAATGCCTTGTTTATCTTGTGATATATGGTATGCATAAGATAAAATGATACCTAAAGTTATTGATAACTCAAACAATCAAATTAGCATCAATCATGAGAAATTCATTTCTAGTTTCCATATGATGGATAAACCTAGACTCTTTTGGTTAGAGAACCATTAAGAGACATGAATATCTTTGACATGATTAATCAATCTTCACTAAAGGTAGTGGGAGAGTGATTATCCTATTAGGTATAATACATGTGATGTATTTACATACCAATTGGAACAAATGCTAATACTTCAAATGGTGTTTAGAGAAATACCAATATGAACATCTTGAAGTGTTCAAGATTGTCATAGATGAAGTACAAATTTGGTAAAGTATTAATTCTTGATGAGATCAATGTATGAAATACTTGGACCAAATGTTTGAGATCCTTATGAGTGATTATGATAGTGTATCATAGTGAACTCATGATTAAGGCATGGTGATGTCTAAATCAAGTAGGAATCATACTCTAAGGAGTTAGAGAATGATTATTGAATAACTAAATTCTACTTAATAAATAAATACCCCACACTAATAAAAGAAATTAAGAATCACAAGGGTTGTGAGTTCTTATATCTTTAACATATACACCTCAATTATCTATGTGATGAGTTGTTCATGTGATGAGTCAACTATCTAGATGAATATGAGGAACCGAATTTTGAGTTATGATCATTACATCCTAAATGATTTCCATGTGAACCATAAGGTATGACCTTCATGGTAGCACTCATTGGATGAAATCCATAAGTGCAAATGAGTCTTAAGTGTTAAGACACATGGATAACATTTTGAGAAGGATGATGCTTGTTGATTGCAACTTAATGACTGAGACATTTGGCATATGGATACTAAAACCACATTCCTATGAGGAATAAAACAAGGATGTGTACGTGACACAACCTATAAGGTTTATGAATCCACTAATGCAAATGAAGTCTATAAGTTACAATGGACTAATCAATGTGATTGATTGAGTACAAGCAACTCAAAATTAGATCTTTACTTTGATGATATAGTCAAAGGGTTTGACTGATATGTCAAAGATAAAGAAGGGATCTGTGATTTAGTGGGAGCGTATTCACATTCCACATATTGATGTGAAATGAAATTGTTCTAGAATGGAAATCCAAAGTGGAAATTATCTTTAAGGAAGATAGAGATGTTTCCTATATGATAGGAATAGAGATATATAGAGATAGTTCTCGAAAAATCTCTTGACCTGGAAAGAGAAAGCATACATTGGCAATCTGTACTGAAGGGTTCAGTATGCACAGATTCAGTGGGAGAAAACTTGTCCATGCTACATGGAATTAGTATCCCAATGCCAAGTGTCCAATTCTTATGAAGAATGGGAACACTAAGAATAGATATGGAACTATCATGTATGTAATCATCCCATTGTCTTGCATGTATGACATGGCAAGAATAAAATGCATTCATCATCTTGTATGTGGGACATAGCAATATGATGTGCTCATCCTGATAACTCGTATGTAGGACATGACGAGTGGATGTCTGTCTACTTCCAGTAAGGGTTACTGGAATACCATAAGAACTTGATAAGTACTTGGGAAGTACTAGTTCTATGGAGATAAGGAAGAGTTTGATGTAAAGAGTTACATTGATGCGAACTTCCGAAAGGACAGAAAATTGATTGCAAAATATACATAGGATGTATAAAAGTGAAAGTTTGTTGATTATTGGAAATGTTCCAATAAAACCATTTAAAAGGAAATGCCGAGTATCCATGTGTTAGAGAACATCGGTGGATACTATATGGATCTAGAAGTTCATGAGATAAACTTATAGATATTTCGGTCATTGATGACAAGTCTGGAATCCTTGATCATGCAATGTGGCTAAAGGTTAGCAAAGGAATACTAGATCGCATATTACGACAACTCCATCTCATACGTGTGACGTACAACGAAGAGATGAGAGGCATGCAATTTATACATACTTTGGCAAGGTGTTTCCATTACTCACTATGTTCGCACTAGAGCACAGTAACATGTGGGACATGTTTGAAGATCACTATGAATATGATTCAAGGGTGATTGGCTCGCAGTGCAAGTGGGAGTCTGTTGGTATGTATGCCCTGAGAGCCAATCATGGGATGATTGGTGGGATACATTAAGATTGATTTGATAAACATCAAAGGCAAGCTTCCAATTCTTTCTGGTTCAGTCATATGAGATAGTGATAGAACAGATTGAATGTCTAGAGAATGACAGTACTCAATGACGCATGCCTTCAGGTTCATGACCTGAACGATGAGATCATACGGATGTTAAGAGTTTGTACATTCTTGTTATGTCCCTAGTCCGATGTCATTGTGGAAGGTAGATAGACAGCAATGACACACAAGACTAGATTGTGGTGTTGGTTGATGACAGAATCTCATTAGTCATGATATAGAGATATCAAACCAAACACATAGGTACTTGTTAGAGAACAAGGTACCGGACAGACCCACCGTGAGTTTGACACATGGAACCATGAGATGGTAGTCACAGTCAGTACTCACAGTGATGGTGGTGAGTGTGATTCTTTGACCTGAAATCACTACACTCAACACATGTCATTGGGCACACTTTGACATCATCAAACGCAGTCCTGAAACATGGGTTATTATAAAGGTGATGATTGGGTGGCTTTGACACATGGGGCTTTTGAGGGGTGAGTGATAGATATGGGATTTGTCCCTCCTTAGGGAGTTTGATATCCAAGGCCACTTGATGAGTAGGATTGAGATAGGCGTGCGCACGCATGTGTGAATCAGTATGTGATATTGATGTCATACATATCTCCTTCAATCTACTCTGAGATCAAGAAAGTGAATGAACATTGACAGGATGACTGTTCCATGCCTTGAGTTCATTCGGGATATCAGTGACAAAGGAATTATACATTCACTGTAACACCATTCATGGATTGTAGGATGAAAGTTGTTCTCCAACTTTCTACTTTCACTTGGGTAGCACTGATGTGTGACTAGGCACCGCTCTTTGCTTGTGAAGTCATAAGTGTTATGGACTTTCACTGCCAACGTGAAATGGACCTGCAGGGTCACACACATAGGATTTAACCTGGAAGAGGAGTTTTGTCCACAAGCAACGTTTAGATTGATTACTAAAGGAGTTTAGTAGTTCAGTTAAACACTCAATCAGTCGATGACTCAATATCATATGGTTCAAGGTGTTGGACGCATTGATTGGAGTATCAGATTGATTGAAATCACATTTGACTGATTCTGCACAACCTGTACTCCCAACCGATCGGTTCAAGTGTTGAACCGGTCAGATGAGGTTGTTGAATCGGTCGGCTCAAGTGTTGAGCCGATCGACTCAAGCCCAGGGTGAAACGAGCGGTTCAAGTGTTGAACCGATCGGTTCAACTGGTGCAACCGAGCAAGTTGGGAAAGTCAGGTCGGTGAGAATTTTCCTTGCGTTTCACTTGCCCAATTTGATTGGAACAAGGATTGGTATTCGATACCAATTAGAAACGAAAGTTGGAAAGTCAATCGGGAACTGATCAGGACCACGAACCGACTGGTTCAGAAGTGAACCGATCGACTCATGGGTCCCAACCGATCGGTTGGTGCTCCAACCGACCGGTTCAGGTCCCCAACCGACCGGTTCACTTGTGAACCGATCGGTTCAGGTTGCGAGTTGGTTGCTTTTTGTGGAAAATCTCGAACCCTTCTACTCCTGCTTTAGTCCCATATTGCCGGGCACAGAGAACCCTGTCCCATGACCCGCCTATATATATAGGGGTATTGGGGGCTTATCAGAGTACAACTCAATGCAAGCCGGTTGCTTTGCGAAGTTGTCGTTCTCTCTGGTTTTGGTAACCATGAGAGATCCCGAGCAAGTGCTTCCCGCAAAAGGGAGGTGCAGCAAGGGAAGGACAACTGCAGTTGCAACTGGCAGCAGGAGAGTGTGTTGGCGACTAGTACGTCAACAGGAGGGTGCGACTCCTTCCACTTCCTTGTCGGACAAGGAGTGTGGAGTTCCAGGTGGTCCGTGTGGACTACTACAGAGGCGGGAGGACACTGCCGCTCAGGAGGACAACTGTCATCCGACAGTCCAGTAGGAGGAGGAGTCATCAGTCCCGGTGCGACCAGGAGCTGCACAGACGCCGTCCAAGACCGGAGTTGAAGACCGCGCAAGGCGCGAGGTATTGTCGCCGAGCAAGCCTCGGGACAAGGTATGATTCCGCAAACCATCCTTTCCTATTATATAGACGTTGACGCGTTTCCTCGGTATGGGTTGGGGGAGAAAATTTTTGTTTCCACTGCCTTCTCTGTCTCCCCTAAAACCCAACATCATAAGTATTCAATCATACTTATATTTTCTCATCATTTATCATTAAATGATTAACAATACAAGCATGTATTTCTCTCTCATTCTTAATAGGATATCAAATACATCATACTTTTGATTCAATCCTCCTCTTTGAGGAATATTAGTCCATCATTAACAATTCACATTGTCTTTCATTTAACACCACGTTCAACATATGTCACTCAATCAATCACACATGATTGAAGTGTCACTTCCATATTGGTATCAAGATGTGTGTGTTATCATATTATACTTTAAACACATCCTTTACTTTATGTCATATATTCATATCGGCATGTGGTATAACCACATCACCATATCATGTTTTGAGGGTGTGAACCCTAATCAGCATATCATGTACTCACATCAGATGGACTATCACTTAGATCTTATTACTTTAGATTAGTTTTGTATTAGGTATGAACTAGATTCTTGACCCCATATCAGATATAATCTTTGTGTTTAGTGCCATATCATGCATAATATATGCCCCATATCGAGAATCCATATTGGGTAACAAATCGGGCATCCATATCGGGTATCATATCAGACATCCATATTGGGTATCATATCAGACATCCATCTTAGGTAGCATATCGGGTTACCATTTTAGGTAGACCCTGAAACTCATATACCCTTTATTCTTTCAAGGATCAACCTTATCATATAATTACTTGACAAGCTAATGGTCTTATTAAATTCTCATACCACCATTCATTACACAAAAATGGGAGTATATCGGATTCCAATCCCTCATATAGGGTTTTCCACTAAATAGGTTACATCATGCCATATCGTGCATGAAGTATGAGTTTAAACTTCATATCGTTCACAACATAAAAGTAGGTGCTATTATTTATCAATATAGATATATCATTCATCTCATACATGTGGTATCATCCACCACTCATCTCGGTTTACCCATCATCTCGTGTTTCCAATTCTATGTTGATTAGAGTGTTCATTACCTCTATGTCGTGTAAGAGGTGTAGACTAGACTTGTATCATGCATAAGGATAAGTGGGGTATCTCTCATATCATGCAACAAGCATGACTCATATCATGTATGATCTAGCCTCCATCTTCATATCGGGTTAACCCCCTCTTGGGTTTCATATCGGGTTGAGGTGTTTCAAGCATATCGGGTTACACTTTGTTCTTGAATCCATCCTGATATCGTGCATAAGTATTTTATTCATTTATTCATATTGTGCACCAAACGTGTGCTTCATGATATCATGCACAAGTGTATGATTACATGATCATATCGGACAAGAAATACTTGCTACCTCCACTCATATCGGGTTACTCAAATTAGGGTTTCAACATATCAAATTCCTTGAAGTGCCTACTTGACACTATATCGTGCATGGAGACCTTACTTGCCTCCTTGTCGTGCAAAAGGGTTATGGTTAACACCATATCATGTTCTAAGATAGTAGCTTCATCTCCTTATCATGAAAGGGGATGCAATCTCACAAGCATATCGTGCAAGTGATGCAAGTATAATACCCATATCGGGTTAGAGCTACTTATGTGTATGTTTGAACCCAATATCACTTTATAAAGTGATACCATCTTCTTCAAGCTCTAGACCTCCGTTCTAACAGTTAAAGTTCATGGAAACATGTCTAGGAAACTACTAGAACTCATAATTTCATCAATTAT
This sequence comes from Alisma plantago-aquatica, assembly GCA_963693085.1. NCBI lineage: Eukaryota > Viridiplantae > Streptophyta > Magnoliopsida > Alismatales > Alismataceae > Alisma > Alisma plantago-aquatica. The sequence goes on along the minus strand of OY856412.1, from coordinate 1,060,146,743 downwards.
TTCAGAAGATTTCAGAATTAAAAGTATTTCATTTAAGCATAGAAATTTAGGTGATGAATGATAACATCATAGGGATCAAGTTATATAACCCGTCTTATGATCAGCTTCAAAGCTCCAAGATCCAAAGATCCACGTACTAAGGCTGAAGAATAACTTCTCCAAGGTCCAGGGCTTGTTCAAAACTCCTCCATGGACAAGAGATCACCATAGTTAATCACTTGGTGAAGGAGGAAAGAAAATAATATCCATAACCTGATATCCTACTTCAACCAAGGTTGAAGGTGACCAAAGCCTTACCTAAAGCTTGGTTCTCGATCTCTCCTAGCTTCTTGATCTGCTTTGCATGATACCTAAGGGTCTTTGCATGATATCTCCAAGGGGAGTGGTTATGAGGATTGTAAACTTTCATAAGTTGGTGATTGGTGAAGTATATATACTTGGATTCATGAGATAAAGCATATAAGAGGTGTCTTCACCTTAAGCTACTAGATGACACGTGGTCATGCATGGTTGACACGTGGCCATGCATGCACACGTGTATATCTTGCCATGAAAAAGTATTGGGGATAACCTAGAAATAATATATCGGCCTTTACTTATCTTATTGGGCAAGTTATATCATCTTTATCTCATTAAACAAGCAACCCGATACATTTTTTGTAAGGAACTTTACAACTCATCATGGGCCACCTCCTTGAGGTGCTCTGCCCATCATGGCATTTTCCAAGGCTCAACAAACTGATAGGAGGCTCCTACTTTGGCTCCTTTGCCTATAGGGCTCCTTATATCAAGTCTACAACTCGATATAACACATATAAGGCTCTTGCCTTCAACTCATTCTTGGTCTTTCATTACCAAGAGTATCATCACTCAATGGTGATTCAAACATAGTGCCCCCTTCTTTCTCTTTCCTCCCAAAGATACATAGAGAAAGTAGGGTTACACTAGATGTGGTGATTTTGCATTCTAACCCTATTCATTGGGTAAATTACAATTTGTACCAAAATTCATGCATACAACACATGCATTATTCAAACAAGTTATAACTTGGGATTTAGGCTTTCTACAAGACACCACTTAGTATAATTCTCTTTCTTATGAAATTAAAACACTTACAACACATTCCACATGTGATATTTTGCACTGTAACCCCTCATCTTGGATAAATTGCACTTTTCACTTAGACTTTCATATAATGCACAATTAGTTTGCAATTAAGCTCAATCTTTGAAAACAACTTCACAAGAAGCCTTAATTAGTTTTCAAAAGATTAGAACCAGTTGGTAAGTAACTTATTTAAGGAAAACTTCTAGGGTTAGGCCATAACCCAGGTCAAGGGTATTACAGATATGGCTTCCTTGATAGATTGTTTTGAGGCCCTACCTTCCTTGGTAGATGAAGCAACATGGGTGGTACATGGCAACGTCTACATTAAAAGGTTGTCTTAGGTGTTTGGTGGTTATAAGTGAAGAGTTAAAGTTCAGAATAATGCTAGAGGGAGGAATGGTTTCATATAGAATGAGTTTGATAGTTATTCTTTTACATTTATATCAATAAAGGGAAACTAAAATACTACTACACTTTTCATTACATTAACCAGTTGAATCATTTATAACCAATAATACTAAGGGGATTTAGATCAGTGTGTATGCAAAAATAACATGAAATGATTTACCGCAATAGTTTGAGCCATAAGAAGTAGTATGACAACAACAAACTAATTATTTTCAATTACAAAATATTATAAGAAAACTAATCAAACTATAAGAGTTCAACTTCATAGCCCACAAAGGTCACCACCTTGCCATATGAAGCTAGATAATAGGGCCTTTATAAAGATTATGTAGAAATTTTTAGGTAACTATAGCCACCTCATGGTTGACTTATGGTTTCAAGTTAGTCTTAAGGGCAAGAGAAAAAAACATCTTTGCTTGGTAAACACTTTTAGGCCTAGTTAATTTGTCTTAGTAGGTAAAACCAAGTAAAATCAAGGGAATCATATAAATAAAGTAGGAAATAAGAAGTAAATGGAACTTAAAGAACTGGTAAACTAAAAAAATTGAATTTGGCTAGTCTAAAATCATATTAAACACGATAATCATTAATGTTAAACATCATAATGTAGCAAATGTGGATAATGTAGAATCACATGGAAAACATTCATACAATCAACTCCCTAGAGAAGTAGCATACATAGAATGGAAGATATGAACTTGTATCATTTTGCTTTTTGTTATTCTAATATATATATATATATATATATATATATATATATATATATATATAGTATACTTTTAACTCCCCACACATGGACATTTTGATATAGTTATTTCCTTCTATGCTTATATGCTCACTTTAACTAGTAATGTACTCTTTTTTGAGTGGGTTGTCCACATTAGTCATGGATATCCCCACTCGTTGCATCAAAATCTCACAAATATACAATTTTACCCCAAAAGACTAGTGAAGTAGTTAAAGGCTGGTTTTGTCAATGCATGTGACTTATGGAAGACTACACATTGATATGATCATATGCATACTTGTATCCTGGTGTTGTGTTACAGATGGTGCTAAAGACCATGGTTACTCTAGGTCCATTCACCAAGATTGCACAATTTTGAAATATTGATTTGTAAATATAGTTAGTTATATATACCTATCACCTCATGCCTTTGTTATTGGTTTCCTTTTGTAATCTTCAACTTCAAACATTGTCTGGTTTTGACAATAACGTGTTTATTTTATAATTTTTTTTAAATTTGTGAGTAATTTTGGTTTGGTAAATGAAGAAGTGAAATTTAGTGGGACCTAATATGGTGACCCATTTGAGGTACTAGGACTTATGTGTTTACATTGTAGTATTTGAGCATATGTTGAGCCTCTAGGGAGAATAAGATATAAAAAATAGTGTGTGTTATGTCAAGCTACCTAATCTTTTTGGAAATTTGTTATAGTGGTTTAAACCTTATAATGCATGAAGAAGAACTGATTCTTACATATATTTTGTCGCATAATGGTAAATAATATTTTCAATCAAGACATTTTGGTAACCTGGCTAGGTTTTTGTGTTTACGAATTCATTTTCTAGCACTCTACTAATTTTTCTTAGAATGCTCTAACCAATTATTCGTACAAGGGTTCTTCCAGGAAAAACTCATAAAAAGGAAAATAAGTTACCTTCTAAAGGAAGTGTATATATAGAGTAATATAGTTCATGACAAAATATTGCCACTAGGTTGAAAAAGTTTATAGCTTTACAACTAATCAGGTTTTTAGTTTAGAAGTTAAATGGAAGGAATGTAATACACAAACATAAATATATATCCTATAAATCAGATTTTTTTTTCTATCAAATTATCAGTATACATACGATAAACATTTGAATATATGTTAATTCATTGGTAGTTGACACAAATTTACCGTGCATAGAACGCAAGTGCACACGTCAGAGTAATATAGGCCTTTGTGAGGCCCGAGTCGAACTCAGGGAAATGTAATTATTGGTAGACTACTACTAACTACTTGCAATCAGCTAGACCGATTAAAATGATTTGAGAGTTTATTGAAAAAAAAAACAGAGCAATCGATTAAATGTTTGGTTTAATCAATTCAAATGGGAATCTTTAGGATTGCGGTTTCACCACATGTTCTCGTTGTATTAGTTCCTACACTGTTATCCTAATTCGTCTCTCATTCCAGGTAGTGGCCTGTATTCAGAATTGCTCACTGTCGTGATACAATTCACTACCTAAATCTAGGTCGGTTCCACAGTAGTAGTAACCTATACCCTAAACTAGGTGCATGAAGACCATACTCTGGGTTTCCACCATTAACTGTACATCACCTTATTCAAAGTATTTATTAGTTAATGTAAATTTCATCTCTTTTCAACCGTTAATTCTTCTTTCAAAGTATTTAAAAGTATTAGATTATCATTAGGGTGATCAATCATAATGATATAATGGTTAAAACGAAATCATACCATGGATTTAAGAGGCAAATTATGAAATACTACGGTAAAAATGTCATACAACGATCACCCGGGCTACTCCCAGCCCTAAAGATAAAGGGGATTAGCCCCGCATGTTCATCTCAATGAAAGACATGATGAGAGAAAGGGAAAACATGGGGAAAACGTGAATAGAAGTGATGTGAACCCATGAATGGAGGAGATCCAGACATTCCTCGGCATAGAATGAGCGATCTACAACCTTTCAGTAGTAGGAAACTCCTTCTGCAGCTCTCGAAATGATCGGGGTGTGGCTCTGGGCTCCGTTCTTCTCTCCTCTCCTCCTTGAGACTTGTGCAATGACTAATGATGTCCCCCCTGCTTAGGGCCGCCATAATTAGGTATATGCACCACTTTAGATCGCCAAACGATCACCACCGTCTGATTAGAAACGATATGTAACAAAACCTGATCTGACGGTGTCGATACCATCGACGCGGGTCGATGGTATCGGCCCGTCATAATATCGACGATTCTTCCTTCTTCTGACGTTTCGTGCTGATGCAGACTCGATACCATCGACTTTAGTGCCGATGGTATCGACACCTTTAGGCGTCACTTTTATCACCAATCCAACACTAAAGCTGGGCGAGGTCGATAGTATCGACTTTGTGTCGATAGTATCGACCAGTTGACTGCTGGCTCACTGTAGGTATCTCGCTACCATCGACTTCAGTGTCGATGGTATCAACTCATCTTGGTTCCTCGCGGTTGTCTCACTATGGCCGAGTCGATACTATCGACAGCTGTCGATGGTATCGACAACTGCATGTATTCGTTTTTCCTAAAAATTCAAGATAAATTCGAATCAGCCTTGGTAAAACACATCAATATGATCATTTATAACCAAAAAGATGAAATATAGTAGATTTGATGCAAAATGAGATTATAGACTAAAGCGAGTGAATCATGCGATACTAACCACAAATGTGACTAATAAACACATAAAACACATGTAAAACTAGTCTATAAAAGTGACTCAAAATCCTCGCATCAAACTCCCCTATGCTTAAACATTGCTCGTCCTCGAGCAACAAAACTATAGAATAAAATTGCGAGGGTCAACTAAAGAACATACTATCACAACAGCCACTACCGTATGATTCCCACCAGACAGTCACATACCGACCCTCACTAACCACTGAATGGTAACTACCCTACAGGTGACAATGATCATCCATAATAGATATCCACTTCAAGATTGGTGAACACTATCAAATAAGGCAATTTATATAATAAAATCTTCCGGTTCAGGCTTGGTGCATCTTGTGATCTCCTATCTACGTTGCTCATAACCTAACTACCATCTACATGGAAGCAGATCTCCTGAAATATAAAAGTGAGGAGATAATCACGGGTGGCCTACCATTTTGAGAAACGGGTGGATGAGATAGGCAGTTTATGTAAGAAAAAGTAGCACAATACAGTTTGACATGCAACAGTACAAAAATGACCTACATGATGCTCATGCATATGAAAATGACCTAATGCTTACATTTTAGGTGGAATGATGCATGCACTATCATTCCATCCCAATGAGAGACAGAATATCTATAAAACTACACATGTGCTTGTTCTTCTTATTATGCATGTGAATAAGTTCCTTCCTCCTTCTGATATTCACTTATTATTTTTTTCTTTCTCTTTTCAGCCCTTATTTTACTTAATGAACTAAGATGAAATTTTCACATCTTCGTCTTGGGCTTATTCTCATAACTACTATTTTTTTCATTGTATTTAATTTTCAAAAAGTATGAAACAAGTTCCTTATTTTCAGAAGAAGCAAGGCACATCATGTAAAATGATTAAAAATATGCAAAATGCAACTAAAATGACATTGACATGCATTCTAAAATTTGTGCATGCATGACTATAATGCAACATTTTTTTTCTTTTCATATATGCAACAGATGTAAAAACTAACTACAATGTAATCCTATATACATGATATGCAATCAAGAGATGACAAACTGTAAAGTGCTCCCAAATCTTATTGTGGAGTGTAAATGAGATGAGGTGGATAGATCACAAGATTAATTGACAGAACCATTGGAAGATATTATATGTCCCTCCTTACTGACATGTGTAAAATCAAGGGGTTTCTCTCTTATTTCAGATTAAAGTCCCATTACCATTTGGTCAGTTTAGGCTCAACATCCAATTCCGTCCACTTTCCTTGAATCATAGGCATGTACAGTTGTGGTCTTATGTTTTAAAGTTGACAAACCCAATTATTTTCATAAGTTAAGTGCTCAAGTTCAAACAAAGCAAGCTTGCAATTACATGAAATTTTTTCAAATTTACCCATAACTCCCATGTGAAAAACATAGAGATGACAAATTACATTAGACATCCATGGATACACTAGATAGCATGTGGATCCTAAAAGCTAAGAAAATTGCTAACATAAAAGAAAAGGCAATAAAGGATAAAAATAAAGGAAAATAAAAGATAGAAACTGTTCCATCTCCCCCCCAAGCTTGAATTTGAGTATGGCCTCATAGTAAAAAACAATCAAAGTAGGTGGAACAGTGATACCACTTACTGCTCAGGTGGCGGGTACCGTGGTGGGTACTGTGGGGCGCTGGGATCCCATGATGGATATTGCCCCTGGAAGTTTGGATCATATGGGGGCATCAGTGGTGGCTGTTGGTAGCCCCCAAAGTAACCTTGATTCTAGTAGTGATCATAAAACGGCTGTTGCTACTGCTCGATCCTCCCCAACCGGTCGTAGACCTATTGTTGATTGGCGAACAGCTGACGTTCATTCTCAAAGATATCTTGTTGATTAACATACAACGGATTCGTAGTATCCTGGATATCAGCAAATGATGCAATGTGCTGTTGTTGCGTCTCCTGAATGCTCTGTAGCATGGTGTACATGCCCTGCATAGAATAAACATCCTCTCCTTGTTGAGTGGGTTGTGGTGGCTGAGGCTGCGAGGATGATGATGCACCTGGGTAGAAGCGTGGCCGCTTCCTGGGTGCCACTCGTAAATGAAGAGGAGTAACAGTCTCTTCTTCCTCCTGCTGCTCGTCACCGTCATCATTGTCATTGTCGTTGTCATCCTCGTCTCCTCCACTGTCAGAGTCATCGATGGAAATTATGGGCCATCTGAAATGCTGGGCCCCCTGGATGTTGAAGACGGGATCTGGAAGGGCGCACTCTTGATATTATTTGTTTACGTGGCAATGTGCATATACCACACCATCACGAAATGTCAACAAGTTAGACTGATGCAAATGATGAAGGTTGATAGAGCTTTTACTTAGTAGGGGAGGCATTGAAGAAAGGTCTAGCTCGAGATAGAGGGCTAAAGGAGTGATGAGTCCCCCAAAATGAATTGGGGCCCACTGGGTACTTTTCTTCACCGCCATTACACGTGTTAGGAAGAACGCGCCCCAGTTAAGTTTGCCTCGTGTCAGTATATTATACAAAAAGAAGAGGTCGGTCTCTTGAAATTTACTCAGCAAAAGCACTCCTCGAGCGAAGAAGTTAATACACAACATGCGACCCGCACGAAGGGATGCTTAAAATTAGCCACCGTGGCATTGTGATAGCTGATCGTTTTGCCTTGAGGGGCTGTCACCAGCTGTGTGAACATGGCATCATAATCAACTCGGTTGTCTGGCCGCTGGTGCTGTTTGGGGGAGTGCCACCAGTTGTAGATGGAGTTGAATTGCTATAGAGTAAGATTATAGTTTCTATTGAAGAGCCAGAAAGACACTCGGACTTTGATCCATTCCCTGTCAGAAGCGTTGAGGTCGTTTGGGACAACACAGATATCAAGCGACACCGTAAACTCCACCACCAATTCTTTATAAGTCAGACACTCGCCGAAAAAGGGGTGGCCCTCCACATGATGGGTGACCGCATTGTCGAGCCTGCTCGTGTTTCCCTCCTGGCCATGGAAGACATACATTAGGTTATCCTCAAATCCGATATCTCGGATCATTTGTCTGTCACAATATGGAGTCAATTCGATAGTTCTTTTCATCAGCTCCTCGTAAACTTTCTTCACATCCACAGAAGGATGTGCAAGTCGGGGACGAGGGATGGAGCCTGGCTGGGGCGTAATAAACGTCTCAATCGCCATTGGCATAGCGCTTGAAGATGATGCAGCAGTGTTCCTCCTCATGATGAAAGAAAGAAGATAGAAGAATGGAGCTCGATGAAGATTGGAGTTGCTCAGAGAAGATGATGTCCAATGTCGATGAAGAGCTCGGTGAAGATTGCTCGATTGCTATATGCTTGGTGAAGATCTCCGATTGCTCGGGATGCTTGGTGCAAGAGTTGAGGGGATTCACTCTGAAGGTGTGAATAGAAATGAGAAACTACCCCTCCTTTTATAGATGAACCCGTCGCCACTGTCGCTCCGTCGATACCATCAACGGGGTGTCGATGGTATCGACACCTGGAGTACAATCCACTCTTCACGACCATTGACGGTTGTCGATTGCTTGATGCGGGGGGCCTGGATAGGTGATGTGTTGATGCTATCGACATGGGTCGATGGTATCGACCCATCCCACATATCGACTACTTCATTTTGGCACGCTCCATTGATTTCTTCTCACAGATCGGTGGCGTGTCACATCGATACCATCGACTGGGTGTCGATGGTATCGACTCTTTATGGTTCGATTACCCTCGCGAGGCCCGGGCGTCGCTTCCTTTCTGACCCCGAGTCGATACCATTGATTGGGTTGTCGATGGTATCGACTTCACTGAGAAGAATTCGTCTGTAAATCTTTAGGGATCTCGTGAGCATCGACTTCATTGTCGATACTATCGACTACATTTTTCTTGTTTGCTGATAGCATGTCGATACCATCGACGAGTCCGTCGATGGTATCAACTTAGAAAAATTTCTGTAGTCGCTTCCCTGCACCCATGTTGCTACCATTGGCATTGTGGTCGATGGTATCGACTTTGATTCAGTACTGCACACTGAGCAAAATGATTAGGGTATCATTTTTACACTAAAAATGAAATTAAACAATGAACTTGCAAATGCGAAAGAAAATGAAGGAACTACAAATTAAAACTACCGATGGTTGGGTTGCCTCCCTACAAGTGCCCTATTTTAACGTCTTAGGCTAGACAGAAGGATACCTTTAACCTGGGTTGTTAAAGGGCATCTCTAATTATTCATTTGGCAATTTGAATTCAACTCTATCATCACCAATCCCAAGTGTCAAGTAACCTCTCCCAATGACAGTGATTACATCAGCTGTAGCTTGAAACAGCCTTCCCAATAGCATCTCACCTCCTTCCAGCTCATCCATGTCCATGACCACAAAGTCAACATGGAAGATGAATTTGTCGACCTTGACTAGCACATCCTCACATATACCTTGTGGCTTTACAATGGATCCATTTGCCAACTCAATTGTCATGGAAGTTTGTGTTGGCTTCTTCAATCCCAACTTTTGAAAAGTGGCAAGTGGCATAAGATTAATGCTTGGCCCTGAGTCACACTGTGTTTGTGGAAAATTTTGGCCACCTATGGAACATGGGATGTAGAAACATCTTGGATCTTTCCTCTTCTTTGGTAGCCTTCCTTGGATTATATAACTCATTATTTCATCAACACACACAACATCTGTATCTTTGATCCGTTGTTTCTTGTTAATGATGTCTTTCATGAATCTTCCATATGAAGGAATTTTCTCTATAGCCTCCACTAATGGAATATTAATGTGGAGATTCCGAAAGATCTCAAGAAATTTCTTGAAGTGTCTTTGCTCTTTCCTCGTCTTTAGACTATCCGGGAATGGCACACTTGGCTCCTTTATGCGCTTTTGTGGTGGCACATATGGGCTATTTGGGGTCTCCTCCTCTAATCTTACTTCAATGTCACCCTCTGGCATAGACTTTAGCACGTCATTCACAGTTGGTGTGGCTTGTGGCTTCTCATCCTTCTCGGTGGTAGTAGCTCCACTGCGAAGTATGGCCTTCAGCTGCTCCTCTTGCCTAGGTGTGGGCACGGATGTGATGGGTTCTTGGTGGGATTTGCTGAATGGGCGACAACCTCCTGGTAGTCCATATAAGCTACGGGGGTATGGCATACTGGGTTTAGCCTCCATTTCAAAATGTATTTTGCCCTTTTCATGGACCTCCCCCATCGGTGGCCCTGTCTCCTTAATCAAAGATATATACTTCACTTGATGATGTACTTGAGAAGCTTCTGCATTCCCTACTGGTCCTTGTTGATTTTGATGCTTCATGGTCACCACTTCATTGGAAATTTGGGCCAAAGTCGTCTCCAGTGCCCTCATCTGCGCTCCATGACTTTGCAATGTTTGCCCAAATTTATTCAAAATCTCACCCTGGGACTGTAACTGCTTACCGAACATATTCATCAACTCTTGATTTTGTTTCACTACTTGGTTGAGCAATTCGGTGCTTTTATCCTCCACAGTGGGCTATGGCTTTGCATCCGGGTCTTGTAAGAAGTTGTTTGGATCCTTCCATGAGAATTTTTTATCCTTTCTCCAAGAATAATCATTGCTCCTGTAACCCTGTTGTTGAATGAATTTAACTTGGGCCTCCTCATCAGACTCTTCCTATTTCTCTACAAGTTTCTTGGCTATGAGATCCATTTTGTCTTTCAATTCTTTAATGGCTTTAGAGTCCCCTACAGATCTAACTTGTTCAGGTGCATCTCTGGTACCCCAGGACTATTTCTTTGCCATGTTTTTAAGAATCTCCCAACACCTTGTATCAGTATTGTTCAGAAAGAATCCTGAACCTGCTGAATCTAAGTTGCTTCTGTCATGCTCATTAAGCACGAAATAGAAATTCTTCACCTATTTTTCCTTATCTAACCCATGATGAGGGCATCTTATCAGCATTATCTGAAATCTTTCCCAGGTCTCCGAATAAGTTTCCCCTGCATTCTGAGTGATGTTGTGGATTTTCCTGATTAAATAATTAGTCTTCTCAGGTGGGAAGAAACGTTCGAAAAAACCCCGATCATCTGATCCTAAGTCTCAACAATCTCATCATCCAGATTATGAAACCACTCCCTTGCATTTCCTGCAAGAGAACTTGGGAACAGTTTCAAATACAGTGTCTCCTGCAGAAAATGATCGATCTTGATCATGTCAATTCTCCACGAAGGTGCTTATGTGGGCCACTGGATATTCGTTCTTTAGTCCATGGAATGCTTGAGATTTGACTAGATTTATTAGTGCTGGATCAATTTTATAAGTCGGGATGTTGATTGCCTGCCTCTTGATCGACCCTATTGATACAGAGGAAGAAGATGCCTTGATCTTTTCCCATATCGTCTTTTCTTCAGCCATCTCTTCTTGTTCAGAATCCAAATTTACTCTCTCGGATTGATTCTGAATGTAGTGCTCCTTTTTGTCTGATCCCGAAGATGGGACCTCTGGTAATGACTGCGCGTAGTCTGTGCTACGCGTGCTCACCATGCATTGGTACCTACAAAATGATATATTTAGTTAAGTACATTGCTAGACGAATATAGATTTTTGAAAAAAGACAATCAATTGCAAGAACTAAAAATGTAACTAAAAGAAAATGGTAGCCTAGAGTGGTCTCTTGTAGCACTCGTAGTGCCAACAATTGCCGTTTCCCCGGCAACGGCACCAAAAACTTGACACAAATTTACCGTGTGTAGAACACAAGTGCACGCGTTAGAGTAATATAGGCCTTTGTGAGGCTTGAGTCGAACTCAGGGAAACATAATTATTGGTAGACTACTACTAACTACTTGCAATCATCTAGACTGATTAAAATGATTTGAGAGTTGATTGAAAAATAAAAGAAAAATAAAAGAAAACAGAACAATCGATTAAATGTTTGGTTTAATCAATTCAAATGGGAATATTTAGGATTGTGGTTTCACTACAGGTTCTAGTTGTATTAATTCCTACAAAGTTATCCTAATTCATCTCTCATTCTGGGTAGTGGCCTATATTCAGAATTGCTCACTGTCGTGATACAATTCACTAACTAAATATAGGTCGGTTCCATGGTAGTAGTAATCTATACCCTAAACTAGGTGCATGGAGACCATACTCTGGGTTTCCACCATTAACTGTACATCGCCTTGTTCAAAGGATTTATTAGTTAATGTGAATTTCATCTCTTTTCAACCATTAATTCTTCTTTCAAAGTAATTAAATGTATTAGATTATCATTAGGGTGATCAATCATAATGATATAATGGAGAAAACGAAATCATACCACAAATTTAAGAGACAAATTATGAAATACTACGGTAAAAATGTCATACAACGATCACCCGGGCTACTCCCGACCCTAAAGATAAAGGGGATTAGCCCCGCATGTTCATCTCAATGAAAGACACGATGAGAGAAAGGGAAAACATGGGGAAAACGTGAATAGAAGTGATGTGAACCCCTGAACGGAGGAGATCCGGGCATTCCTCGGTGTAGAATGAGCGATCTACAACCTTTCGGTAGTGGGAAACTCCTTTTGCAGCTCTCAGAACGATCGGGGTGTGGCTCTGGGCCCCGTTCTTCTCTCCTCTCCTCCTTGAGACTTGTGCAATGACTAATGACATCCCCCCTGCTTAGGGCCGCCGTAATTAGGTATATGCACCACTTTAGATCGCCAAAAGATCACCACCGTCCGATTAGAAACGATCTATAACAAAACCTGATCTGACGGCGTCGATACCATCAATACAGGTCGATGGTATCGACCCGTCATAATATCGACGATTCTTCCTTCTTCTGACATTTCGTGCTGATGCAGATTCGATACCATCGACTTTAGTGTCGATGGTATCGACACCTTTAGGCGTCACTTTTACCACCAATCCGACGCTGAAGCTGGGCGAGGTTGATAGTATCGACCAGTTGATTGCTGACTCGCTATAGGTAGCTTGCTACCATTGACTTTAGTGTCGATGGTATCAAATCATCTTGGTTCCTCGCGGCTGTCTCACTGTGGCCGAGTCGATACTATCGACAGCTGTCGATGGTATCGACAACTGCATGTATTCATTTTTCCTGAAAATTTAAGATAAATTTGAATTAGCCTTGCTAAAACACATCAATATGATCATTTATAACCAAAAAGATGAAATATAGTAGATTTGATGCAAAATGAGATTATAGACTAAAGCGAGTGAATCATGCGATACTAACCACAAATGTGACTAATAAACACATAAAACACATGTAAAACTAATCTATAAAAGTGACTCAAAATCCTCGCATCAATAGTCTCAACCTCTCTAAACCAATTCTTAGTTATTGACTATGCATATACCATCATGCGTTGAGTGTTTGACTACTTGATTAGTTATATAATTTGCTAAATTGATTTTAATTTATTTATTTGATTGATGTATCAATCTACCCACACTATGAATGTTTAATTATATAAGACAACCATTTTTCTATTACAAATAATGAAAGTAAAATAGTTGTTTCTCTTGGGATACAGTAATAAGCATGAAAGGGCTTAGAATCTGATGCATTCATTCTAGATATATGGTATTGAAAAAAGTAATTCACCACGAAACCCTATTCATTTTTAATATAAATTAACTAATAATGTGTCTCTTATTTATCAATTATTTAAGAAAAGTTCTGATATTTAACACCTTTAGAGTAATAATTATAACAAAAGTCAAAAATTCTAGTTGCCATTATCCTAGAACTTTCACTACATGCAATATCCATCTCTATATTATATTTATTCTTTTTATAACCAACAATGAGCATTGAATGTGTGTGATAGTTTCATTATTTTTAATTCTATGCATGATTTGACCTTGTGCAATGCTTTTTTGAGTATGCGTGCATGAGGAAGGCACGATGAATAAATAGTCTCCTGGATTTCCAAAAAAAAGAACTAAAATGACATGTTTGAATTACACATGTTTCACTTAGTTAAGCATGGGGCCAATCACTTATGTTTCCTATAAAGGCAACACTTTCGTGGTCTTTTACTAATCAACTTTCACAACCTACACTTAGTTACTCATGATTATTAAAGTAGTGTATAAGGTTTCACATGGATAATTTTATGGAGTAATTATCTCAAATGGTGGTTAGAGGATATACCTTTCAATTTGAGTATTCTTAAGCATCTCTTGAATTGTTAATAAACTATAATCAACCAAATGCCATACCTTTTAGGTATTTTGGGACAATATTTTATGGGAGTGGAGGTTATTATATTCCCATATTAATCAATGAGTTATCTAAGGTTGATCAATGTTGAACTTTGGTTTATCATGTGAGCTTAGAGCTGAAAGTTTCCACATGAATAGAAGGTGGTAACCTTGCAACTTCTATAACTACATCCACATATAATTAAAGTTACAATACTATCATTATTTGTCGTTATTGCGGTAACATTTTTGATCAATTTTATCACATGTTAGTTTATTTTATAGGTTTATATTTTTTTTTGAGATCCTTTTAAAATTGTTACCACCATGATCCACGTCTATTTCTACCCACTTATTCAATCTATGTTTGACATATTTGTTTTACCATGTGCAAGTGGATTGAGTACTCTTGGTCAATTTTGATATGATTGGATGTAACAAACAATTATAAGTGGATCAAGTCCACATTTAGAGTTGTTTTATAGTTAAAAGTTTGTAAATCAAACATGTATGTAATTCAAGTTGTAGACCATTTTATTCACATAAAAATGAATGCTAATATATGTTTTTGATAGAATTAATTATATGTATGCATAGGGGCCATTTTGGAAGGATTTAAGCAAACTTAGCTGAATGATGGATGACAAAAACAAAATTCTTATGTATAAATGGTTACAAAAGGTTGGGGATAGAATAGAATGTCATCACTGTCAAAACCCTCAACTTGATTTAGTAAATGGGGACCCAATCGAGTGAGGGGATGACCAATTGAGTTGATAGGGTGTTTTTGAGTATCCCTCAGTGTGTTGAGCCTGGGGTTGTGTTATCTATGTGCACAAGCTATACATTTATAAACTCAAACACTACCCCACAAGTATATGGGTGCAAGTAATACTATCGAGGTCGTCCAAAGAGATAGGTACTATTAGGAACAAGAGTGTTAGTCTTCAACAATCACAATTTCAAAGGTTGATTTGGTTTAGCATGAGTAAACTAACAAGCTAGAGAAAGCAACTCAACAAAAATCACTTGTATTAATGATAAAACTTTGATGAAGGATTGTTGAGGATAGGGTTTAACATCCACATCATAACATGAATAATAACAAAGATCAAGAATACTAGCAATAACACAAGGGAGGTCTGTATCCTACACCTACCTCTCGGTAGTGTACAACAATCCTAAATTTGTATTCCACTCCCATGAATGTACCTGAATTCGGACTACAAACCATTGTTCCCCAACACATCCCAACCATTCTCGTAGCCAAGATAGCACAACTAAGATATATCTCCTTACTCCTATGCATATCTTCTCAGACTATACAAAGAGTAGAAATCATACATACTAAGTGACCAACAAAGCATGCAAGAAGAAATCAACACCGATGAACCTAGAATAGTGAAAATACTAGCATTATATATAAAATTCATGTTCAAGAAAATTATGACATGCGAATTACTCCCCCATGCCCAAGAAACAAAAGTCGACTCACTCGTGATGGCAATACACAAGTACAAGAGATGGAAGATGAAAATGAACATGACTAGAGAACAAAAAGATCAAAGGAATCCATAAGAGAAGAGGAATAAGTGGGAAATATAGACTAGAGACAAAGTTCCACCCTCGATAAAGCTTCTTCTCCAGCAACCTTCTCTCTCAAGGGGTTGGAATGAAGAATGGAGGTCCTTGCTGAATTTGCTAAAGAAATGGAGTAGAGAAAGGAGTTCTCTCTCGAGTAACCACCTCTTCTTCCCCAAAATTGCCTCCCTTATACGCTGGTCCATTCTCTAGTTGAAAACTTTTCTAAATGACGAGATATAACCGCCCCATATGTATGCTCTCGTATTTAAAAACTAGATGCGGTTATTTTAAAAACTATAGATTTCAACTGAGACACATCGTGTTGATGGAGGTACACAATGTGTCACATTGAGACCTTTCCCGAAGAGTGCAGTACGTGAGGTCTGAGAGACACAACGTGTTACTATTAGCTAGTGAGGACTTGGGCAGATCTAATCGAATGAAATATGGTATGTGCTAATAAACACACATTGTGTCTTTTGGTAGAATTTTTAGCGAGATCTTTTGACTGATCGAGCATGACACGCTATTTGAGAGACACGCCACCTTGTTTTTCTTTAGGGAGAAAGAAACCCATCTATAAACTCATAAGCAGTGTGCTTAAATGCACACGACATGTTCCCATTAGAAACTTCAAGAAACTCCCTCTTATATGTGCAATCCCCTAGGGAATCCAAATAAGGTCAGATTTCAGTTGAAGTGACCCTATTTCCTCGTCATTGTTATGTACCTGTGGTCACAAAAATGAAATGAGTAAACTAACTTAAAAGTGAGAAATATAGAATGAAATGAAATGTGCATCCAAAAATGATCCAAAAAGTGACATGATCTGTGCACATCAAATCCCCCTAAGCTTGAACCATTGATTGTCCTCAAGCAAATAGAAATAGACATATGGCTAAAGATAAATAGATGGACACAACATCAAATCCTCATGAATTTGAATTGATAAATCAGGGGGTGGCAAGTTCATCATTTAGATATGTAACTAATAATGAAATCAATTCTAATTCTCAAGATAAGAAATTTAGTTCAAATAGATAATCATTTAAATAACCATCCATCTGAATTGACATTATTATTGAAATCATAAATATTTTCAATCTTGGCTTATGTTGTACGATACGCAACTACTACTTTAGGCTTACTCACATGTGGAATACTATTTGGGGATTCATTTCCCTCTTTAATATGTGATCTCCAACCTTCATTGAGTTGGTAGAAAAAGTGGGTGACTTAGACGTCTTTTACGGAGTTTGAAATTTTCAAAGCAAGATCAAAATCTTCTTTTTAATGTGAATCAGGTACATGCTTTGGAACCACGTGGTTTTGTGCTAAATAACCTCCCAAAATTATTAAAAAATTTCATGAAGATGGATAATACAAAATGTGGAAATTCATTCATTTTGGAAAAAATTCTCAAGTGGAGCAGTGAAAAATACAATATAAAGTTGGCAATGTGATCATACTGCTAATTAAAGTTATAAAGTTGAGGCATTCAAAGCATTTGGATTATTACATTATTTAAGCATGAGTGAGATATGTGTAGTTCATGTTTAGCCCAAAATACTTATATGTAGAGATGAATAGCCATGATTGAAAAATTTTCAATGAGGATGATGCATGTCCAACTATCATTATGTAGCCATTATCTTAATGTAAGTAGATGGTTCAAACATAGGAGATATATTGACCACAACTAAACTATTGGCTCGTCATCATGTAAGATTTCAACTAGAAAGGGTGAAACAAATTGAGAAAAACACAACCAAAAATAAATTACAAAAACAAATAACATTAGCAAATGGCATAAACAAAAGACATGAAAGGGAAACAACTAAAACTAAAAGTACTGCTCGGTTGCCCCCCCTAAGATTGAAAGTGCAGTGTCCTCACTACATTAATCAAACTTAAATGGGTATCACCTGGGTACCTTCCAGGATGAATCAAAGTGAAGGGCCAATGCCTTCATGTCCAGTTGGAAAATGCTGGCTTAGAGTGTCATCATCATCAGTAATGGGAGTGAAGGTCGGCTCCTACGGTGATGGAAGTGGTGGTGGAGGCATGGCATAGTGTCCCTGAGAGATGTGTTACATATCCATCCTCTATAACATGATGTGCATATCAGAGTAATGTTGTCTCATCTAGTCTAGGCGGGTGTCTTGTTGATCGAAACAGTTTTGGACATAGCCATATAGATATTGCACGCAAGGCATAGCCCATATGTACTTCGTATGAGTGTTAGTGGAAGGAGTGGGGTTGTGATTCTTTTGCATGCGAGGCTTCAAGTTGTTCTTCAAAACCATTCTCATCATCAAGGACAAATTTCCAGTTATCTTTTTTGGTTAAGGTGACCCCCTCAAGATCAGGTAGCTCAATGTATTCCCCATGACCATGAAAATATTGCTTGAATTTGTCATCATCAAAATTATGCCTAAAATCAGAATTGAGGATATTAGGAACCGGTGGTCTACCTTGTTGTTTTTAGGTATAATATACAAACCTATCAAATCTACATTCACTTTGTAGAAAATATGGATAATTAGCTCCCCAATCATAACATCACCCAATTTCTTGCGTCAGACTTCAAAAAACTAGTATAGGATAAAGTACCATGCATTGATCTTAAAATGGTGAAACATTGTCCATAAAAAGAAGGTTTTGTTTACCACAAACCCCTTGAGTTTGTTTCCTAGTAAAGACACATGTGGTAAGTGTTGGGAAATATGGGTACATAGTAAGGTAGTAGAAATAATTTTTTATCTATCCATATTCCCCATAACAACAAGATCACATCAATAACTAGGAAATAGGAAACATAATTCACTACTACAGAACCTACCTTTAGTGTCAGTTATTTAAGGCCTTTAGTGTCGGTTTCTAAGCGACACCTATGTGGGTGACACTAAAAGCTCACCCATTACGAGTCGATTCCAAAACTGACGCCCAAACTCTTCGCGCGCCACCGAAATTGCGCCTGTTTCCTGTGGCGCGAAGGTATAGGCATCGATTATTAGATAATAAACTGACACCATATACCTTCACGCCATAGAAAGGGCGCCATCTTGGCCACTATCAGCGTCGGTTATTAGATAATAAACCGACGCCATATACCTTCGCGCCACAGAAAGGGCGCCATCTTGGCCACTATCAGCGTCGGTTATTAGATAATAAACTGACAACATATACCTTCGCGCCCCAGAAAACAGACGTCAATTATTTATATAAAACCGACACTATAACTTTGTGTGTCGGTGTTATACAAATAACCGACGCCTATTGTTTTTTTTTTTCTGTCAGTCTGCACACCTGTTGTGGCTGGTCGCAGGATGAGAGACCTGCAGTTAACTGCAGGTTTTATGAAATCCATTGATATCAGCCAACAACAGGCCACAAACCTACAAATTTAACAACAAAAATTCACACATGCATTTAGCAATACAACCTACAGTTGCATTTTATTTTCACACATTTAGAAACATTCATGTAGCTAGCAATCTGTAGTTCCATTCATTCACATTCACACATGTAGAAACATTCATATAGCAACCAACACTTTCATTCATTTTTACTCAGACACATGTAGAAACATCTAGACATGTAGAAACATTCACACATATATTATAATTCAGAAATTCATTTACAAAATATAATTCTTTAGTCATTATTCGCTATCAACATCCCAATTATATTTTAAAACCCCCACTATTTGTATGGCTGTTTCCCATTCTTCTCTTACTTCATTTAATTCTCCCATCGTATAGGGAGCATGTACATCTGGTAAGTCCGTTCCTGTAGTGGGCTCAACTTTAAACACCTGTACAGAGAATGATGTATATATATAATTAATGAGCTATAAATAAGATTGATATATTTCATATTATCTAATGAGACTATATAATACCTAAGCAATACAATCGATGTCCATACAACATGATAGACTAACACATATATAGTACATAACAACAACAACGTCGAATTTACATACAACACTAGCTTAGTACATATATAGTGGGACTAAGGTGATGATACCACCTGCTAAAATAGGTTACCGACAACTACATGTTACGACTGGGAGGTCGTGATTCAACAACTGTATTCATTAGCAGGCGGACAAACAGATCCACTTGCTAATGCATACGGTTGCTGAATCACGACCTCCCATTCGTAACATGTAGTTGTTGGTAACCTGTTTTAGCAGGTGGGATCGTCACCTTAGTCCCACTATATATGTACTAAGCTAGTGTTGTATGTAAATTCAGAGTTGCTGTTGTTATGCACTATATATGTGTTAGTCTGTCATGTTGTTATATGAATCTGAAGCATTTGTGTGTGCTGCACATTGATTTGGTTAGTAACAATAAAGGTTAATCTTGAATAGGTGAATACATAAAAACGTATATTAATTAAATTGGGAGTGGCGCTTAATACCTTGAATTCATCTATTTTTCTTTGAGTAACAAACTCCTCCCAGTCTTTGGGGTCCAAGTAGTTCCATTGCTGTGTGGCTTCCTTCTTCCTATATTTATTTTTCAAAGAGAATACAAACAAAAATTATTAGTGTAGAGTTAGTGAAATACTGATCAATGTCTAGAATTGGAATCAATCAAGAACCTATTCTCACCATCGCGTATGTAATCTCGGGTGAGATTGGTCCTATAGTTCTTTAGCACCCTCCCACAATGTTTAGCATTTGTATTAACTAGAAGATAATGAAACATCAAATCAGAAAATGATATTGATATTAAAAAAGTAAACATTTAGCTTCAATAAAAAAATATAAACATGCATGCCTCTAAAATTGTGATCTTTTATCAATTAACAATCCTTCATTGTGATCTCCGCGTACATATAAGTCATCATTAGCTTCAATATTTTGTGGAGTTGGCAACCCAACTGAGAATGGACTGGAGTCATCATATTTATCATAGTACTCTTCTTCATCTATAGGATCTTCAATGAACTATCTTTTACCATGAAGAACAACCGACCATTTGTCATTTGTAGGATCATCGATATAAAATACTTGTTTCGCCTGTGATGCCAATATGAATGGTTCAGCCTTCTTGCCAATCTTTTCAAAGTTCACTAAAGTGAAACCCAATTCATCCACTATAACTCCTTTGGTGTTATCAACCCAATTACATTTGAAGAGCGGAATTTTGAAATCTATGTAGTCAAGTTCCCATATCTCTTCAATGACATCGTAATATGACATTTTAGCTTCACGTGGACTCTTATCCTTTGCACTTGCAAAAAACATAGTCGATGCTTGAAGGGTGACCCCACTATTTTGGACGACACTCTTATCATCTTGGCGCTTTGTGTAATATGTGAATCCATTAATGTCATACCCTTCATAAGACATAACAGTCAACTTTGGTTTAAAGGCGAGCCATTTGATAGTTTCAGTAATATCATCTGGTGTTTGAGATAGTTGATGTAAGACTTTATCTTCAAACCACTTAATAAAAGTCTTGTTATGCTCTCTAGCAAGCCACATTGTATTGGCTCGAGGATATTGTCTTTTGATGAAATTGGTATGTTCCTCGATATAAACGTTCACTTCATCCATGTTGTGTAAAATATACAAATGACCTTGTTCCAACTGCTCACGGCTGATTACTTTCACACGTGATCCCAAAATTCCTTTGCCAAATAGCTCGTCAATATTCTTTTCATTATCAGGAGTGTCATTACCACTGAGAAAGTCATTGCAGAAATCCATAACCTCTCTCGCCACATAACCTTCAATAATACTCCCTTCAGGCAGATAACAGTTTCGAACATCACCTTTAAAAATGCTCATGTATCGTTCAAAGGGATACATCCAATGCAAGAAAACCGGTCCCAAGATTTTCACTTCCCTAGTCAAGTGGACAACAAGATGTACCATGATATCAAAGAACGAAGGAGGGAAATACATCTCAAGCTGACATAGGGTAACAACCACTTCTCTTTGCAAATTATCGAGAGTCTTAGGGTCAATAACTTTGCTGCAGAGACTGTTGAAAAAGAAACAAAGTCTGGTGATTGCAAACCTTACATGCTTCGGCAATATAGATCGAATTGCCACGGGCAATATTTGTTGCATTAGAGTGTGACAATCATGAGATTTAAGACCTATCAACTTCAGATCTTTCATTGATACCAATCTACGGATGTTGGATGAGTAACCATGTGGCACCTTAACATTTACCAAGCATTCACAAAAAACTTTCTTCTCCTTTCTAGACAACGTGTAACAAGCGGGAGGTAAGTATGTTCTTTTATTACCCATTTCACGTAATTCTGTTAATTCTGACCTTATTCCCATTTCATGCAGGTCCAATCTGGATTTTATCCCATCTTTAGTCTTACCTGGTATATTTAACAGAGTACCAATGATGCGATCACAGACATTTTTCTCAACGTGCATTACATCGATACAATGTCTGACTGTCAAAGAACTCCAATAAGGAAGATCCCAAAATATTGACTTCTTCTTGAATGAAGAATTGTCACTCCGTGTAGGACATTGTGATCTCTTACCAAATTCATTGACAAAGTCTTTTACTCTTTCATAAACAACCTCCCCTGGTATAGGTTTAGGTGCACTGCATTCCTCATTCAATCCATTGAATGCTTTGCACTTCCTACGATACGGATGGAATTTTGGAAGAAACCTAAAATGACCGAGATATACATTCTTACCGCCATATTTTAGTCTTGTTGAATCAGTGTTCTCTTCACATATAGGACACACTTTAGCTCCTTTGACACTATATCCAGACAAATTCCCATATGCTAGAAAGTCATTAATAGTGCAAAACAACATAGCATGCAAACGAAATGTCTCTCTTCGTGAAGCATCATAGGTCATCACACCTTCACCCCATAGTTTCTTTAAGTCATCAATCAGAGGTTCAAGATAAACATCGGTGTCATTTCCAGGTTGTTTCGGGCCCGATATCAACAACGACAACATTACGTACTTATGTTTCATACACAGCCAGGGAGGAAGATTGTATATAACAAGCATGACTGACCAAGTGCTATGTTGGATGCTCAATGTCCCGTACGGATCCATCCCGTCTGTACAAAGCCCAAGTCTTAGATTCCTGACTTCTTCACCAAATTCAGGGTACAATACATCAATCTTCTTCCACTGTGGGGAATCAGACGCATGTCGTAGGATCCCATCATTATTTTTCTTAACATTTGCATGCCACCTCAAATTCTTTGCATCTATCGGATTGGAAAACAAGCGTTGAAACCGTGATATTATATGTAGATACCACATCACCTTGGTAGGAGAACCCATTTTGGACTCCCCCGAAGTTGTCAATTTATACCGTGACACACCACATTTTGGACAATCTTTCAAATCCGCATAGTCCTTTTGAAATAATACACAATCATTAGGGCATGCGTGTATCTTCTTGGCATCCATTCCCATTGGGCACAACAATTTCTTTACCTGGTATGTTGAGAGTGGCAGCTCGTTTCCTTCAGGAAGCATTTCTTTCAACAAAGACAACAATGACGTGAAGCTTTTATCGCTCCATCTATTGTTAGCTTTCAACTTATACAATCTCAACACAACGTTAAGCTTCGTAAACTTAGTACAACCTGTGTATAACGGCATCTCAGCATCATGCACAATGTTTCTAAAAATGGGAGGTGGATCGGTGTGCTCTACCCCACAACTATCTAGCATCGCATCAACGATGTCTACTGGAACTGGTTCATTCACATCTAAGTCATCGTAGGCAATTTCTTTTTCCACACAAGCACTGCTATCGACATCCACTGGTTTTGGGTTTGAAATCTCTCTATGCCAGTGCCATTCTGTATAGCCTTGTATAATCCCGTTGCACATGACATGAGTTTTGATTTCGTCACTAGTGTTGACTTTCAAGTTGTTACCGCAATGCCTACATGGACAGTAGAACCTATCTCCAGGTTGTTTCCTATGTTCCTCGGCAAATCTAATGAACTGGTCAAGACCAGAAATAAACTCTGGGGTGCAGCGATTGCGAATGGACATCCATGATCTATCCATTCTATGATCAAAGAGAAAACAAGTATATATTAGGACAAGATTAGGGTCTAGGGTTAACAAATACATGTGATGTCATTATTATATATAATAAATGTGTACCACCTATCCATTCTTGAACACCTAATCTCACTAGTAAGTGTATAATTTGTATTGGGTTTTCAAGAAAATTTTGGCTGCATTTCCCCGCTGTTCTCCAAGTACATATGTACTTAGAGAACAAACGGGGAAATGCTGCCGAAATTTTCTTGAAAACCCAATACACATTATACACTAACATCCTAAGAGAGATTAGGTGTTCAAAAATAGTCCCAAACCGGGGACTATCCAAGATTTACTCCTAATGAGTAAATCTTGGACGGGTTTCTAGGCCAACAAATAATGTGTTGGATGGGTTTCATGTAGCAACTTTCAGTTCCATTCCTTAATCTCTTTTTACATCCACACACAGGGGTGTACCCCTAAAAAGTAACTAAACAAAGGGGTTGGTGTACCCCTAAACATGTGCATAATTAAAAAAAAATTAATACAGACATGTCTAGATAGATAGACAACTAAATACTACACCAACATGGTCCCGCATTAGTAACTTCGAGGACTTATCATTGTGGCGATCTTCTCGTGAAGTTCAGAATAGAAAGCAACTATGAGTATTGATTGCTTGACAATTATATTTGTTAATTGGACTTACCGTGGTCTTTTTGATGATGAAGTTGTGTCACGAAGCTCCTCACTGTATTTAGATGAATCTGAACTGACAGGGGCCTCAGATTCAGATTCGTCTGACCTGATATGCGACGACGTGCGCTCATACCGCAGTACATGATCGGGGGTCTCGCAGTTGCTGTTGGTTATCCAAACTTTGATGGAATTATGGCCAACTGGATGGAGAAAAAGCCTGTTGCAACGGACCACATGCATCTCTCCAATCCAATCACGCCAACCGGATTTTGATACAAGATTTCTCTCCAAATCATACTCAACCTCGATAACATGTGAATAATTGCCAAAAGTTAGGGTCACTTTACCAGGCATGTAGTGTCTTCCTTTTAGAAAATGCCAATGTTTGGGTATGACCAATTGGTTTAAGGAACGATCATCTAGGATGATGTCCAATTGTTCTTCAATAGGGAACGTTAACATTGACATAGAGGCCCAGTTCATAGTGACTGTTATGGGTGGACAGAGACTGCATAATATTAGTATTAACAAAGTGTAAGTACATATAACGATGTTATATATTTTCAGAAAAAGTTGTATAACATAAGTTAACCTTTTATTGCTTGTCATAACCAACTTTATTGTGGTAGACATGATAGCTTGAAAAGAAGTCTACATATGTACTTAGAGAACAAAGGAGGAAATGCTACCGAAATTTTCTCGAAAACCCAATACACATTATACACTTACATCCTAAGTGAGATTAGGTGTTCAAGAACAGTCCCAAACCGGGGCCTATCCAAGATTTACTCCTAATGAGTAAATCTTGGACGGGTTTCTAGGTGCTTACTAAAATAGAACCATTATATGGAACTAATCCTACATTATACACATACTTTTCCTGAGTAAGATAATGTGCACTTCATGGAATTATTAAGATCTGAATATATATAAGTTGTTTCTACCTACTTTGATGGGATTTTATAACATTTGAGTCTTCCATTTAAGGCATTAGATGCATATATTGCAGTCCATTGTGTTGAGATAAGAATCCCATGTGATACACACGATTGAGAATCTTTCACGATACTAGGAAAATTACATGTATTGTATAGACAATAGAGGATTCAACTCAGTAGAAGCACAAAATCAGTACCTAAACCCTAAACACAAATAAGTAAATAACTTAAAAAAAAAACGCCCAGCAGCTGCTCGGGCGTGCCTTGGCACCGCCCGAGCAGCCGCCGGAGCAGAGGAAGAAGGAAGAAGGCAGGGCAGGCGGGCATACCTTGAGGGAAGAGGAGAGCAGCGGCCGGAGCACAACAGCCACCGGCGGAGGTGGCGACAAAGAGAGGAGAAGCACCAGCGAGGACACAGAGCAGCGGCGGCGAGGGCACGAAGCAACGGCGAGGGCACAGAGCAGGAGCACGGACGACCGCCGGTGAGCACAGACGGCAGGAGTAGGAGCAGGAGCACGGCCGCCGGTGAGCACGGAGCAGCGGCGAGGGCAGGAGCAGGAGCACGGCAGCGGCGGTGGAGGAGCAACAACCGTCAGGGGCGAGCAAGAAATCGCCGGACCTAACTGAAATCGAGAATGAAAAAAGGGAAAGGGGAAGAGAAGCTCGTGCTGGTGAGCTATTAAGTTGACAATAAGCGTCGGTTATTCTAAAAAACTGACAAATAAACCAACTGTGTTGGTTCTATTCCAAAAACCGGCACCTATACTAGATTATAGTCGTCGGTTTTTAACTAAAGGACAACTGACAACTATTCCTGTCTCGCGAATACCCTTTAGTCGTCGGTTATTTATTTATGAACCGACGTCATATGTCAAATTTTGGAGGTAATTTTTTCGCTGGAATTTTGGTTTTGGCGGTTGATTTTAGGTGTCAGTTTTTTATTAATTAACCGACACTTAATAAAAGCGGTACCCGTGTCTGGTCGACCTTCACATATTGTATGTCGGTTTATGTTATAAACCGACACTGTAGATTTTAGGTGTCCATTTATGTATACAACCGACACCTTGAAAAGTGACTTTATAACCCATTTTTGTAGTAGTGATTTAATTAGTTCATACCTGGCCCTGGAGCAAGTCCATCAGCTACAACTCATTGTAGTGCAACCATCTTCTAGTTACTTGTAGATGACATCTGTGGAGCATCTGTTCTTCACCACACGGACAACTGACTGGAGCAACGTCTGTAGCAGCTCCTGCGGTCTTGCCATAGACTATGGGCTGACGACGTCCTCCTAGAAATGGGAAAATGCCACCTCATATCTATGGAAGTCCACATGACCATTCAAAACTCCTGTCATCCTGCTAGAATAGTCAGGAAGGATTTGTCCCTTCCTTTGTGTACTAGTCACCAACGTGCTCTCCCACATCAATGATTTTCAATTGTTCTCTCACTTGCTATACCTCCCTAGTCGGGTAGGACTTGCTTGGGCTCTCTTGGTTAGCACAACCAGAGAGGATAACAATTATCAGAGCAACTGATTCCCAATTGTGTATGTTGGGAAGCCTCCAGTACCCCTTTATTTATAGGTGGGTTAGGGTCAGGGTGTCCAGTTAATGCACGAGTGGAAGGGATCAGAAGATCATGAATTTTCACAACCTTTGAGTGTTGAACTGGTTGGTTGGAAACCCAACCAGTCGTTTCACATACAAGACGGTCGGATAGCATAGTGAACTGGTGGTTTTGCTATGTTTCTCAATCACATATGATTTGACAATTTGAATCAAATTAATGCATGACATGACATCAATCTTAATCCTTGATGTAATCAAATTTCTCCACAAATTGAGTAATCTCGTTCATGCTAGTCATCCTCTCACTCACCCAACTGTTAGGTTGGTGAGTCAATTCGGTTGGTTCACCTAAGTGAACCGGTCAATTCTCTCCTCAGTTTGGGTAGAACTTAGCCAATTTAATTTCTAATTAGCATGATACTCCAAAAGGCCGTCTCAACACTTCAGTTGATGGACTGGCAGTCTAGTCAGCTAATTTGTTGCTCGTATTGATGAACTAAACACTTTAGTAATCAATTCAATCATCATTCATGATAAAATCCTTTTCTAGGTGAGTACCTATGTGTGTGACCCTATAGGTCCCATATCACATTGGCAGTGAATGCCCATAACTAGCTTATGACATCACAAGCAAAGAGAGGTGCCTAGTCACACATCAGTGCTACCAAAGTGAATGGAAAGTTGGAGAACAACTTCAACCTACAATCTGTGCAAGGTGTTGTAGTAATTGTATAATTCCTTTGTCTCTGATATCTAGAATGTATTCGAGGTATGAAATCATCATCCTTTCAATGTTCAATCCATGTTCCTTGAACTTAGAGCAAATTGTAAGAGAAATATGTGACCTCAATATCATATATTGATATACATGTGCATGCACATGCGTTTCTCAATCTTGCTTATCAAGTAGCCATGGATTAAAACTCCAGTAGGAGGGACAAATCCCATCTACATCACTCACAGTCTGTCTCCATGTGTCACAAATACCCAATCATCACCTTTATGGCAATGCATGTTTTAATGTTACATTTGATGATGTCAAAGTATATCTAAGAAATGTGATGAGTGTAGCGAGTTTAGGTCTAAGAATCACAATCACCACTTTCACTATGAGAGATAACTATGACTACTGTAACAGTGGTTCCATGTGTTACTCTCATGGTGGGTCTGTCCGATACAATGTTCTCTAACATGTCTCTGTGTGCTTTGTTTGATATCGCCATATAATGACTAATGAGATTCTATCATCAACCAACTCATGCTCCATTCTTATGTGTTGTTGTTGTCTATCTACCTTCCACAATAACATCTGACCAGGGATATAATAAGAATGTACATATTCTTAACATCTATATGATCTCATTCTTCCAAGTCACGTACTTGAAGACATATGTCATTGAGTAATTGTCATTCTTTAGATATTCATTATGTTTCTTCAATATCTCATAACTGAGTGAATCAAAATGAATTGTAATCTTTCCTTCAATATTATTAATCAAATGCTTTTATGTAATGTGCCTTCACAATTACCATGTGATTGGCTCTCTGGGCATACTTACCAACAAACTCCCACTTGAACTTAGAGTCAATCACCCATGTATCTCATCCTTAGTGATCTAAACATGTCCACCATGTTTCTTCTGCGTAAGCACTAATCCAATGGGTTAGCAACACATTGCTTTTAGTACATATATTGCATGTTCCTTGACTCTTCACCGTAAAATCTTTTATATGAGATGGAATTGCTTTAATATACTATCTAATATTCCTTGCCTAACAAGTAGCTGCATTGTTGTCATAGTACCACTACCGCATCATAAATAGTTGTAACATATTTAAGTTCATCCAGAAGAACTTCTAGATCCATATAGTATCCACTTCTATGTTCACAACACCATCATACTCGACTTCAATTGATGAATTGTGAATGAATGATCTTATAGTTCAGAACTCTTTCCAACTAATAACTCTTCTCACATAGCTTTAATATTGCGATCATCTTTTGTAATTCTAGGAGCTTGCATCAGTGTAACTCTTTACACTCAACTCTTCCTTGTTTCCATGGTCTTAGCAATTTATCCATTAGTACTTCTCAAGTACTAATGGATGTATTTAAATGGCATTCCAATAACCCTTATTGGAAACTGATATCATTTTGTCATGTCCAATACATACAAGAATATGGGATGAGTACATTACATAGCATACATGATAGATCCAATTGCTAGTGCATATGGCATCTCATTCATGTATTTTCATTCTTCATAAGAATATGAACATAGGGTTCATAAAAGACTGCTCACATTTGAAAAATGGTCAGATTATCTCTCTTAGAATCCCTCATACTAAACTCTTTTAGTATCTTTCTATTTATATGTATTCATACTTAGGTCATAAAACTTTTAAGATCTATCTTTATATATCTCAATCCTTATCTCATAGGATGTTTCACCTAATCCTTCATTGCTGAAGGTGTTTTTCCATGCTAGATCTCAATATCATATATTGGGATGTTATTCCCCACCAGTATGTGAAATATTCATATATGCTCCCACTAAATGTGAAATATTCATATACGCTCCCACTAAATCTTTTGTAATCATAGATGTCATCTTTTGTTGATTCAAGTCAAACTCTTTGACTATTTAGTCAAGTTAAAAGATCCCATCTTTGAGATGTTTGTCTCAATCTTTGCATTTAACCTTGCATCTTATATTGCATTCATGAAGTTATAAACCTTTAGGTTGTGTCACGTATACATCCCTTCTAATAGTCTATTCTAACTCCAACAACAAGCATGGCAATTGGTTAAGGAATTTCTTCATGCTCAATAGTTTGAACTGACTTGAAAACCTTTATAACCAATTTGTCTTTTTTATGTTATCCATGTATGTCTTTAAAATGAAAATCTGAATTTTGCCTTTTAGGTTTTACCCCTTCAGGTAGTAATAGCAAGGACATACCTTGTTAGTTTACATGAACTCCATAATGGCCTTAAGCCATTTCCCAGATTTGAATCTCAATAGTTTCTACTTGATATGTTGGCTCATCATCTCATGACCAATCTATGTGAGTTGTTGGATTCATAATCTTTCAATCTCAGATTCATTCTACTAGAATTATGAGGTTCTGTGTTACATGACAAACTTGAGATTCCACAACAATTTGTGATTCTCACTAGTTCTCTTTGTACCTCTCTATTGACCTCAAACCTTTTGAGTTCTCTTTTTACTCCCAATGATTTTTTGGAACTTAGTTATATATCCCAATAACAAAACACTTTTGTCATTGGATTGGGATTAAAGGTAGTATTCAACAATTATGGGTTGTGGATAACCTTTTAAGAAACTACTTTCTTTATATAGGTTTCAATCCAGAGGACGTATCATGACGTTACCATATACCATATCTCACATGGTGTCTTTTAAACCATTTTGGATGGTACATTGTTTTGGTATTTAGCATATTTCTTTTAAGTAAATTAGAAGATTGGATTAAATGATAATCATATCATGATGATGTGATTCCTTATTTCTGTCCCATCATTAGGTTTAGAATTGATTGTGATACTCTATCACCATCTTTCAAAAGGATCTCAAACTTCTAATGCAAAGTATTTCAACATTTGATCATATCAAAGTTTCTTAATACTTGTATCAAAGTTATACTTTATTTATAATCTCCTTGAACACTTCAAAATATATTTTTGTATTTTGGAGTGCATATCATATTATCATTAGAAAATGCTATAAAGTCTAAGTAACTATCTGTAGCATTTATTCTATAAGATCTTCATAAATCAATATCTAAAAGTTCTAATAGAATGCTTATCCCCCCACTACATCTAGTGAAGGATGCTTTATCATATTGTGCACAAATAAGACTTGCATGTCTCTCATTGGTTCAATAACCAAAAGAGTGTAGATAAACATCTAGATATGCATTTCTCACATGTGTGCTCCAAAGGATAATGCTATAAATTGTTAATTGTTTGAGTTATCAATCATAATCCTTTAGGTATTTATGTTGTTATCAAAAGATTATAAGATATTTTGTAGTGCACCCATACAAATTCATATCTTTGAAACAGAAAACCAAATATTTTATTCATAGGCATCCTTGTTTTTACAAGATACAAGAAATAAAATGTTTCTATTTATTGGCATATTGAAATAGTACTTCTACTAACTCTAGTACATGTCCTGTGGGCTAAGATAAATTCTAAATGTGGACTTAGGTTGTAGTAACTCTTGCTCATCACTGTCCATTTTTGTGTTTTTGGATTTACTTCTTATCAGATCTTGCACATCAACATATGTCCAATCTACATCTGGTATCATATACCAAGATGAAGAAGTAAATTTAGAATTACTTTATAACGTTTGTACCTGAAGTAGAGACCTTTGCCTTTGCCTTGTTATTATTTAGTTCCTCCAACCAGAGGGGGCAATTCCTTCTCCAATTTCTAGCCTAGTGTCTATAGTGACATTTGCCTTCCTTCTTAATTCTTCCTTTTTCCTTGAGGTATGAAGACTTGGGCTTCTGGATAACTACAAAACCCTTCTCAGCTTTGACTTTGCCTTTAGACTTTCCCTTTGTCTTGCTGATCATCATCATAGACTTAGGTTTGTCTTTCTTCATTTGTGCCTAAGTTGTTCTCAACATGCCCAATTACTATGTCAATGGCTTGTCAAAGTCATTCATGTTGTAATTCATGACAAACTGACTATATGACTCTAGAAGAGACTGTAAAATCACATTAGTGGCCAACTCTTGAGCCAAGGGGAATCCCACTCTTGATAGGTTGTCCACATACCCAATGATCTTGAGCACATGAGGACCTACTAGATATCCTTTCGTCATGTTATATTTGAACAATGCTTTTGATACATCATATCTCTCCTGTCTTGCCTAGTCCTGGAACATGTTCCTGAGATGTGTGACCATCTCCATAACTTTCATGTTTGCATGTTGTCTTTTCAACTCATAGTTCATTGAGCACATCATCAAGCATTTGACATCCATGACATATTTAGTATGCTTCTTGTAAGTATCCCTGTCAACCCTGGGAGCATTTGGAAGAGGTTCTTATGGCACTGGCATCTCCAGGACATAGAGCTTGCACTACAGTGTGAGAATGATTCTCAGCATCCTATACCACTCGTGGAAGTTGTTCCCATTCAATTTGTCCTTCCTAAGGTCTGATCACATAGAAACGGTGTTGTTGTGTGTTGTCGTTTGATTCTACAAAAGAATTTTAAATTTTTGTTAAAAAATCATTTTGATTTGATTTGATTACAAAATTTGACGATGTTTATCAGGTATTTAATTAATCATTGCTCTCACTATTTTATTCAAAATGATGGCCCTCACATGTCAATTTAGAATATTGCATCGTACAACCTTCTAGGGAGCCAAGATCCAAAATAAATCAACTATTACCTAGTCAAACTATGCAAACATCCATAGTCAATCATTAAGGTAGATAACATTTGTCATTTGCATCATATGTAATTCTTGGATAGATGATATGCTCTACCTTTTCCATAATTGTGACACCCCGCCATCACACAGACAATGAGGTGACACGCAAAAACGTGCGAAACCACATATTACTGAAAAACATGGGTTAATTAAAACTGTTTGCGGAAATCATACATAAGAGAGCTTTTGCATCCAGATCCTATAGAGAAACATGTTATATAAATATTACAAGCCTAATGTAAGTCCACAACTTATCGGAACCAGCTGTACTATCAGCACCAAAGTCCATCACCTGTTTATACATACATAACGGGCCACATCAGGCCAGCAGTAGGATAAACAAAAGTACAACAACCATACGTCGTGAAACATCGTCAAAACATCTCCGAGGACCTGAGAGTACAAGGATGACTCTAGGACTCTACTACAAAACACCAAAACATTAGCATGTCCATCTCTTGCCTTCTACTGCTCTTCCTCTTGTTGCTCGGCCTCAACCTCGTGACCATCACCACGTCTAGCGTGACCACCTAAAAAGGTTGTAAACCAGTGGGGTGAGACACACAGTCCCAACGAGAAACATAACTCCCCGCCAAAAATATAAAACCCCAAAAGATAAAGCAA
Source organism: Alisma plantago-aquatica (assembly GCA_963693085.1). NCBI lineage: Eukaryota > Viridiplantae > Streptophyta > Magnoliopsida > Alismatales > Alismataceae > Alisma > Alisma plantago-aquatica. The sequence continues at coordinate 1,060,113,687 of OY856412.1, read as the reverse complement.
GTAAAATAGATAATTGACATCAGCAGATAATATGAGCAGCATATACTACTACAGAAATGGCTTATGAAGTCACTTTCCATGCGTCGATTATTAAATAAGAACCGATGCCTAAAACCTACATCGTCGGTTAACAACACAAACCGACATATATCGTATACGAGTGGCCAGACACGGGTATCACTTTCTATTTAGCGTCGGTTCCAGAATAAACAACCGACGCCTAAATTAGCCCGCGAAATCCAATTTTTTCGAGCAAAAAAAATTGCGCCAAAGTATCAGATACAATGTCGGTGTTTTATCTAATAACCGACGTTAAATGAAGATAAAATTTGTGCCAAAAGTTACAATATGGGTGTCGGTTGTCGTAGAATAACCGACACTGATAAGGGTCCGCGCGCCGTCCCTGCCAAAAAAATTAGGGTAAAGGAATGTCCAATTGACGTCGGTTGTCTTTGTATAACCGGCACCTAATATTAAAGGTGTCGGTTGTTTTGAATAACCGACGCCGTTTAGTAACTTAATAGCCCCCACGCACAGCGAACTCTTCCCCTTTTCTCTTCTGTTTCATTGAGATCGCGCGATTTTGCTCTGACGATTCCCGACCTACTGCTGTGTCACTGCCGCCTACTGCTGCGTCACCTGCTGCTGCGTCGCCGCCGCCTACTGCTGCTGCAGCTGCTCGCAACCGCCGCCACCTACCTCTCCTTCTCTGCTCACCACCGGCGCCCTCTCCTTCTCTTCTCGACGCCGGCACCTCTCCTTCTCTGCTCACTTGCCTCCGCGCCATCTCCTGCCGCTGGTGTGCTCACTGCCGCCTCCGTCTCCACGCTGCTACCAGCAGTAGGCCCTCCTTTCCTTTCTTCTTCTTCTTCTTCCTTCTCCCTCTCCTTACCAATAGCAACCATAGCTGTGTGGGATGGCACGGTCGTGGCTGTGTTGGCCGACCACACGGCCGTGCTACCCAACACGGCCATGTGGTTGGCCAACACAACCACGACCGTGCCAGCCCACAAAGACTGTGGTTGCTGTTGGTTATTACTCTTCTAAAATTATTCTTATATTGTTGAATCGGGTCAATGACCACACCTGCTATTGTGCCTGAATTATGCCATGTATGTTTGTACAAAGTGAATCTTATCGCTCTAATTGTGAATTATTGCATGATTGAAACTATTGAATTCTTGATTTATTATTTAATAATGCTCTAATTGTGAGTGATGCAATGTAAGTGAGCAAACACATGTAGTGGATATGTACTCATTAGCCTAGAAACCCGTCCAAGATTTACTCATTAGGAGTAAATCTTGGATAGTCCCCAGTTTGGGACTGTTCTTGAACACCTAATCTCACTTAGGATGTAAGTGTATAATGTGTATTGGGTTTTCAAGAAAATTTCAGTAGCATTTCCCCGTTTGTACTTGGAGAACAGTGGGGAAATGCTGCCGAAATTTTCTTGACAACCCAATACACATTATACACTTACTAGCGAGATTAGGTGTTCAAGAATGGGATAGGTGGTACACATTTATTGTATATAAGAATGACAACACATGTATTTGTTGGCCTAGAAACCCGTCCAAGATTTACTCATTAGGAGTAAATCTTGGATAGTCCCCAGTTTGGGACTGTTCTTGAACACCTAATGTCACTTAGGATGTAACTGTATAATGTGTATTGGGTTTTTGAGAAAATTTTGGTAGCATTTCCCCGTTTGTTCTCTAAGTACATATGTACTTAGAGAACAACAGGGAAATGCTGCCGAAAGTTTCTCGAAAATCCAATACACATTATACACTTACTAGTGACATTAAGTGTTCTAGAATGGGATAGGTGGTACACATTTATTATATATAAGAATGACAACACATGCATTTGTTGGTCTAAAGTTTTAACCATGCAAAAACTCTAATCTGTTAACCCTAGACCCTAATCATGTTGTAATATATACTTGTTTTCTCTTTGATCATAGAATGGATAGATCATGGATGTCCATTCGCAATCGCTGCACCCCAGAGTTTATTTCTGGTCTTGACCAGTTTATTAGATTTGCCGAGGAACATAGGAAACAACCTGGAGATAGGTTCTACTGTCCATGTAGGCATTGCGGTAACAACTTGAAAGTCAGCACTGGTGACGAAATCAAAAGTCATGTCATGTGCAACGGGATTATACAAGGCTATACAGAATGGCATTGGCATGGAGAGATTTCAAACCCGAAACCAGTGGATGTCGATAGCAGTGCTTGTGTGGAAGAAGAAATTGCCTATGATGACGTAGATGTGAATGAACCAGTTCCAGTAGACATCGTTGATGCGATGCTGGATAGTTGTGGGGTAGAGCACACCGATCCACCTCCCATTTTTAGAAACATTGTGCATGATGTTGAGATATCGTTATACACATGTTGTACTAAGTTTACGAAGCTTAGCGCTATGTTGAGATTGTATAAGCTAAAAGCTAACAATAGATGGAGCGACAAAAGCTTCAACTCATTTTGTCTTTGTTGAAAGAAATGCTTCCTAAAGGGAACGAGCTGCCAATCTCAACATACCAGGTAAAGAAATTGTTGTGCCCAATGGGAATGGATTCCAAGAAGATACACGCATGCCCGAATGATTGTGTATTATTTTAAAAGGACTATGTGAATTTGAAAGATTGTCCAAAATGTGGTGCGTCACGGTATAGATTGATGACTTCGGGGGAGTCCAAAACTGGTTCTCCTACCAAGGTGATGTGGTATCTACCTATAATATCACAGTTTCAACGCTTGTTTGCCAATCCGATAGATGCGAAGAATTTGAGGTGGCATGCAGATGTTAAGAAAAATAATGATGGGATCCTACGACATGCGTCTGATTCCCCACAGTGGAAGAAGATTGATCTATTGTACCCTGAATTTTGTGAAGAAGTCAGGAATCTAAGACTTGGGCTTTGTACAGATGGGATGAATCCGTACAGGACATTGAGCAGCCAACATAGCACTTGGCCAGTCATGCTTGTTATATACAATCTTCCTCCCTGGCTGTGTATGAAAAATAAGTACGTAATGCTGTCGTTGTTGATATCGGGCCCTAAACAACCTGGAAAGGACATCGATGTTTATCTTGAACCTCTGGTTGATGACTTAAAGAAACTCTGGGGTGAAGGTGTGATGACCTATGATGCTTCACGAAGAGAGACATTTCGTTTGCGTGCTATGTTGTTTTTCACTATTAATGACTTTCCAGCATATGGGAATTTCTGGATATACTGTCAAAGGAGCTAAAGCGTGTCCTATATTTGAAGAGAACACTGATTCAACAAGACTAAAACATGGTGGTAAGACTATATATCTCGGTCATCGAAGGTTTCTTACAAAATTCCATCTGTATCGTAGGAAGCACAAAGCATTCAATGGATTGAATGAGGAACGGAGTGCACCTAAACCTATACCAGGGGAGGTTGTTTATGAAAGAGTAAAAGACTTTGTCAATGAATTTAGTAAGAGATCACAATGTACTATGGCCACACGGAGTGACAAATCTTTATTGAAGAAGTCAATATTTTGGGATCTTCCTTATTGGCGTTCTTTGACAGTCAGGCATTGTATCGATGTCATGCACGTTGAGAAAAATGTCTGTGATAGTGTCATTGGTACTTTGTTGAATATACTAGGTAAGACTAAAGATGGGATAAAATCTAGACTGGACCTACGTGAAATGGGAATAAGGTCAGAATTAACAGAATTTTGTGAAATGGGAAATCGGAGAACATACTTACATCCCGCTTGTTACACACTGTCTAGAAAGGAGAAGAAAGCTTTTTGTGAATGTTTGGTAAATGTTAAGGTGCCATAGGGTTACTCATCTAACATCCGTAGATTGGTATCAATGAAAGATCTAAAGTTGATATGTCTTAAATCTCATGATTGTCACACTCTAATGCAACAAATATTGCCTGTGGCAATTAGATCTATATTTCCGAAGCATGTAAGGTTTACAATCACCAGACTTTGTTTCTTTTTCAACAGTCTATGCAGCAAAGTTATTGACCCTGATACTCTCGATACATTGCAAAGAGAAGTGGTTGTTACCCTATGTCAGCTTGAGATGTATTTTCCTCGATCGTTCTTTGATATCATGGTACATCTTGTTGTCCACTTGACTAGGGAAGTGAAAATGTTGGGACCAGTTTTTTTGCATTGGATGTATCCCTTTGAACGATACATGAACATTTTTAAAAGTGATGTTCGAAACTGTTATCGGCCTGAAGGGAGTATTATCGAGGGTTATGTGGCGAGAGAGGTTATGGATTTTTGCAATGACTTTCTCAGTGGTAATGACACTCCTGATAATGACAACAATATTGACGAGCAATTTGGAAAAGGAATTTTGGGATCATGTGTGAAAGTAATCAGCCGTGAGAAGTTGGAACAAGGTCACTTGTATATTTTACACAACATGGATGAAGTGAACGTTTATATCGAGGAACATACCAATTTCATCAAGAGACAATATCCTCGAGCCAATACAATGTGGATTGCTAGAGAGCATAACAAGACATTTATTAAGTGGTTTGAAAATAAAGTCTTACATCAACTATCTCAAACACCAGATGATATTAGTGATACTATCAAATGCCTCACCTTTAAACCAAAATTGACTATTATGTCTTATGAAGGGTATGACATTAATGGATTCACATATTACACAAAGCGCCAAGATGATAAGAGTGTCGTCCAAAACAATGGGGTCACCCTTTAAGCATTGACTATGTTTTTTGCAAGTGCAAAGGATAAGAGTCCACGTGAAGCTAAAATGTCATATTACGGTGTCATTGAAGACATATGGGAGTTTGACTACATAGATTTCAGAATTCTGCTCTTTAAATGTAATTGGGTTGATAACACCAAAGGAGTTATAGTGGATGAATTGGGTTTCAGTTTAGTGAACTTTGAAAAGATTGGCGAGAAGGGTGAACCATTCATATTGGCATCACATGCGAAACAAGTATTTTATATCGATGATCCTGCAAATGATAAATGGTCGGTTGTTCTTCATGGTAAAAGACAGTTCATTGAAGATCCTATAGATGAAGAACAGTACTATGATAAGTATGATGACTCCAGTCCATTCTCATTTGGGTTGCCAACACCAACAAATATTGAAGCTAATGATGACTTGTATGTTCGCGGAGATCACAATGAAGGATTGTTAATTGATAAAAAATCGCAATATTAGAGGCATGTTTATATTTTTTTATATGTTTTATTTTTTTGAATGTGAACTTTACAATGTGAATGTGAACTTTACAATGTGAATTTTACAATGTGAATTACTTTATAATGTGAACTTTACAATGTGAATGTGAACTTTACAATGTGAGCTTTACAATTTGAATTACTTTAGAATGTAAACTTTACAATGTGAATGTGAATTTTCAGATGGCTGAGCATTCTCCTAATGACCGTGCTGATGATTACCGTGAGGGTGAGGACATCAATGCGCCGCCTCATAATGTAAGTTTTAAAAATATATCATATATTTATATCTATATGTCCATTTATAGTTATATCCTGTAAATGTGTTTATTTTGTCAAATTTTAGGTTGATGATGCACATGTACCATCTGAATCACTTGAGGCACTTGATCAACAACACCAAAAAGTTGACAAGACAAGGGGCATCACTATGATGAAGAAGTTAATAGTGCAAAAGGGCAATGGACCCAAACTTGATGTGGATTTTGATAATGCAGGAAATGCATCTGGTGTGAATCATTGATGTGCATACTAACTAGACCCTCAGTGAGGCACAAAGATCAAGGCGTGCACTGAATGTGCATGACCACACAATGGGTCCAAAGGGGTATGCAAGCATTCACCAAAGACTACAGTCTGAGGCTACTGCTCAGTCTGCTGCTACTCAGGAGTCCTCCACTATAGGTAGCACACCTCTGCCTCGCCATGGTGTCTGGATAGCTGGGAGACAAAATAAGAAGGGTGAAATAAGAAGGGTGAAATAAGAAAGCCCGCAACTGCTGAGGCGGCTGTAAAAATGGTAAAATACAACTCTTATAGCAATCGTTCGAATATTGATTATTTGTGGTGTTTACTTAATTACAAATTTTTGTTTTGGCGATTAGCGGGAGCTACATGAGTTGAGGAAACAAGGCAAGTTCATCCCTGAGGGCACAAGGGATGAATTGACAGTTGCTCTGGGTAACCCAGAGCATCCTGGACGTGTTAGGGCTGCAGGCGCTGGTGTGGGCATCAAAGCTTTTTTTTTTTTGGGCCATCCCAGCGCAAACATGTCCCAAAAGTGGGACTTTCGCAAGAAGAGGTAACATATTTTTTCCTTGTAGATGTTACTGTAAAAGAGAATTCAATAATTAGAATTTGACGTTTCTTTTATCCATGTATAGGTAGATAAGCTATTTGATAGGAAACTCGAAGAAGCAATGAAAAAGTGGCAGACATCTTAGACTGCCACTTACCAGACAGTACCTATGGTGTCTCCTACTGCAGGCTCTACTCCTACTGCAGAGGTTGGGAGTAATCCTGTACACCCACCACCTAGCAAATCCGCTGTAAGTATTTTTATGACATAGTAACTAGTTTTTTTAATTCAAGATGATATGTTTTCAAGATGATATGTATATATGAAATTGTAGTCGTTTCAAAAAAAGATGATATGTATATATGTATATAACATTCTTTACACAAAAATTTGTAGGGGTTGAAGCCATTCCGTCTAAAAGTTAATGAATATGTCGTTGTAGAGGCGTCTACTTACCCATCCCTACCAGGGGAAATGTTTCACGGGTCTCCATTACCAGCTGGTTGGATTCGTGTGAGCCCGGTACATTTATTTCCCAAGTGGATGGATCTTCCATTGCCATATGCCCACCCAGATTGTAAAACACTTGGTGAGGCAGAAGGCGGAGTGATATTGTGGCTAAAAGCGGATGTCCTCTTTACTGAAACTGTATGGTAAATTTACATTACGTTAAATTGTTAGTGTGTGTATATGATGTCAGTTGATATGAAATTATTATATATATATATATAAACAGGTTAAAAAGAAGACACCCACAACATCTAGGCCTCCACTTCCACCTCCTACATTACCCAGTTGGGTTCCACAGGAACTACCTATCCCGTTAGGTCCTAACTTTAGGGGTATGGCAATATGGTTAGGCGAACATGATATAAATTGCCCTATAACTGTTTCTATAGATTCAGATGTTGCAAGTCAATCATACGAAAGCAAACTATTTATACAAGATATTTTGGAGTTGTTTCGATATGATTGGCTAAATACATCTGTGATAGAGCTATGGATAAGGTGAGATCTTCTTTATACATCCATATACCTTGTGTAGGATCTGGTGATCTGGTTTCTTATTTATTAATGCATGCGTAATTAATACCTATTTTGTAGCTACTTAGACAAGATATGTGCAGATTTTGCATTCGAACATGTAGAATTTTTGATTCCATCTTTGATTAGTCTAGTAGCTAAAGACCCTCCATCAGTTCAACAATACTGCTGTGAGGCTTTTAAATTTTTTGCTCAAAATAAGAAGACGGTGATAATGGATCCATTTAATGTAGAGTAAGTTTACTTTGCTTATTATAATTTGTACTTAAGAAAATTACATTTTTATTGTGGATTTTGAGCTATTAATTTTTAACTTTTTTACCTCTAGTGGTATGCATTGGGAGTTATTGGTTATTGTCCCCGAGACGTTCACTGTCTATTATCTAGATCCTAAGGGGAGTAAATTGAGTACAAAATATGGACACATTATGAAAATGACATTATTCCGGTGAGAAATATTTCATTTTCATATCCGTTAACATATGTTATTACATTACTATTTAATTATGCAATGTACTGTGTTACATTAACATGTAGGGGTTTTGATGAGTTCAAAAAGGCTGGAGGAAAGGTCCCCACGAAAAAGAACTAGCCAATAATTTGGAAGAATGTGAAAGTAAGTTCCCAACTGCAATATATGTATATATTATTTATGTGAACAATGCTTAATTAGTTGTATTTTTTAATATTTTGTATGTTTGAATTTATAGTGTGCTACACAAGACAACGGATGGGCATGTGGATACTATGTGATGCGATTTATGCACATGATTATCAAATATGCTGCAATGGACATCGATTGTATTGTTGAGGTATTATATAGTCTCATTAGATAATATGAAATATATCAATCTTATTTATAGCTCATTAATTATATATATACATCATTCTCTTTACAGGTGTTTAAAACTGACCACACTACAGGAACGACCTTACCAGATGTACATGCTCCCTATACGACGGGAGAACTAAATGAAGTAAGAGAAGAATGGGCAACAACCATACAAATAGTGGGGGTTTTAAGATATAATTGGGATGTTGATAGTGAATAATGACTAAAGAATGATATTTTGTAAATGAATTTCTGAATTATAATATATGTGTGAATGTTTCTACATGTCTGGATGTTTCTACATGTGTCTGAGTGAAAATGAATGAAACTGTTGGTTGCTATATGAATGTTTCTACATGTGTGAATGTGAAAATGAATGGAACTACAGATTGCTAGCTACATGAATGTTTCTAAATGTGTGAAAATCAAATGGAACTGCAGGTTGCATTGCTAAATGTGTGAATATTTTTGTTGTTAATTTTGCAGGTTTGTGGCATGTTGTTGGCTGATATCAATGGATGTCGTAAAACCTGCAGTTCATAACTGAACTGTAGGTTTCTCATCCTGCGACCAGCCATATAGCAGGTCTACAGACTGATAGAAAAAAAAATAGGCGTCGGTTATTTGTATAAAACCGACGCCACATCGTTACAGTGTCGGTTTCTAATAGTAACTGACATCTATTTCCTTAACACCACGGTCGTGCTGGCCAGCACGACTGTGGCAGCGGACCAGACACCACGGCCGTGCTGGCCAACATGGCTGTGTTGGGAGTGCACGACCGTGTTGGGAGTTATATGACGTCGATTTCTTATCTAATAACCGACGCTGATAGTGGCCAAGATGGCGCCCTTCTGTGGCGTGAAGGTATATGTCGTTGGTTGTGTATCTAATAACCGACGCCTATAGTGCCCTGCTGGCACGTTTTCGGTGGCGCGCGAAGGGTTTTGGCGTCGGTTTTTGAACCGACGCGTAATGGCTGGGCTTTTAGCATCGCCCACATAGGTGTCGCTTAGAAACCAAAACTAAAGGCCTTAAATAACTGACACTAAAGGTCGGTTATTAATACTGAGCAGAACTTACTGTATTTTCCAACTTACCAAAATATCCGGAAGGCATATAACCTGATATTTCTTTATGGAACATGATTGACAAGATAAGATTTATAAGATCTTATCACAAAACATAAGGAGCGTACAAGTAACTGCATAGTATATCAAGATTACCTACACAAGCAAGGCCTCAACCAAAGTTCCGTATTTTGTAATTAAGCAATAAATACTATTTGGTTGGATTACATATTTTTATTCCCTGAGGAAGTGAGTTGTACCACTCAAATCCAACCATCGTCTGCGAAGCCCATAACCGGTGCCATACAAGGTCGATGGAAGAGCCGGACTCCACGACCTCTCCACCTCATGGTCAGTGCACGAAAACCAAAGTAGGACTACAGTCTCGTGCTTAAGTGGCATCAGCCATAGGGTCAGCTCCGCAAGCTACCTATAACCCTAGCCCGCCTTGGTACAAGTCTCGACGCTAGTAAACTTTGAGCCATATGCCTATTCACCGTGCTCTGAGCCATGAACACATTCATGCTCTATCACATATCCTGAGACATGGGTCTGTTCACCATGCTCCATATATCCTGACTCTGCAACCGCAGTTGCACTCAAATCCTCCTATTTTTCGGCTAGAAGAAACCCACACATATTCAACAACATGCTCTTCCAGGTTAACCCGCAGGAGAACCTGTTTCACCATCACCAGCTCCTGATGATGATGGATCTATGGCCATGGAAAACTACATGATATGTTCCACTGTAATTAATTAACATATTTTAAGTGGATTGTTGAGACAACCAAGTTGTAAAACATAAACAACATTGAGTTATATTAACACTGTCATTATCACATCATCGTGGGATCTCAAAACCTCCTCACAGATTGCTACTGCCTCTCAAGGAATCAACAAACTACATCAACATCCTGGGATCGCAATCCCATATCTCATCATCAGAGAATAACACCTCAATTAGGCACTCAGCCCTTATCAGGTCCTCGGACCTATCTTATCATACTGGTGATGCATGCTATTTCATCAACAAGAGTTATCTTCGTGATACAGTGTTATTCAAACACATATGCCTCAGATCTCGTACCTGGGTATGAATTCATCTTATACACCTACATGGTTAGTATATGCAGCAAGTGAGATAACTTAAAATCACCAGACGTAGAGCTTTACTAATTATCATGTCATTAGGGTTTGTAGTTACACATATCATGATCAAGACTATGTGTGGCATACTGTATCAATTACATTACTTCTATCAAATCATGGGCATCCATCTAAGCTCTTAAACATAACTAACATCATATCATCTTTATTTGGAATTATCTTTAAGCATCAAACATGTCATTAGTTTACAAACCATTTTCCATATTTCATTAGCAACAAAGCTGTGTTTACATGATAAAAGATCACTGCTAGGTTTTCTGGGTTGGTCATAACCTTCACCAAAGGTGCCCTCTACCCTCACTAGAAATTTGATGGGTAGGGAAATCCTCACTATAGGTAGTATCGGGTAGGATAACTACTCTCACCACGGCTCTATCGACTAGGGAATCCAACCCTAAGGTGTTATGCCTCCATATCAGCCATCATCATGTCATGCACTTATGCATAGAGGGTGACGAGCAGACCAACACCCAGGGTATCATGCAAACTAATCCAAGAACTGTGTCGTGCATCCAGGTGCGAAGGGATGTGTCGGGCATCACAACTACCCAATGGCCAAGAAATCTATCACCCATCTAGAGTTAGGGTTGCATGCTGGGCAGCCGATGTCACTTCATCAGCTAAGGGTCATATCGACCAAGAGCATGGTGCCGAAAACAAAACCCTAACTCCCAACCAGTACACCATAACGTCCAAGACATCAAGTCATCCAAAACACCCTATCGTCCATGGGCAAGGTGGCCACTAAGGCACCATGTCAGGCAACAAGGTTAATAGAACTTAACTCAGCATATCGATCAAGACAACTCTAGAAGAGGGTATCGTGCAAGGATACAAGGATCATATCGGTTAAGGCATACCGCCCAAGGTCATCACAAGATCAAGAGAGCCATATCTTCAACTCAACATGTCGGCCAAGATCAAAACACAAAGAGTGTCGGGCAGCACCACTACAAGGTGTGACGTGCAAGGAACCTAGCTCATCCCGACAAGGTCATCATCAACCTCAAGATCACCATCATCACAACTATAAAAGATCAAGAGGATTGGCTCACCTCTCAACAACCAAGAGAGAGGGGTTTTGCACAACCTCCATTACCAATCGGGAAACATGATGGATCATATCCATATCGGCCAAGATCTCAACCACTACTAGGTTAACACTCAACCAAGGCTCACCTCTAAAATCCAAGGTGAGAGAAGAGTGTTGCTCAAGCAACTAGAGTATAGACTCACCTCTCAACAACCAAGAGAGAGGGATGTTGCCTGCATCACTAGGGCCGAACTCACTTCTCAAGACCAAAGGAGAGAAAGGGGTTTTTCCCACGAAGCTCTACACACAGGGTTTGGCCACCAAGATCAAAGCACATCCAACACATCCATATAGCAACAAGATCATATATCCAACAAGATCAAAGATACAACTAAGCAAGAAGCATATCTAACAACATGCGTGGCCGATCATGATCATATGTGAACATGCAACATAAAATAAGGTAGTATAGTTAGGGTTGGAAGTTATGTAACCCGCCTTAAGCATGCTCCAAGCTCCTAGAACCAAGCAACACCTTCGGCCACCTCAAGAGGAAGAAGAAGAAGACTCCAAAGAGAAGGATCGACCACCAAGCATAGCTCCTCCAAGGGTATCGGCCACCAAGGTGGCAAAGGAGAAGTGTCGTTCACTAAGGAAGAGGGGAAACTAAGGAACTAAAGGGATCCTTAGCAAGAGAAAGGAGATACATATATAGAAGAGGGTGGAGGAGAAAACAAGGCAATGTGTCGCCCACCTAGGGACACTTGTCCATGGGCAATGTCACCTTCTCATCTCTCCATGACCACATGTCCAAGGCTATTGCCACATGCAAGCACCATACACCAAGTGTCCACTAGAGTTGTGACACAAAGGAAGCCAAAGGTCAAAGATGGTCCATGGCCGATACACCACACTCCCTTGCCCGGCACAACCCTGTGGGTGACACACCCATGGCTGACACCAAGCTCACTTGCCCGATACAAGGTCCAACAAGGCAAAGCAACCCAAGCAAAGCTCAACAAAGCCCAAGGCAACTCAAGCCACTAGCCCAACCCTTCCTCTCAACCCTAGAGGAAGTAAGGAGAGAGAAAAACACCTCTCAAGGGGACAAACTTACTCATCAATCCTAAACTTAGGTTATTTGCAAGTAGCACTTCCAACTCTCAACAAAGCTCAAGCAAACCGTAATCACCACTAGAGGTGATTAGCAAGAAACTAAGCACAAGGTTTAGGCAAAGCAAACAGGATAAGCCCAAAATGGAGGTCAGGGTCCTTTCAAGCCATAAACCTCTACAAAGGGATTTTGACCCCAAAATCTGAAGAGCAAATTGAGGGATACTTCCACCTCATCTCTTCCTCAAGCTCCCACGTGGCTTCCTCAACGCCACGATGATGCCAAAGAACTTTCACAAGAACCAGGTGCTTCCTTTTTAAATTCTTAATTCTTCTGTCAAGGATCCTAACTGGACCTTCTTCATAGGTTACATCTTCATCAAGCTCAACCTCAACTGGCGGTATCACTGTTCCCGAGTATGGATGACTTTTCTTTAGCATACTGACATGGAACACCGGATGTAACCTGTACAACTCTGGCGGCAACTCTAACTTGTAAGCAACCTTGCCAACACATGCTATTACCGGGTATGGCCCCATATACCTGGGTGCCAGTTTGCCTCTCCGGCCAAACCTCAGCACGCCCTTCCAAGGTGAGACCTTGAGATTCACTTTGTTTCTGACTTGGAACTCTAAAGGTCATCAATGATTGTCTGCATAAGACTTTTGTCTGTCCTGTGCCGCTTTCAAAACTGTTTTTGTATCACTCTAATCTTCTCTGTTGTCTACTACACTAACTTTAGACCCAAGAGCTGATACTCATCAGACTCATACCAACATAGAGGATATCTGCACTTCCTGCCATATAGAGCCTCATATGGAGCCATATCGATTCTCCGCTGGTAACTATTGTTGTAGGGGGACTCTATCAAACTGAGATGCACATCCCAACTTCCTAGAAACTACAAAACACAAGCTCGGAGGAGATCCTACAAAGTTTGAATAGTCCTTTCAGACTGTCCATCTGTCTGTGGGTGGTAAGCAGTACTGAACCTCAACTGCATTCCCAATGCTTTGTGCAACTGTTCCCAGAAATGACTCGTGAACTGAGGACCTCTATCAGAGACTATTGTTGCTGGTACACCGTGCAAACGCACTATCTCGTTTACATACACCCGAGCAAGATTCTCTACTGTATATGTTGTCTTTACATGTATGAAATGAGTAGACTTTGTCAATCTATCCACTATTACCCAAATGGAATCATGATTCTTAGCTATTGGCAGACCAACTACAAAATCCATGGTTATATAATCCCATTTCCACCATGGTATTGGCATGGGTTGCAACGTACCTATCGGCTTCTGATGCTCAGCCTTAACTTGCTGGCATGCCACACACCTAGCCACAAACTCGGCTACATCCTTCTTCAAGCCAGGCCACCAATACAGATCCTTCAGATTATGATACATCTTGGTGACTCCTGGATGGATAACATACATTGATGTGTGTGCTTCCTCGAGTACTAGATTTCTTAGATCATTAATATCGGGAACCACCAACTACCATGATAGCAAACTAGTCCATCCTTGGACTCATGGAACCCATCATGCTTTTCACTTCCGGACTCTGATCTGATCAACTGAACTGTATCATCTGCCTACTGTGCATCTTTGATCTACTATCTCAACATAGCCTTGACTTGCATCTGTGCCAACAGTCCTGCCAACAAGGAAACTTCCATCTGCACATTCATCTTCCGCAAGGAGACAAACATATCCCACCTATGGCATACCAAGGAACTCAACTGTGCCTTCTTCGTAGGGAGAGAAGAAAACTTTCTGCTAAATGCATCAACTACCAAATTTTCCTTACCAGGGTGATACTCAATGGTGTAATCATAATCATTGATTAGCTCCATCCAGCGACGTTGTCGCATGTTCAGCTCACTTTGCGAAAAGATGTACTTCAAATTCTTATGATCTGTAAAGATCTGACACACTTCCCCATAAAGATAGTGTCTCCAAATCTTTAATGCATGCACCACCACTGCCAACTCCAAATCATGTGTCAGATAATTCTCCTCATGTCTCTTAAGCTATCGTGAAGCAAAAGAAACCATATGATCTTCCTGCATCAATACACATCCTAAGGCTTTCTTAGAAGCATCGCAGAAAATAACATAGCCTTTCCCAGGCTCTGGCAGCACCAACACTGGAGTACTAGTCAGCTTATCCATCAAACTTTACAAAGCTTGCTGACAACGATCATCCCAAACAAAGGGTACATCCTTCCTGGTCAATTTTGTCAACGACAATGCAATCACACTAAAGTATGTTATAAACCTTCGGTAATATCCTGCTAGACCCATAAAACTATGGACTTCTGTCGGTGTCTTCGGTTGCTCCCAATCTACAACTGACTCCACCTTCTTGGGGTCCATTCTGACTCCTTCAGTAGATATCACGTGACCCAAGAAAGTCACTTCTTTCAACTAGAACTCACACTTATTGAACTTGGCATATAACTGGTGTTGGCTAAGAAGAGTCAACGCTCGTCAAAGATGCTATTCATGCTCTTGACTGTCCCGAATATAGATCAAGATGTCATCTATAAAAACTACAACAAACTAATCTAGAAACAGACGAAACACCCTATTCATCAAATCCATGAAAGCAACATGTGCATTGGTTAGCCCAAACAACATAACCACAAACTCGAAGTGACCATACCTCATCCTAAATGCTGACTTTGGCATGTCATCCACCTTAATCCTCAATTGATGATATCCAGACCGTAGATCAATCTTTGAGAACACTACAACACCACACAACTTATCAAACAGACCATCTATCCTCAGCAACTGGTACTTGTTCTTGATTGTGATTTGTTCAACTGCCGATAATATATACACAACTGCATCGACTCATCCTTCTTCTTCACGAACAAGACTGGAGCACCCCAAGGAGATGTGCTTGGTCAGATGAAACCCTTATCCAACAACTCCTGTAAGTACTTCTTCAGCTCTGCCATCTCAGTTGGAGCCATCATGTACGGTGTCTGTGCAACTGGTTGTGTTCCTGGTACCAGATTGATCTCAAAATCAATCTCTCGAGGTGGGGGAACACTGGGAATCTCCTCGGGAAACACATCTGCAAATTCTCGGACAACCGACACCTCCTCAAGGCTATGACCTTTCGCCTTGGTATCCACAACGTGAGATAAGAATGCCTTACAACCTTGTCGCAACAACTTCTCTGCCACCATTGCTGACACTAAATATGTCGGGAGAATCTTCCTATCTCCCTGGAAGATCCACTTTTCTCAACTGTCGTCAAACACTATGTAACACCCCTCCCTAGGGTTTCATACGTAACCAGCAGAAGCACAACCTAATCCCCAACATTATCTATAATGTGGGGTAGTTGGCATATCAGGGAGGGATTGTCACATGCATGATCTCATATCAAGAAATAAACAACACTTGGCATTCATAGAAACATAGATTCATACATAAGTTCTTGGAAAGAAAGCTACATCATGCTTCTAAAGGTATACTAAACATAAACTAGATAATATGAAAAAGGTAGGATCTCCATAGATGGACGTCCCACCAGGCAACAACTCCTAAGATCTTGGATCCTTGGAATCTTCTCAAGATGTCTCCTTCCCTTTAGCTCCAACTTCTGCGGACATCTTGTCCCCAGCCATGCAAAGGAAAACAAACATGGTAAGTAAGCGGAATTGGCATGTTATAAGGCATAAAAATAACATATACATTGATTTGACATAAACATGAACATGCATTAACATTAATCATTTCTTGACATCTTTTACATAAAGAATTTGACAAGAAGTATATGCTCCTCTCTTAATGCCCCATAAGGAGCCCATAATGCTCGGAAAGCCATAATTGCTCGCCAAGCCCATAATGCTCAGAAATCCCATAACAAGGTGCATATAAATCTAAATCAAATTCCCTTAACCATGATCTTTCTTAGACTTTACTTATCTTCTTAATAACCTAAACTTGATCTTAATTGGGATTTCTCCCTCTTGAACATAATTGGGATTTCTCCCCATGAAACATAATGGGATTTCTCCCTCTTAAGCATGGATGTGAATCTCTTCCCTCTTAATTTTGGTTTCATGTTCCTTAACCATATTTCATAACATAAATGTGGTTTCTATACTTAGACTTAGATTATAGCAAACAAGCATTCAATAATCATATACTTGAAGGAAAACATGCATTTATCATGACTTTAACATAAAGTGCATAAACATATCATAATCATTCAATAAATCAAGTTTACTATGCCAAGGGCATGACCCGCTTACCTTGAGCTAAATCACCTAAGTCAAACCTTGTTTGAATGGTTGGATCCTTTTAATCACCTGAAATTAGCATACATATCCTTCATTACACATCATTAAACCCTAATTTGTTTATATAAATATTGCTATGTTAAAACAGAAAAATCAGTCAATGAAAAACATAAAATCGAGTTCCTCATCGAAAATCCTTTCCAAAACATGTTTTTGCATAATTTTCTGATAAATAAGCGATTTACTATGAATTTTTGAAGAATCAGCCAATGGAAATTCAGAGAAAAGCCACGTAGATAAATACTCTGAGCCGGACCAATCGAGCTTGGCCACTGAGGACTCACGATCAGAGATGGGAGGGCAGGTAAAAACCCTAAAGTACCCTTCACGATTTAAAGCGTCGAATTAAACCGACAGGGGTACCAAGGTCATTAACTGGCTTGGTTTGTTCCCTCCCTGCTCTTCGTGAGCCATGGATCGAGCAACTCGCATGAGCATTTAGTTTCCGATCCAGAGTCATCGGTAGAGGATCTCTAGAGTTACCAAGGCATCGGGTGAGTTCACCAACTCATGGTGGATGCACCGAGCCATGCCACTTGCTCAGGCGTGGACTAGAGCTCGAGAAGCTCCTTGGCCATGGCGGCACAGTAAAAGCCACGAACTGGCGCCAAGAAAGCACCACGATGAGGGCATGAAAATGAGAGCTAAAGATTGGTGAGGGTAAAGTGGACATCGTTTCCTGAATCCCACAGATCAAACAAGAAAGGGCGAGGAGCCCTGAGCCCTCAGGCACACTAGAAAACCAAGCGGAACAAAGGAAACATTCGTGAACCCGTAACTAAAGGCAATCAAGCCGAAACACATATGCGGTGATTGGAAAATGATCGTCGGGGAAAGGAGAAGAGATCGGAGGCACTTGCGAGGTTGGAGGGGCACTGGGTTGCAATGGAGACTAGCACTGGAAAGCTCCTCTGAGCCGATCTATAGGGTACAACGACTGGGAAACACTCAGAAGAAACTGAAGGTTGTAGGACAACCACTGAGATTCAGGGAAGCTTAAGAGAAAGATAATTGCTTGCAAGGACATAAGCATAGTGGAGGTAAGGTCGAGCTCATCGGAAAGCCATAGCAAGTAGGACAGGTGGAGTCGGGGCTCATGGGACAAATTCAGTGAGGATGAGCATCACTTGGTTCCGCTGATGCTCTCGGGTGGTTAAAATAGGAAGTAGAGGCACAGTTGTGTCCTTTGCCACCTGGGGAGTCCAAGCCCTAGATTGGGCATTTTCTATGTAGGGTACGAGAGTACACGAGCAAGGGCTCGTTGGGTGCACATTGGCCTCACGGTCTTACTGGTGAAAGAATCTCGCAAAATGGATGTGAGGGGAGGGAGAACGGGATCATTGAAGATTGCTCAGGGAAACGGCTCCTTCTTGCGAGCAATACAGAGGTAGAAGAGGAGTTGAGCACCGTTGGATCTTGATCCAACGATTTCTGTCATGTGTGCCAACCATGGTAACGCGTGATAGTCAAAAGAACCGGAACCTTAGGGAAATAAATGACATCAATTAAATCTTGATAATTCTCTAGAAAAACCATATACAAACCTCTTTCAAATAATTTGAGAGGTCAAACATGGTAATAATGGATTCAAATTTGAACCATAGGTATATTAGAGTGTCTAGAACATTCCCATTAAATTGTATTTGATGCTTGTACACCTTTTAGGCCTAAAATAGCAAAAACCATTATGTGTACTTAAATGGCTATGATTAGTGCATATAAAGCTATTAATTCCTCAAATAAGAATTGCAAAACATGAAAACGTGCACTCAACATTATTTATTTTCAATTAAAAATATGGAGGCCAATAGGCAAACAATTAAACAAGTAAATCACTAATTACCATATGAGAGAGGAAATTTGACATAAAAGCATTTATTTGCATTTTCTTAAACAAAAGGGCATAGATATACTTGAAAACATTTTCTTTAAATAAAACAAGGACAAGGGAGCAATTGGACATTATAAAAATAATTTTGCAAAACTAACATGGGAAAATTGCATTTAAGTCCTCAACAATTATCTAATTAGAAAAGAGCATGCACAGAATAAAATAATTTGGAAATTTTGCATAATAAGATTGGGGTGTTACAATACTACCCACCTTAAATAAATTTCGTCCTCAAAATTTCCTAGGGTTTCTACCCACCTTAAGGATTTCACATAAACTTTCAAAAAAAAATTTCATACAAATTTTATTATAAAAGAAGCATACGTAAACAAAGCATTATGATTCAACATAGATTACTCAGCTACCCTTCCTAAGTCTCATACTTACTCCTTAACATTACACCTAACTCATTACACTTAGGGAATCTATCTCTCACTTACCATGAGTACATCTTCATAGTTGTATAACCTTAGGTCATATATCCTTCATTTCTTTATATGTGGTGATCAAGCACATATTTAGAAATGTGAGATCTTTTCACGTTACATCTCACCAACTTATTTGTACATGTGTCCCATACCACACGCACAATTAAGAAAGTAAGTCACATGAAGAGTCACATTAAATGACATTTTCCTCAAATCTCAATTGGGTGGCCCTTACCATTGAGACAAGGGGAAACATGTCATCATCTAGGGTTTGGTTTCAACTACATGAGCATACTAACATGTACTTGTCTAATGAGGTGAGGGCTCTAGTCATCTTTAGGGTTCTCTAGACATACTAGAATACATGATCATGTTCTTTACTTGTATTTCTTCATCCTAGGGTGACTTGCATGAATCCATATTGTTTCCTTAGTGGCCATCTATTTCTTGCTCTGATACCATTAATGTAACACCCCTCCCTAGGGTTTCATACGTAACCAGCGGAAGCACAACCTAATCCCCAACATTATCCATAATGTGGGGTACTTTGCATATCAGGGAGGGATTGTCACATGCATGATCTCATATCAAGAAAAAAACAACACTTGGCATTCATAGAAACATAGATTCATACATAAGTTCTTGTAAAGAAAGCTACATCATGCTTCTAAACGTATACTAAACATAAACTAGATAATATAAAAAAGATAGGATCTCCATAGATGGACGTCCCACTAGGCAAAAACTCCTAAGATCTTGGATCCTTGGAATCTTCTCAAGATGTCTCCTTCCCTTTAGCTCCAACTTCTGTAGACATCTCGTCCCCAGCCATGCAAAGGAAAACACACATGGTAAGTAAGCGACATTGGCATGTTATAAGGCATAAAAATAACATATACATTGATTTGACATAAACATGAACATGCATTAACATTAATCATTTCTTGACATATTTTACATAAAGAATTTGACAAGAAGTATATGCTCCTCTCTTAATGCCCCATAAGGAGCCCATAATGCTCGGAAAGCCCATAATTGCTCGAAAAGCCCATAATGCTCGGAAAGCCCATAACAAGGTGCATATAAATCTAAATCAAATTCCCTTAACCATGATCTTTCTTAGACTTTACTTATCTTCTTAATAACCTAAACTTGATCTTAATTGGTATTTCTCCCTCTTGAACATAATTGGGATTTCTCCCTCTTAAGCATGGATGGTAATCTCTTCCCTCTTAATCTTGGTTTCATGTTCCTTAACCATAATTCATAACATAAATGTGGTTTCTATACTTAGACTTAGATTATAGCAAACAAGCATTCAATAATCATATACTTGAAGGAAAACATGCATTTATCATGAATTTAACATAAAGTGCATAAACATATCATAATCATTCAATAAATCAAGTTTACTATGCCAAGGGCATGTCCCGCTTACCTTGAGCTAAATCACCTAAGTCAAACCTTGTTTGACTGGTTGGATCCTTTTAATCACCTGAAATTAGCATACATATCCTTCATTACACATCATTAAACCCTAATTTGTTTATATAAATATTGCGATTTTAAAACAGAAAAATCAGTCGATGAAAAACATAAAATCGAGTTCCTCATCAAAAATCCTTTCCAAAACATATTTTTGCATAAGTTTCCGATAAACAGGCGATTTACTATGAATTTTCGAAGAATCAGCCAATGGAAATTTAGGGAAAAGCCACATAGATAAATACTCTGAGCCAGACCAATCGAGCTTGGCCACTGAGGACTCACGATCAGAGATGGGAGGGTAGGTAAAAACCCTAAAGTACCCTTCACGGTTTATAGCGTCGAATTAAACCGACAGGGGTACCAAGGTAATTGACTGGCCTGGTTTGTTCCCTGCCTACTCTTCGTGAGCCATGGATCGAGCAGCTCGCATGAGCATTTAGTTTTCGATCCAGAGTCATTGGTAGAGGATCTCTAGAGTTACCAAGGCATCGGGCGAGTTCACCAACTCATGGTAGATGCACCGAGCTGAGCCACTTGCTCAGGCGTGGACTGGAGCTCGAGAAGCTCCTTGGCCATGGTGGCACAGTAAAAGCCACGAACTGGTGCCAAGAAAGCACCACGATGAGGGCATGAAAACGAGAGCTAAAGATCGGTGAGGGTAAAGTGGACATCGTTTCATGAATCCCACAGATCAAACAAGAAAGGGTGAGGAGCCCTGAGCCCTCAGGCATGCCATAAAACCAAGCGAAACAGAGGAAACATTCGTGAACCCGTAACTAAAAGCAATCAGGCCGAAACACATATGCGGTGATTGGGAAATGATCTTCAAGGAAAGGAGAAGAGATCAGAGGAACTTCCGAGGCTGGAGGGGCACTGGGTTGCAACGGCGACTAGCGCTGACAAGCTCCTCTAAGCCAATCTATAGGGTACAACGATTGGGAAACACTCAGAAGAAACTAAAGGTTGTAGGACAACCACTGAGATTCGGGGAAGCTTAAGAGAAAGCCAATTGCTTGCAAGGACATAAGAAAAGTGGAGGTAAGGTCGAGCTCATCGGAAAGCCATAGCGAGTAGGACAGGTGAAGTCAGGGCACATGGGACAAATTCAGTGAGGAGGAGCATCGCTTGGTGTCCGCTGATGCTCTTGGGTGGTTAAAATAGGAAGTAGAGGCACAGTTGTGTCCTCTGCCACCCGGGGAGTCCAAGCCCTAGATTGGGAATTTTCTCTATAGGGTATGAGAGTACACGAGCAAGGTCTTGTTGAGTGTGCATTGGCCTCACGGTCTTACCGGTGAAAGAATCTCGCAAAACGGATGTGAGGGGAGGGAGAACGGGATCATTGAAGATTGCTCAGGGAAAATGGCTCCTTCTTGCGAGCAATACGGAGGTAGAAGAGGAGTTGAGCACCGTTGGATCTTGATCCAATGGTTTCTATCATGCGCGCCAACCATGGTAACGCGTGACAGTCAAAAGAACCGAAACCTTAGGGAAATAAATGACATCAATTAAATCTCGATTAATTCTCTAGAAAAACCATATACAAACCTCTTTCAAATTATTTGAGAGGTCAAACATGGTCATAATGGGTTCAAATTTGAACCATAGGTATATTAGAGTGTCTAGAACATTCCCATTAAATTGTATTTGACGCTTGTATACGTTTTAGGCCTAAAATAGCAAAAACCATTATGTGTACTTAAATGGCTATGATTAGTGCATATAAAGCTATTAATTCCTCAAATAAGAATTGCAAAACATGAAAACGTGCACTCAACATTATTTATATTCAATTAAAAATATGGAGGACATTAAGAAAACAATTAAACAAGTAAATCACTAATTACCATATGAGAGAGGAAATTTGACATAAAAGCATTTATTTGCATTTTCTTAAACAAAAGGGCATAGATATACTTGAAAACATTTTCTTTAAATAAAACAAGGATAAGGGAGCAATTGGACATAATAAAAATGATTTTGAAAAACTAACATGTACAAATTGCATTTAAGTCCTCAACAATTATCTAATTAGAAAAGAGCATGCAGAGAATAAAATAATTTGGAAATTTTGCATAATAAGATTGGGGTGTTACACACTGCCTGCTTGGAACCACAGTCCATCACAACCTTATATTTTTCTAAGGTATCCATCCCAAGGATCACATTGAATCCATGCATATCAAGAGATGTAAGATCCACTTGTATACTGTGTCCTGAAAAAGATAAGACACAAGATGGACACTCTTCTCTAAGCATCGAGGAACCATCAAGAGGGGTTTCTAGTAACAGGCTATCTTTCTTACAACTAATAGGTAAAAGACAGCTATCATGCGTACTACGTGCAATAAAAGAGTGCGTAGAACTTGGGTCAACCAAAATAGATATAAAGTAAGAAGAAGACAAATCAGAATGAAATAACTCCATCTAACCTGCCACCACTCGCAGGTTGACTATCGCCTCCGGCTGACTCATAGCATAGAATTGAGCCGTTGTTTGTTGTCCACGTCCTCTGCTTCCTTGAGCATACGATCCCGCTTGTGACGCTTGACCGCGTCCTCATCCTCTGCTACCACTGGGCTGATGTCTATCTGACCCTTGCTGATTCTGCCTTGACTGTTGTGTAACTTCAACATCTCTCTTTGGGCAATCTGCCTTCCAATGTCCGGTCTTCCCATAAAGATAGCATGCCTTACCATCAAACTGCGGGCTTGATGGCCCTGTCATTGCCACTAAAGTTGTACTATGCACCTTCGACGGTGAAGAAACATAACCTCTTCCCTTACATGGAGACCATATTGACGGTGTACTGAAACCTCTCATCATGGAAGGTGCTGAAAACCTTGGCTTCTTGAAGCCACCAGATCTCTGTCCTTGAAACTGAGCATGCCTCTTCTTGGTCATGGCCTCTCTCTTCTCCTTAAATTACCATTCTATCCTTCAGACAGACTCCATGAACGTGGCAAATCATTCTCTGATCTCTAAGGTAGCAGCTGGCGTTGTCAACTCTGCACTCAGACCCTTCTCAAACCATCAAATTCTCTCGTCATCTGTCGCCACCATGTGAGGACAAAATCTCAGCAAGTCCATGAACTTGCTTCATATTCGGTGATGCTCATTGATCCTTGGCGTAGACGCTCAAATTGGTTGATCTTTTCATCCAGATACGTCTTTGGAAAGTATCTACTGATGAACTCTCGCCAGAAAACCTCCCAACCGATCACTTTGCCGGGTCACTTCTCCTCCTCGATGGCCCACCGGTGGCTATCACTATCTTTCAAAAGGTAGGCATCGTGCTTTACTTTGTCCACTTCAGGGACATCGAGGATCTGGAAGTCCTTCTCTAGACTTGTCAGCCACAGATCTGCATCCGCTGGATCATCCGTTCCAGCATAATCTGAAGCTTCGACTCGGCGAAGCCGCTCAAAGGTCTTCCCAATACCCGATGTTTCACCACGGGGAGCCTGTGCTCTTGGCGGAGGCATGGGCAATCTCTCCACCATGAGATTCATCGTAGCCATCATCTACCCCATAAGCTGCTGATAGGTAGGGTTGTTAAGAATGGCTGGGTCAAGTTGGGGGACCTCAGGCACCTGATCTTCATGTGCCTGCACTCTAGCTCCATCAACTGATGCATCATCGCTGCTCTCGGTAACATGTTCTTCATGGTTTCCAGACATCTTTAAGCTTTTTCTTCTGCCGAGGGAAGAAGATTATTGTAAGAAAATCTGAGAAACTCACAAGAAGAGACACAAACCTAGTCCTAGATCCCTATAGACTCAGCGAACCTAGAGCTCTGATACCAAACCAACTGTGACACCCCGCCATCACACAGACAGTGAGGTGACATGCGAAAATGTGAGGAACCACATATTACTAAAAAACATAGGTTAATTAAAACCGTTCGTGGAAAGCATACATAAGAGAGATTTTACATCCAGATCCTTTAGAGAAACATGTTATATAAATATTACAAGCATGATGTAGGTCCACAGCTTATCAGAACCAGCTGTACTGTCAGCATCAGAGTTCATCACCTATTTATACATACATAACGAGCCACATCAGACCAGCAATAGGATAAACAAAAGTACAACAACCATATGTTGTGAAACATCGTCAAAACATCTTCGAGGACCTGAGAGTATAGGGATGACTCTAGGGCTCTACTAAAAAACATATAACTGACATCAGTAGATAATATGAGCAGCATACTAAGCAGAACTTACTGTATTTTCCAACTTACCAAAATATCCGGGAGGCATATAACCTAATATTTTTTTATGGAACATGATTGACAAGATAAGATTTATAAGATCTTATCACAAAAATAAGGAGCGTACAAGTAACTGCATAGTATATCAAGATTACCTACACAAGCAAGGCCTCAACCAAAGTTCCATATTTTGTACTTAAGCAATAAATACTATTAAGCTAGATTACATATTTTTATGCCCTGAGGAAGTGAGCCGTACCACTCAAATCCAACCATCGGCTACGAAACCCAGAATCGGTGCCATATAAGGTCGATGGAAGAGCCATACTGCACAACCCCTCCACCTCGTGGTCAGTGCACAAGAACCAAAGCAGGACCTCACTCTCATGCTTAAGTGGCCTCAACCATAGGGTCAGCTCCGCAAGCTACCCATAAACCTAGCCCGCGTTGGTACATGTCTCAGCGCTAGTAAACTTTGAGCCACAGGCCTATTCACCATGCTCTGAGCCATGGATGCATTCATGCTCTATCACATATCATGAGCCATAGGCCTGTTCACCATGCTCTATATATCCTGAGTCTACAACAACAGTTGCACTCAAATCCTCCTATTTTTTAGTTAGGAGAAACCCACACATATTCAACAATATGCGCTTCCAGGTTAACCCACAGGAGAACCTGTTTCACCATCACCAGCTCCTGACGATGATGGATCTATGGTCAGGACAAACTACATGATATGTTCCACTGTAATTAATTGACATATTTTAAGTGGATTGTTGGGACAACCAAGTTGTAAACCATAAACAACATTGAGTTATATTAACACTGTCATTATCACATCATCATGGGATCTCAAACCCTCCTCACAGATTGCTACTGCCTCTCAAGGCATCAACATCCTACATCAACATCCTGGGATCGCAATCCCTTATCTCATCATCAGAGGATAACACCTCAATTAGGCACTCAACCCTTATCAGGTCCTCAAACCTATCTTATCATACTGGTGATGCATGCTATTTCATCAACAATAGTTATCTTCGTGATGTGATGTTATTGAAACACATATGCCTCATAGCTCTTACTTGGCTATGAATTCATCTTATACACCTGCATGGTTAGTATATGCAACAAGAGAGATAACTTAAAATCACCAGACATAGAGATTTATTGATTATCATGTCATTAGGGTTTGTAGTTACATATATCATGATCAAGACTATGTGTGGCATACTGTATCAATTTCATTACTGCTATCAAATCATGGGCGTCCATCTAAGCTCTTAAACGTAACTAACATCATATCATCTTTATTTGGCATTATCTTTAAGCATCAAACATGTCATTGGTTTACAAACCATTTTCCATATTTCATTAGAAACAAAGATGTGTTTACATGATAAAGGATCACTAGCTAGGTTTTCCGGGTTGGTCATAACCTTCACCAAAGGTGCCCGCTACCCTCATTAGAAATGCGACGGGTAGGGAAACCCTCACTATAGGTAGTATCGGGTAGGATAACTACTCTCACCAAGGATCTATCAAATAGGGAATCCAACCCTAAGGTGTTATGTTGCCATATCGGCCATCATCATGTCATGCACTTATGCATAGAGGGTGATGAGTAGACCAACACCCAGGGTATCGTGCAAACTGATCCAAGAACTGTGTTGTGCAACCAGGTGCAAAGGGATGTGTTGGGCATCACAACTACCCAACAACCAAGAACTCTATCGCCCATCTAGAGTTAGGGTTGCATGTCAGGCAGCACACGTCACTTCATCAGCTAAGGGTCATATTGACCAAGAGAATGGTGCCCAAAACCAAACCCTAATGCCCAACTAGTACACCATAACATCCAAGACATCAAGTCATCCAAAAAACCCTATCATCCATGGGTAAGGTGGCCACTAAGGCACCATGTCGGGCAACAAGGTTAATAGAACTTAACTCAGCATATCGATCAAGACAACTATAGAAGAGGGTATCGTGCAAGGATACAAGGATCATATCGGTTAAGGCATACCGCCCAAGGTCACCACAAGATCAAGAGAGCCGTATCTTCAACTCATCATGTCGGCCAAGATCAAAACACAAAGAGTGTCAGACAACACCACTACAAGGTGAGACGTGCAAGGCACCAAGCTCATCCCGACAAGGTCATCATCAACCTCAAGATCACCATCAATAAAACCCTAAATGATCAAGAGGATTGGCTCACCTCTCAACAACCAAGAGAGAGGGGCCACTACTACATTTTTGGCCAGTAACATCGCTACCCATAACGTTGTTTTTACTAGAATAACCGACCTAATAGACTACTACATCGGTTTTATCATAAAAACCGTCCTTATAGGTTTCTCGTGGTGAAAATTCACACGATTTTGGCTTCACGCCTCGATCTATAGGGTCGGTTTTTTAAAATAACCGATGCTATAGGGTCAAAAAAATGCGGGCACCGCTTTGGAACTCTAGAGTCAGTTTTTATATATAACCGACCTTACAGATGCTGGTCTGTAGTGTCAGTTATCCTAAAAAACCATCGCTATGGGTTAAGTCTAGGTACTATTTTTTTAATAGACTTTTAGGGTCAGTTTTTTTACCAAAAACCGACGCTATAGGTCTTCTACATTGCACATAGCAACCCAATTGTAAGGATTAGGTTGCCATTTGCTGCTGCTGCTACTCCCTGTACCCGCTCTCACGCCCGAAGAAAGGCAGCGCCGCCTCTGCAAAGGTGACTTCCCCCAACCATCTCCTTGTCTGAAAAGAGGCAAACTAGCACCACTTTCCTTGGACGACGACATCCAAGATTCTTAGCACCATCTCCGACGACGACGACACTCCTTACCACCATCTCCGACGCCGTTTTACTTGGACGACGATGATGCCTTAGGCGTTGCATCTCTCTCTGGTGCTTTCTTCCTTGAAAGGCGACGACGCCTTAGGCGTTGCAAGGGCCGTGAGCATCTCTCTCCGGTTCTTTTCCCGCACAAGCTCCCTCATCGACCAGTTCTTATCAAGGTATTGTCTATGCCACCTCACTTCTCCGTTTACATCTTACTTTAAAGCAACTGACCAGGTAGCACGGCCGTGCTGGGCAACATGGCCGTGTCGAATGAGTTGCAGAATCATCAAAATTTGTCAATTTTGAATTTGTTACTGCTCCTATAAAATTGATATATACTGACCCCTAATAAATACATTATAACATAATTGAAGCGTGCATTTGTGTTGTTGCAGGTGTTATTGACTTGTTGTTGACTTGCATATATTTCTTCTTCAGCTTACAAGTGAGGTATAATATTCTCACTCTCCCAATGTACCATTTTATTTGACTAGTAAATCAATCAATAATAAAAATATGTATTCATTCATATCTAAATTTTGTTATCAATCACATATGTAATCATTATATATACATTCCAAAAATATGAGGGTAGACATTGTGTAGTCTCAGATTGACACTTTAGGGTTTATATATGAGATCATCGATGCATGATGTTTAACTTAATATATAAATATGACAATAATACATTTATGCATGTATCAACTTAGAAACTCGTTCAAAATTTACTCATAGGAGTAAATTTTGGATAGTCCCCAGTTTGGGACTATTTTTGGATATTTAATCTCACTTAAGATGTAATTGTATAATGTATGTTTAGTTTTGAAGAAAATTTTAGTAGTATTTCCTCATTTGTTCTCTGGGTACATATGTGAGTGGTTATTTACCATTTACATCGGTGTACTTGGAGAACTTAGGGGAAATGCTGCTGAAATTTTCTTCAAAACTAAACATACATTATACAGTTACTAGTGAGATTAAATATTCAAAAATGGGATAGGTGGTACACTTTAGTATAAAAGTAATTAACTTCCTATCAATAAAACTTCCAACTTATAGTATCAATATTAAATGCTTAGTTTTATAATTAATTTTTAATGTGATATAGAAAATGGATCGAAGTTGGATGTCTATCAGAAACCGTTGTAGTCCAGAGTTTGCCAAAGGTGTTGATAAATTTATCAGATTTGCTGAGGAACATAGGAAACTACCTACATATAGGTTCTATTGTCCATGTAGAAATTGTGGTAACAATTTGAAAGTTGATACTGCTGAGGAAATTAAGAATTATGTCATATGCAATGGGATCATACAAGTTTATAATGAATGGTATTGGCATGGAGAGAAAATTAATAATGGATCAAAAAATGTCGATACTAATAGTTGTGGCATAGAAGATATAGATAATGATGATAATGATGAACCGATTCAGGATGACCTGATTCAGGATGATATGGTTGATGAGATGCTACATAGTTGTCGGGACAATGTCATTGATCCACCTTCTTTATTTGCAAACATTGTCCATGATGCTGAAAAACCTTTATATAAGGGTTGTACTAAGTTCACGAGGTTGAGTGATGTGATGTGATTATATACTCTTAAAGCTCAAAACCGGTGGAGCGATAAGTGTTTCACTTCATTGTTGTCTTTGTTAAAGGAAATCCTTCCCGAAGGCAACGAGCTTCCAATTTCAACATATCAAGCAAAGAAAATAATGTGCCCAATGGGAATGGAGGATAAGAAGATTCATGCATGTCTAAATGATTGTGTGTTATTTTAGAAGGACTATAGTAATTTAATAAATTGTCCAAAATGTGGTGCACCAAGGTATAAGATCACAAATTCAGCTAAGGCTAAAAATGGCTCTCCTGTCAAGGTGATGTGGTATCTACCAATAATACCATGATTTCAATGCTTATTTGCTAATACAGAAGATGCGCAAATTTGTCTTGGCATGGGAAGTTAAAGGCCAATGGTGATGGCATCCTACGACATGCATCTGATTCACCACAATGGAAGAAAATTGATTTATTATACCCTCAATTTGGTAAAGAACCAAGAAACTTAAGACTTGGACTCTGTACAGATGGAATGAATCCCTATGGTACATTAAGCAGCCATCATAGCACGTGGCCTGTTATGATTGTTATATACAATCTTCCTCCTTGGTTGTGTATGAAAAATAAGTATGTCATGTTGTCAATATTGATATCAGGGCCCAAGCAACCTGGAAATGATATTGATATTTACCTTTAACCTCTAATAGATGACCTAATGAAACTATGGGAAGAAGGTATTATGACCTATGATGCTTCACGTAAAGAGAACTTCAGTTTGCGTGCTATGTAGTTTTGCATGATTAATGACTTTCCAACTTATGGAAATTTGTCTGGATATATCATAAAAGGATACAAAGCATGTCCTGTTTGTGAGGAAAATACTGATTCAATCAGACTGAAACATGGTGGTAAAATCATATATCTTGGTCATCGAAGATTTCTCCCACCAGTGCATCCTTATCAAAGGCAACACAAAGCCTTTAATGGGTCAACTGAGGAACAAAGTGCTCCTAAACCTATACCAAGAAATGTTGTATATGATAGGGTGAAACATATTGTTAATGAATTTGGAAAGAGTTCAAGTAGTCGTACACTCGCATGTGACAAATCTCTATACAAGAAGAGGTCAATATTCTGGGATCTTCCTTATTGGAGATCTTTGGCAATTAGACACTCCATTGACATCATGCATGTTGAAAAAAATATTTGTGATAGCATCATTGGTACGCTATTGAACATACCAGGAAAGACTAAAGATGGCATCAAATCTAGAAAAGATTTAAAATTAATGGGTATAAGAAAAGAATTATCAGTGGAGATCAGGGGTCGCCACACATATTTACCACCTGCTTGTTACACTTTGTCAAACAAGGAAAAAAGGCTTCTTGTGAGTGCTTGTATAATTTTAAGGTTCCACAAAGATACTCTTCTAATAATTGTAGATTGGTATCAATGAAGGATCTGAAGTTGATAGGTCTCAAATCTCATGATTGTCACACATTAATGCAACAAATTTTACCTGTGCCTATTCGATCTATATTGCCAAAGTATGTAAGGTTTGCAATCACAAGACTCTGTTTCTTCTTCAATGAAATATGCAACAAAGTGAAACATCCTGATACTCTCGATAAATTACAGAAAGATGTAATTGTTACCATGTGTCAGCTTGAAATGTACTTTCCTCCTTCATTTTTTGATATCGTGGTTCATCTTGTAGTACATTTTACAAGGGTGGTGAAGATGTTAGGTCCAATTTTCTTACACTGGATGTATCCATTTGAAAGCTACATGAGTGTTTTTAAATTTGATGTTTGAAATCGTTATCGTCCTGAAGGGAGTATTGTTGAGGGTTACGTGGCTAGGTAGGTTATGGACTTTTGCAATGATTTTTTTAATTGCAATGAAACTTCTAGCGATCTAAAAAATTCCCATCACACTGAATCTTATTGTGGCAAAGGAACTCTGGGAGGACGAGTGAAAGGAATTAGTCTTGAGTTGTGGGAACAAGCACATTTGTATATTTTACACAACATCGATGAAGTTAGTAGCTACATCACAGAACACAATGATCTTATCAAGAGAAATCATCCGCGATCCAGTTCAATGTGGCTTGCAAGAGAGCATAATCGAACATTTATTAGGTGGTTTGAAGAGAAAGTATTTAATCAACTATCTGAATCACCGAATAATGTTGAGAACATAAAATGGCTCACCTTTAAGCCAAAAATGGATGTCATGTCATATGAAGGTTATGACATAAATAGATTTTCATACTACACAAAGCGTCAAGACGAAAGTAGTGTGGTCCAAAACAGTGGGGTCACTGTTCAAGCTTGTTCGTTGTATTTTGCTAGTGCCAAAGATAAAATACCACGTGCAGCTGAGATGTCATCTTACGACATCATTGAGGACATATGGGAATTGGACTATACAAATTTCAGAGTTCCTATCTTTAGGTGTAATTGGGTTGACAACAACAAAGGAGTTTTAGTGGATGAGTTGGGTTTCAAATTGGTGAATTTTGAAAAGATTGGTGAGAAAGATGAGCCATTCATCATGGCAGACCAAGCAAAACAAGTATTCTATATTGATGACCCGACAAATAAAAATTGCTCTGTCGTTCTTCATGGAAAAAGACAGTTTACTGTAGATCCTATAAATGAAGAAGAATACTACGAAAAGTATGATGATTCCAGTCCATTCTGAGTTGGTTTGCCAAGTGTAAATGTTGAAGATAACACCGATGAATATTATAAACGTCAAGACCATGCTGAAGGAATTTTACTTGACTAACAACTCAACCAATACTAGAGGCATGTATTCTTTGAATTATTTATTTTATTATCATTCAAGTAAGTAATCTTTTAAATATACATCATATATCATGTATACCTTATTAGTTGTGCTTTTATTATCAGTTATTTTTTTTATCATGTATACTTGCAGGTTCTAAAATGGCGAGTGAAGATGAACATTCTGAGCATGAGCATGAGCACCATGAGGATGGTAGTGGTGATGCTAAGAAAAGTAGAGGTCCCACATTGATGCATAGGCTGTAGGAGCTTAGGGCTAAAGGGGACAAATTTCCAGTCCAGTTTGATATCACAGGAGCACCTGTTGGGGAACATGCTAGTGCTTTCAAGCATTATGTAGGGGTGACCGTGTGCAGTAAGGTGGCAATAGATATATAAAATTGGCATGATGTTCCTAATGCCAAAAAAGACCTCATATGGAATGATATATCTGTGAGTGGAAGTGATATTATTTTAATATGTTTTTTATCTATTGATTCTAATTTAGTTTGCTTGGAATTAATTCCTTTTCAAAACAACATTATTAATTGATTCTCTTATATGTATAGGGTGTTTTTCATCTAAATGAAAAAGATCACAAGAAAAGAGTTCTACAACGTTGTGGTGTACAATGGAGGGGTTTTAATACATATCTCGTAAGGGAATTTATAGTTAATCCTAAACAAAAGAAGAAAGCAACAGATGTATATATTTTTATAGATCCTGAGGTGTGGGAAATATTTGTTGCAGCTAGGAGATCAGAAGAGTTTCAGGTAATAAAGATTGTGATGTATTGTATGAATCTTTAATTTTATGCAATTAAGGAGGTGAATCTTTTTATACATGTTTTCCAAGTCTAAATTGCAATATCTTGTTTTAAATGACCAGGATATCCACCATGCTCAAAAGGAAAGACGGGCCAAAAATGTGCATGACCATCGCTTGGGGCCCGATGGTTATGCCTTCTGCCGCCAACTACAAGAGAAGCAATCCTCTTCTGGTGAAGAATCTAGTACAACTCAAGTTGAGCGTCCACCCCGACACTTGACATGGATTGATGCTAGAAAGAATCGAGCAAGTGAAATTGTCAACCCTGCAACTAAGGAGGTGGCACAAAAGATGGTAGGTTTATCCCAACTAAGTAAAGAGTAATTCCTACAAACTTAGATTTATTTATATCTCATTGAAATTGTGATTTAATATTTTTATTAACTATGAATAGATTGATCTCCACGAGAAAAAGAAGGAATAAAAGTTCATCCCAACTGGCCACATGGATGAACTATCAGTTGCTCTTGGTACAAAGGAGCATCCTGGCCGTGTTAGGGGATTAGGAGCTGGCATAGGATTCAAGTCTTATTTTGGCCCTTCGCAATCTAAAAGAGGTTGTGCAGGAGGTCTTACACAGGAGGAGGTTGAAGCATTAGTAGCGCAGAAAGTAAAAAAAATAATGTCTTCATTTCAGCCTACTCAACCTTCTCAACCTATTCATATTGTGCGTCTCTCAAGTGATGAGGTACAAGCCCATGCTACAGTTGTAGAAGGTCATGGGAGAACTCCCAATGACCCACCACAATAATCTGTTGTAAGTTTTTGTTTTATATGTTGTGTTATTAGTATGATATATATATGATAATATATATAGTTGTAACAGGTATCTGTTCTACTGCTTCTTATATAACTTATATTATTTCAATCTAGGTTGGTATGAATTGTAAACTTGCAGTGGAGGTTCCAGAATATAATTTTGTGGAAACGGGCAAGGTGTACAACCTTGGTGGTACATTGCATTGCCAACAAATTACTGATGACATTTGCCGTGTATCCATCCATCTTATGTATGACGAAATGAGGGACAAACCACTACCCATACCTAATCTTGAATATAGTACAGTTGAAGAAGCAGAGGGTGCTATGGTGGTTGACCTAGACACTTGGTTATCAATGACAAGGTATACTTGAATTCTAACATGTTTTTCATATTTGACTGCATATATGAACTCGTATAATAGAAGTATGTAATTTAATTAACATGTTTGCAAACCAAAAAGTAAAAATTCTACTAGTCGTCCTCCTATGCCCAAGCCATCTATTATTCCAAAATCCACATTCAACGAGTTGGGAAGTAAATGTAAATGTTTGTGTCGATACTTAGCCAACCAAAGCTCTGGACTACAAATGTTGATCAATTTAATTGAAGATGCAACTGGGAGGGACTTTGACAATTATATTTTTTTGATGATATTATAGAGTTGTTCTAGTTTGATTGGCTGAATATTTTGATATTATAAGTATGGATAAGGTAAGGATCTATCAATATAGAAAATTCCAATACACATTTTTAGCTTATTTCTACATATGAAAATAATTACAAATGTTTAATAGTCATTTATATACCGAGGCCACAAACTTTGATATAAAGAATGTTGGATTCTTAGTTCCTTCAGTCACTAGTCAGGTGGAGACACATATTGAGGAAGTGAGTGAGTACTTCTCTGATGCATTCAAATATTTTGCTAGTGTGGGAAAGGAAATTATCCTAATTCCTATTCACGTCCAGTAAGTATTATTATTCAATATAATTTTAATAATGAACAAATGTATTTATTTTAATGTTTATTTTATTCTTACTCAGATCTAGACATTGGGAATTAGTGATGATTGTCCCAAAATTGATGACTCTTTATTATCTTGACCCAATGGGAAAAACAACAAGGGGTCACAAACTAAAATTGCCAGCTATGGCGTAAGCAAAAATATAGTCAATGCTTCAACATGATATTTCAATTTAGAATTTCTATTTTACCAACTATCGTTTAATTGATAGGGGTATAAAAGCTTTTCGTGAAGGTGGAGGACAAATACCCACAAAATTAAAGACATTGACTTTGTAAAATGTCAAGGTAGCTACTTTGACAACTGCTTAGTCTTATATGTATTAATTTTCAACTCTTATATGTCAACTCTTATAGTCTTCTATTTATAGTAGTTTACTAACATTAAGAATAATTCATTTTTTGTAGTGTCCTATACAAAATAATGACTGGGCTTGTGGCTACTATGTAATGAAATATATGCATGCTATTGTCAAACAAGCATCAAATGACATTCAGACTATAGGTCAGGTAATAAAGAATAACATCATAAATTTACAAGTGAGTTGTAGTCATTTTATAAAATATTAGCATGTGCATTTTCTATTATAGATCTTTACAACTCAGCCTTAAACACGTGAGGACTTAAATGAATTTCGAGAAGAGTGGTCAGATGCTTTTCTAAATGAAGCCAATATAGCATTGGAATAAATATGTCAGTTATGTTCCATTTATGTATGTGGTTTCAATACTCTTTCATATTTACTTTTGTATCTGACATTTAATATCATCTCACACTTGCAATCTATCATTTTGTAAATTATGATGTGACTATGTGTACTCAACTCAATATATGAATCATTTTTGTTATGAATGTGTGGTTTGGAATGGTGATGGTTGAGCATCAATGCTCCCCTCTCCCATATCTTATTCTTGTTCTTCTATTTTGTTTTGTTCAGTTTCTACAGAAATTAAAAAAAAAATTGTACCCTATGGCGTTGGTTTTCTTAAAAAACTGACCTTATAGGTATCTTGGCCGTGCCACGTAGAACGACCGTGTTGCATCGTAGAACAGCTGTGCTGCATAGAATGAATGTGTTGGGATGAGGTAGAATGGCCGTGCCGCGTAGAACGACTGTGTTGATATATGGTAGAACGGTCGTACCGTGTAGCACGACCGTGCTAATATAGACCAACACGGCCGTGCTAGGCGGCACGGCCGTTCTATCATATTCCAAGACTCTATTGAGTCAGTTTTCCTCATATAACCGTCCTTAGAAAGAATCTCTAGAGTCAGTTATTTAGTAAAAAACCATCGTTATAGGGTTCAGGTACAGTTTCATTTCTCATTTGATTTAGTTTTTGAGAGCCTATAGGGTCAGTTTTTACTATACAAGGTCATTTTTTTTTGTTAAAAAAACCGACCCTATAGAGCAATTTCTGTAGCGACGGCCACTTAGGCGTCGGCTGAAAAGTGACGCTATAGGCTTAAAAAAACCGATGCTATAGACCATTTTTGTACTAGGGGGTCTTGCACAACCTCCATTACCAATCGGGTAACATGATGGATCATATCCATATCAGCCAAGATCTCAACCACTACTAGGTCAACACTCAACCAAGGCTCACCTCTCAAATCCAAGGTGAGAGAAGAGTGTTGCTCAAGAAACTAGAGTATAGACTCACCTCTCAACAACCAAGAGAGAGGGGTGTTGCCTACATCACTAGGGCCGAACTCACTTCTCAAGACCAAAGGAGAGAAAGGGGTTTTTCCCACGAAGCTCTACACAGAGGGTTTGGCCACCAAGATCAAAGCACATCCAACACATCCATATAGCAACAAGATCATATATCCAACAAGATCAAAGATACAACTAAGCAAGAAGCATATCTAACAACATGCGTGGCCGATCATGATCATATGTGAACATGCAACATAAAATAAGGTAGTATAGTTAGGGTTGGAAGTTATGTAACCCACCTTAAGCATGCTCCAAGCTCCTAGAACCAAGCAACACCTTCGGCCACCTCAAGAGGAAGAAGAAGAAGACTCCAAAGAGAAGGATCGACCACCAAGCATAGCTCCTCCAAGGGTATCGGCCACCAAGGTGGCAAAGGAGAAGTGTCGTTCACCAAGGAAGAGGGGAAACTAAGGAACTAAAGGGATCCTTAGCAAGAGAAAGGAGATACATATGTAGAAGAGGGTGGAGGAGAAAATAAGGCAATGTGTCACCCACCTAGGGACACTTGTCCATGGGCAATGCCACCTTCTCATCTCTCCATGACCACATGTCCAAGGATATTTCCACATGCAAGCACCATGCACCAAGTGTCCACTAGAGTGGTGAAACAAACAAAGCCAAAGGTCAAAGATGGTCCATGGCTGACACACCACACTCCCTTTCCTAACACAACCTCATGGGTGACACACCCATGGCCGACACCAAATTCACTTGCCCGATACAAGGTCCAACAAGGCAAAGCAAGGCCCAAACAAAGCTCAACAAGCCCAAGGCAACTCAAGCCACGAGCCCAACCCTTTCTCTCAACCCCAGAGGAAGCACGGAGAGAGAAAAATACCTCTCAAGGTGACAAACTTTCTCATCAACCCTAAACTTAGGTTATTTGCAAGTAGCACCTCCAACTCTCAATAAAGCTCAAGAAAACCTTAATCACCACTAGAGGTGATTAGCAAGCAACTAAGCATAGGGTTTAGGCAAAGCAAATAGGATAAACCCAAAATAGAGGTCAGGGTCCTTACAATAATCATCTACATGCCTCTGGACTTAGATGCTCTAAGAATCATCGGTTAAGCCGTACCTAATAGCCAACACAACATATATGCACCTTGCAAAGATAGGACCTACATATCTACCATCACACTTCCATGAGATAGATGACGTATCATGCGAGGGTGTAACCTACGCTTGGTCGACCAAACTTTTCATGTGTGCTGCTAATGGAAAGAATCTTAGACTTAATATTTTTTTATTGAGGGAGTTTATGTATATATACATATACCTTATCCAATCATAATATATATATTGTACCTATCATATACATGCTATATTTCACAATGTAAACATGTAATATAAAACAATAGGTGATGGTTATGGACACACTACTATAATTATTTGGAGACATAAGGAATTACTACCACCTAAGTCATCATCACATCACATGCATGAACCTTCTATTAGTGTAGATCTTTGCTTGCCAATCTGGGTTTATCGGTTCAACCCTTGAACCAGTCATCTCGCTTCTTGGCCGGTCTTCTCGTCTCCTGAAATGGTTAGTTGGCCTCCTATTCAACTGGTGTCTTGACTCCTTCCAAATAGTTGGCTGAACCCACGAGCCGGTCGATTCATGCCTCCTGTAGTATGTCCTTCTCGGTCCTCCAGTTGATTGTCTCATCACATAAAGCGATCAACTCACCTGATGTAGATCGTCATCTTTGTCGTTGCAAGAAAAGAAACTATCCTATTGGTACTATACTTATTACATGGTAATGAGAAATCTTGAGTTACTTTTGAGGGGAGTATAGGTAGGAAAGAATTAACTTTACATTAGGAAGAAGGTAGGGGATCAATATGCACACTCAGATAAAATATGAATAAAACAAACCATTCAACCACACAAAGTTATAGGGTTATTGGCCATAAAAACACTAAACATCCACCATAAAAACTGCTTTTAGGGTGACGCATGTAAATTAAATAATATCATTTATCATATATATATATATTAATTTGGGATTATACATGGTGTTTGATTGGATATGCGCATTAAGCAGTTTAAGTATTTGCATTGTATGGAATAAATAAATGGTAAAGCCAAAAATATGATCATATCATTTATCTCAAAACATAGTAAATTGACGTGGCTTTGACACCACTGTTGGAAAATACAGGAACAAAATAAGGTAGTGGAATATCTATATGTATTCTCCCAAACAACAAGATTGCATCAATAACTATGAAATAGGAAAGATGGTTAATGTGTTCATATCTAGTCCTAGAGCAAGTGCATTGACCACAACTCATTGTTGTACAACTATGTTCTAGTTGCTCTTGGACGATGTCTGTGCAACTCCTAATCTTCATCACAGACAGCAGACTCGAACAACGTATGCAGTGGCTCCTGCAGTCTCACCACAGATTATGGGCTGACGACGTCCTCCTAATGATGGCCAAAGGCCACCTCGCCTCTATGAAAGTCCACACAGACCACCCAAAACTCCTTTCATCCTGCTAGAATGTACATGAAGGAGTTGTCCATCCCGTTGGTGTACTAGTTACCAACGTGCTCTCCCATAATAATGATTCTCTGTTGTTCTTGTTGGATCCTAGATGGGTGATTAGATGCTCTAGAGGGGGGTGAATAGAGCTGAATGCACTTAAACAAAATTAGTAGACCTTCAAGATATATGATAAGATAAGGTTGTTAAATAGGTAATTTGAGTGCAACTAAAACATGCATAGCAAGGATGAGAGATATTGAGAAAATACAAGTAGACAAGCTATTTAGAGTGGTTCCACACTTCAAACTAGAAGTATGTCAGTCCACTTACCTAGAGAGGTCAACCTCTAGGATTTCCTAACCATTACATTCTTATATTCATTCATAAGACTTACAATACATGACCAAACAAAGGACTTACCTATCCAATACAAAGAGTCTTCAACCTTACCAAGGACTTACCCACTTTGCAAGGAGTCTTTCGCCTTCTTCCAAGGACTTACCTACTCTTGCACAAGTCTTCAGCCTTACAGGAATTACCCACTCTTCTTGGATCTTCCGCCTTTGACTTCACCTTCACTCGGAGAAGCTTCCACCAAGGACTTACCCACTTGAGCAAGGAGTCTTCTGCCTTCACCAAGGGCTTACCCACTCTATCTCCAAGTCTTCAGCCTTGATCTTCACCAAGGGATGGCTTCCCTTGTTCTTCTTCACCTCTCTTAGCCAAGAGAGAAGACATTCATCTTCATGATTGAAAAGAGAGAAAGGGAGGTTGTGGAAGTGAGAGCCTCACAAGATATACATGTAGGACTATCTCTCTTATAGATTTCCTACTCACTCTAATGGATGTAGCAAGTGATTAAGCTTAGAGAGAGAGGAGGCTATAGGAAGCACTCAACTATAGAATAACAACCTCACATAGAGTTTGCATTGAATTCTCAACCTTGGAATGAATCCCAAGGGGTCCTATTTATAGCTGGGGATGCCTCTTAGCCTTTGGAAACACTTGAGACCGAAAACTAGCCATTTTGTGGCTTGAAACAGATATATTTTCACTTGTTGCAACTCCACAATGGCTAGAAACACTTTTCTGCACTTTTTCGTACAGTGCAATCGGTCGAGTTTCTATAAGGGTAACTTGACGGATAGAGTAAAAGACAAAGCTGATATTCAGACCATCGGTCGAGTTTGTCCTGGGGAAACTCGACCGACCAATGAAAATTGAATTGGTTAGTTACTCCATTGGTCTAGTTCTATGTAGTGTAAACTCGACCGATCAAAAGTCATTTTCAAGATCCAATCAGCATCGGTCGAGTTTGCAACTCACAAAACTCGACCGATGAACAACCTGATGTGAATTTTGGAAAATGGCTTTTGAGTGCTTAAACATTCGATATATGTGCTCCTGATATTTTTCTAAGCTTAATTACAAGTCATACAATCATTACAAGTGATTTACAACATTATTCTAATGGATTTACATCATATTACAAAAATGTACACTTGTATTGACTTTCACTTGTCTTTTCTCCAATTTGATATGTGCAAGTTAGGGCATTTGGAGTGTGTCTATACCTAATATAAAATCACTCAAGTAGAGACATTAGACACCAATATGTGGAATGGTTAGTCATCATCAAAACATAGGTTTAGTCAATTTAGATGTAAGTCAACATTGACCTAATTGACCTTGAGTCAACATTCTCCCCCTTTTTGAAGATGACAAACCATTCCATAAATGTACTGAAAGCTTTTAAGTAAAATCATACCTTTGGAGAAACTTAGGGGTTTCAATAGGATTGAGCTCATATGCTCCCCCTCTGCGCATGGAGTTCTCATACTCCCCCTCAATTGATGCTATTTCTCCTGCATGGTTAGCTTTCATAACATTTATAGAATACTATGTCTTCTACTCATATATGTTCTACACATATATGTCTTCTGCCATTTACCTTCTTCCCTTTACATGGACATACTTCTCCTCTTCATGTAAGACATGCCTTCTTCCTCTTTTAAAAGAAGACATAGCTTTCTCCCCCTTTGTCATTTCAAAAAGTGGGGTTATGAAGAAATAAGAAACATCACTTGTTAAAGAGAAAAGAGATAACACAAATATATATAAGGAGAGTAGAAGAGCACAGATAGGGGCTTGTCCAAGAATAGAAAGAAAAGCAAGTTAAAGCATATACTTGAACAACCCAAAATGCAAGATAAAGTGCTGCAAAAAAATAATAAAACACAATTTTGACCCTCAAGATGATAGAATTTGCCCAAAAAGTGTCAGGGCTCAGGGAAAAGTGATGAGCCTTGCTCAAAAGGTCGTTTCTGCATAAAAACACTAGTCTTGCACCAAAAACTGAAACTGGAGCAAAATCTGCATAAAAACCAAAAATACTCCAATTTCTACATATAATGTAGATCTATGTACCCTGCATCACAATGTTATGCAAGCAACTCAAGATAGTAGATATGCAATTCAAGGAACAAGCTTGAGAATGTATGAGACAAGATACAAGCATAACATATAGATGAGAAAAGATGCCAATTATAAACAAGGTTAGAACTACATGTATATGAACTACTAGTATATGTTATCACAAGTTAGGACTACTAGTAGGATCTAGATCATAGCGAAAGATGCACAAGTTAAA
Source organism: Alisma plantago-aquatica (assembly GCA_963693085.1). NCBI lineage: Eukaryota > Viridiplantae > Streptophyta > Magnoliopsida > Alismatales > Alismataceae > Alisma > Alisma plantago-aquatica. The sequence continues at coordinate 1,060,072,071 of OY856412.1, read as the reverse complement.
GAACAAGCTATGAGTAGATGTATAGATATATCCAAACAAAGAGATATGCAATATTAGAAGCATGAAAGGATATAACTCACATACAAATATGCATCATTACCAAAAGATGATCACTACTAAGAATGTAAGGACCCTCACCTGCGTTTAGGGTTTACCCTGTTTGTTTTGCTTGATCTTGGTGCTTTGGTGCTTGCTAATCACCTTTAGTGGTGATTAGGGTTTGGTTGTGCTTTGTTGAGAGTTCGAGGGGCTACTTGCAAATAACCCAAGTTTATGGTTTTGTGGGCAAGTTTGCCATCTTGTGAGATGTTTTTCCTCTTTGCTTCCTCTAGGGTTGAGAGGAAGGCTTGGGCTTGTTGTTTGAGTCCTTTGGGCCTGAGTTGAGCTTGTTTGGGCCTTGGAGTTCCTTGTTTGGGCTTGCTTGAGCCTTGTGTCGCCCAGGGCAGGTGGTGTGTCGCCCAGTTGCTTGGTGTGTCGCCCAGTAGCTCTTGTTGTGTCGCCCAGATGGCTTGGCTTGGTTGATGGACACATGGTGCACATCTTAGACAAGTGCCTTATGGCTTGCATGAGAGGTGGCTTGAGTTGGTGGACATGTGTCCCTTGGGTGGACGACACATAGCATGGTTGTACCTTGGTTTATCCTCCCCTTCTTCCTATATAGGTAGCTTTTCACCTTGCCTTAGTCTCCTTTGCTCTTTTTGGTCTCCCCTCCACCCTTGGTGCACGATACCCCTCTCCATCTTGCTTGTGTTGGCCGATACACTTCCTTGGAGCTGAAGTGGTGGCCGATACACCTTCCTGGAGCAGCCTGGTGGACGATAGCTTTGGACCTTGGAGTGCTTTGGAGCTTTGGTGGCCGACAACCTTGGAGCTCAAAGTGCATCTTCTTCCTTGGAGCTTAAGGCGGGTTGCATAGTTTCTAACCCTAACTCTCTTACCTCTAGCTTTAACCTTGTTACATGTTAGTAGACTAGCTTAGTTCCTTTCTTGTGCACCTCGCTTATATATACCTTAGTGGCTGATATCCCTCTCTTGGGTTTTAGGGTTCCCTGTATACCTTGCTTTTTAGGGTTTGTTGGCCGATATGATGAGTCCTTTAGGTTGGCCGATACCCTTGCCCTTGAGTTGGGCGATAGGGTGAGCTAGGGTTTGTTGGCCGATATGATGAGTACCCTTGGAGATGGGCGATACTCTCTCTCCCTCTCTCTCTCTCTCTCTTGTTGGGTGATATGGTCTGATGGTGTTGGGCGACATGGATGTCCTTGAGTTGGATGATAGAATGGGTTCTCTTGTGTTGAGTTATCTCCTTGTCCATGTGGTGGACGATAGGGCCAAGTAGTGCCATGTTGGACGATAGGCTATGTGCCCTAATGGCCGACACCATGGTGGGCGATACCCTAATGGTCGACACCATGGTGGGCGATACCCTTATGGCCGATTGCCATGTTGGGCGATACCCTACCCTATGTGCATGAGTGTGATGGTCGATAGGGTTAGTAGAGTGTGTTGGCCGATAGGGTAGTAGTGGGTGATGGTCGATAGGGTTAGTGAGGTTGGCCGATACCCATGTTGGATGATAGGTTTTAGATGAGGGTTGTGAGGCTATAGTGAGGGTATGAGTTTCTTTGGTGACTGTCCCTTATGTGATAGAAGTGGATGTTGATACATTAACCAATAAAACGATGGTGGTGTTTGTGATATCATCAATATGTAATATATTGCCTTGCAAATAATAAGGATGCTAATGGTAGTAACAATGATGTTATCCCTCATGTAATTGATGCATGATGTGACCCTTATGCTTAATTGTTAATGATAAAGAAGATGATGATAACTACTCTAGTAGTTTGTTTAATGATAATAATGTTGGTAATAATGATGCTAAGTGACAGTTACATTAAAGGTTGCTTCATGATAAAGATGAAAATAGTTGATGACATAGTAATGACCTTGTTAATAATAGTGTTGGTTCTGTAAACACAACATGATATCTATATACCCTGATTGTTTGTACAATCTCGATATAAGAGTAAGTATCAGTATGGTTGTTTAATGGTGTACTTAAAATACTCAGTTACCAAATAAGTGTAATATTGGTAATTTAATTACCTTGAATGATATTTCATGATAGTGAGCATATTCCTTATGTTGAATCTACAATTATTGCATACCTTAACCTTGCAGGTGATGACTTAGCCATGAAAGGGCTATGTGACATATGTAATGAGTAAAATTACTTTGATAATTGCTCCATAAGATTATGTATGTGATGTGTTGGTCCCATGATGATGATGTGAGCCTTAAGAGGAAGTGACAGTGCATGATGAAGGGTTGAGACCCTGTGGTATGTGATGATCCTTGAGATGGGTCTGGATGGTTGGCAAGAGGCCAAGTGATAACATGTGATGTTGGATCCTTAAGATGGTTCAGGTTGATATGAATAGATCATAATATAATGTTCTTTACTTTCTGTTATATCTTGCATGTTATACAACTTGGTTGAATCTTGCAATCCATCTAAAAGATACTAATTAAGCACAGTGAAATACATCATGTAGTTTGCCCTGGCCATAGATCCATCATCGTCAGGACTTGGTGATGGTGAAACAGGTTTTCCTACGGGTTAACCTGGAAGCGCATATTGTTGAATATGTGTAGGTTGCTCCTAGCCTGAAAATGAGGAGGTAAGAGTGTAACTTCAGTTGCAGACTCAGATATGTGTGTAGAGCATGGTGAACAGGCCCATGGCTCAGGATATGTGATGTATGGAGCATGAATGCGTTCATGGCTCAGAGCACGGTGATCAGGCCCGTGGCTCAGTTTTACTAGCGCCGAGACCTGTACCAAGGCGGGCTAGAGAATGGGTAGCCTATGGAGCTAACCCTGTGGCTTAGACCACTTCAGCATGTGACTGTGGTCCTGCTTGTGTTGTACTCATGTACTGACCATGAGGTGGGAGGTTGTGGAGTCCGCCTCTTCCATTGACCTGGTATGGCACCGTCTTGGGTTTCGTAACCGAAGGTTGGATTTGAACGGTACGGTTCAAATCCTCAGGGCATAATAAAATGTAATACAGCCGTTTAGTATTTACTAGTCATATCAAATACGAAATATTGGTTGAGGCCTTGTTTGTGTAATATTCCGTTATACCTTGCAGGTCATGTGGTAATCTACCTTATCTTGATAATCAGGTTATATGGCATTATACCCTGTTCTAATAATCCTGTTACATGTTGATATATCTCATCTTGATAGTCATGTTCCTTTGAAAGGCATCTGGTTTTACGCTTTAGTACAGCTGGTATGCTTGCCGGTAAGAATGATCTAGCTATATATATATAACTGCTTCTGATATATCTGCTCATGTTATAATTTCTGTTATAGTTTCTCTTACTGAGGTTCTATGGTTGCGGTGGGGAGCTATGCTTCCCGCTGGGACAATTGTTCAATTGTCTCACTCCGCTAGTTTACACCCTTTTTAGGTGGTCGAGGTAGACGTGGTCGTGGTTGTGGTGTTGCAGACGAGCAGCTTGAGGAGCAGTAGAAGGCAAGCGATGGACATGCTGCTGTTTTGGATGTTTTGTAGTAGAGTCTAGAGTCGTCCCTGTACTCTCAAGTCCTTGGCAGTGTTTTGACGATGTTTCACGAAGATCGTTCGATGATATCTGTATATCCTGTTGTTGGTTGGATGTGGGCCTTTATGTATATATGAACAGGTGGTGAACTCATGTGATGGATGAACAGCTGTTCCTGAGCTCTGGACACATGTCAGATCTTGTGTACATATTTATATGACATGTTTCTGTGCAGGATGAGGACTGGAAAGTAATAGTTTCACAGTTTATCAGTTTTCCGCAATCGGTTTTAATTAACCCGTGTTTTTGATAATCTGTGGTTATGGTGTTTTCCGCACGTTTTCGCGTAACACCTCGTTATCTGTGTGATAATGGGATGTGTTGCCACAAGTTTGGTATCAGAGCTTTAGGTTCGCTGAGTCTACAGGGATCTAGGACTAGGTTGAGTCTGTTCTTATGAGTTCTCCAGGTTATCTTACAAAAAAATCTTCTGCCCTCAGTAGAAGAAAAGCTAAAATGTCTGGAAACCACGAAGAACATGCTCCTGAGCTTAGTGATGCTGCATCGGTTGATGGAGCAGATGGACGGGCACATGAAGATCGGGTGCCTGAGGTCCCCCAACCAGACCCAGCCATACTTGAACACCCTACCTACCAACAGCTTATGGGGCAGTTAATGGCTACGATGAATCTCATGGTTGAGCGATTACCAGTGCCTCCTCCACGAGCACAGGTTCCCCATGGAGAAGCATCGGGTATTGGGAAGACCTTTGAGCAGCTTCGCCGAGTCGGAGCTTCGGATTATGCTGGAACGGCTGATCCAGCGGATGCAGATCTGTGGCTGACGAGTCTTGAAAAGGATTTCCGAATCCTCGACATCCCCGGAGCAGACAAAGTAAAGCATGCTGTCTACCTTTTGAAGGGTAGTGCTGGTCACTGGTGGACCATCGAGGAAGAGAAGCGGCCTGGTGAGGTGATCTGTTGGGAAGTGTTTCGGCGCGAGTTCGTCACCAGATACTTTCCGAAGATGTACCTGGATGAGAAGATCAGTCAGTTTGAGAAGTTGCGGTAAGGAACGATGAACATCACCGAGTATGAAGCTAAGTTTATGGATCTGTTGAGGTTCTGTCCTCACATGGCGGCGACAGATGATGAACGGATCAGACGTTTCGAGAAGGGTTTGAGTGCTGAGTTGACAACCCCTGTGTCTGCGCTGGAAAACCGAGAGCGGTTTGCTACGTTTGTGGAATCAGTTCAACGGATCGAGAGGACAGTAAGGGAGAAAAGAGAGTCGGTGTCTCTTAAAAGACCTGCTAAGTTTCAAAGACGAAGGTTTGGTGGCTTCAAGAAACCCAGGTTTTCAGCACCGTCAGTGATGAGAAGTGCTGGTGTACCATCTCAGTGGTCTCCGAGTAAGGGGAAAGGTTATGTTTCTTCACCGTCCAAGGCGCCCAGTTCAGCTTCGGTGGCAGTGACAGGGCCATCTAGGCCACGAGTTGACAATAGAGCATGTCATCTCTGTGGACAAGTCGGGCATTGGAAGTTCAATTGCCCGAATAGAGATGTTGAAGTGACGCAGCAACTGAGGCAAAGTTTCCAAAAGTCTGAGAGACCACAGCCCAGTGGTAGCAGAGGACGAGGACGCGGTCAAGCGTCTCAAGCTGGATCGTCTGCTCAAGGGAGCATAGGTTGTGGACAGCAAGCTACGGCTCGATTCTATGCCATGAATCAGCCGGAGGCGATAGTCAACCCGCGAGTGGTGACAGGTCAGATGGAGTTATTTCATTCTGATATGTCTTCCTCTTGCTTTATATCTGTTCTGGTTGACCCGGGTGCTACACACTCTTTTATCGCCTATAGTATGCTTGAAAACTGTCATCTACCTGTTAGTTGTAAGAAGGATAGCTTGTTGTTAGAAACCCCTCTTGATGGTTCCTCTTTGCTTCGAGAAGAGTGTCCATCTTGTGTTTTGTCTTTTTCGGGACACAGCATTCAGGTGGATCTCATACCACTTGATATGCATGGTTTCGATGTTATCCTTGGGATGGATACCTTAGAGAAGTATAAGGTTGTCTTGGACTGTGGTTCCAAGCAGGCGGTGTTTGATGTTGCTGGAGAGAAGTGGATCTTCAAGGGAGATAGGAAGATTCTTCCGACGTGTCTGGTGTCAGCTATGGTGGCAGATAGGTTGTTGCGACAAGGATGTGAGGCGTTCTTAGCTCACGTTGTGGATACCTTTGTGGATACCAAGGCGAAAGGCCTTAACCTTGAAGAAGTGTCAGTGGTCCGAGAGTTTGCAGATGTGTTTCCCGAGGAGTTTCCTGGTGTTCCTCCACCTCGAGAGATCGATTTTGAGATCAATCTGGTTCCGGGAACGCAGCCGATTGCACAAACACCTTATAGGATGGCTCCAGCAGAGATGGTAGAGTTGAAGAAGCAGTTACAAGAGTTGTTGGAGAAAGGTTTCATCAGACCGAGCACGTCACCTTGGGGTGCTCCCGTGTTGTTCGTTAAGAAGAAGGATGGTTCGATGCGGTTGTGTATAGACTACTGACAGTTGAACAAGGTCACGATCAAGAATAAGTACCCGTTGCCGAGGATAGATGACCTGTTCGATCAGTTGTGTTGTGCTATAGTGTTTTCGAAAATCGATCTACGGTCTGGATATCATCAGTTGAGGATAAATGCGGATGACATACCAAAGTCAGCCTTTAGGACGAGGTATGGTCATTTTGAGTTTGTGGTTATGCCGTTTGGATTAACCAATGCACCTGCTGCTTTCATGGACTTGATGAACAGAGTGTTTTGTCCGTTCTTAGATCAGTTTGTTGTAGTTTTTATAGACGACATCTTGATCTATAGTCGGAACCGGCTAGAGCATGAGCAACATCTTCGTCAAGCGTTGACTCTCCTTCGTCAACATCAGTTGTATGCTAAGTTTAGTAAGTGTGAGTTCTGGTTGGATGAAGTGACTTTCTTAGGTCATGTGGTATCTGCTGAAGGAGTCAAAGTAGATCCGAAGAAAGTGGAATCCGTTGCGGATTGGGAACAGCCGAAGACGCCGACGGAAGTTCGTAGTTTCCTTGGCCTAGCAGAATACTACCGGAGGTTTATCAAGGACTTCAGTTTGATAGCTCTACCGATGACAAAGTTGACCAGGAAGGATGTACCTTTTGTTTGGAATGATCGATGTCAGCAAGCTTTCCAAAGTGTGAAGGAAAAGCTAACCAGTGCTCCAGTGTTGATCTTGCCAGAATCTGGAAAAGGCTATGTTGTTTTCTGTGATGCGTCCAAGAAAGGTTTGGGTTGTGTGCTGATGCAGGAAGATCATGTGGTTTCTTTTGCTTCGCGACAGCTTAAGAAACACGAGGAGAACTATCCGACCCATGACTTGGAGCTGGCAGCAGTGGTTCATGCGTTAAAGATTTGGAGACACTATCTTTATGGGGAAGTGTGTCAGATCTTTACAGATCACAAGAATCTGAAGTACATCTTCTCACAGCAAGAGTTGAACATGCGACAACGTCGGTGGATGGAGTTGATCAATGATTATGATTGCACTATAGAGTATCATCCTGGTAAGGTGAATGTGGTAGCAGACGCACTTAGCAGAAAGTCTTCTACTCCCAAGAAGGCACAGATGAGTTCTTTGGTATGCCATAGGCGGGACATGTTAGTCTCCTTACGGCAGATGAACGTACAGATGGAGGTTTCCTCGTTAGATGGACTTTTAGCACAGATGCAAATCAAGCCCACGTTGAGACAGCAGATCAAGGATGCACAGCAAACGGATGATACAGTACAGCTAATCAGATCAGAGTTTGGCAGCAAAAAGCGTGATGGGTTCCATGAGTCCGAGGATGGGGTGGTTTGCTATCATAATAGTATGGTGGTTCCAGATGCTGATAATATGAGGAAGTTGGTGCTCGAGGAAGCACACACGTCGATGTATGCTATGCATCCAGGTGTCACCAAGATGTACCATAGTCTGAAGGACTTGTATTGGTGGCCCGACTTGAAGAAAGATGTAGTTGAGTTTGTGGCTAGGTGTGCGGTGTGTCAGCAAGTCAAGGCTGAGCATCAAAAGCCGGCAGGTACGTTGCAACCTTTGCCTATACCACAGTGGAAATGGGATCATATAACCATGGATTTCGTAGTTGGTCTACCCAGGACAACTAGGAATCATGATTCCATTTGGCTGATAGTGGACAGATTAACGAAGTCTGCCCATTTCATACCTGTGAAGACCACGTATACAGCTGAAAAGCTCGCTCGAGTATATGTGGATGAGATAGTTCGTTTGCATGGTGTGCCAGCAACGATAGTTTATGATAGAGGTCCTCAGTTTACAAGTCGTTTTTGGGAACAATTGCACAGGGCGATGGGAACGCAGTTGAAGTTCAGTACCGCTTTCCACCCACAGACAGAGGGACAGTCTGAGAGGACTATTCAGACTTTGGAGGATCTTCTTTGTGCTTGTGTTTTGCAGTTCCTAGGCAGTTGGGATGTACATCTCAGTTTGATAGAGTTTCCCTACAACAATAGCTATCAGCGGAGCATTGACATGGATCCCTATGAGGCTTTGTATGGGAGGAAGTGCAGATCTCCTTTGTGTTGGTATGAATCAGGTGAATATCAGCTTTTGGGCCCTGAGTTAGTACAGCAAATGACAGAAAAGATCAAGGTGATACAACAACAGTTGAAAGCGGTACAAGACAGGCAGAAGTCTTATGCAGACAATCGCCGATGACCCTTGGAGTTCCAGGTGGGAGACAAGGTGTATCTTAAAGTCTCTCCGTGGAAAGGTGTGCTGAGGTTTGGCCGGAAGGGTAAGTTAGCTCCCAGATATATGGGGCCTTACCCAGTCTTAGCACGTGTTGGCAAGGTGGCTTACGAGTTAGAGTTGCCTCCAGAGTTGCACAGGTTACATCCAGTGTTCCATGTCAGTATGCTGAAGAAAAGTCATCCAGATACAGGAACAGTGATACAACCAGTTGAAGTTGAGCTTGACAAAGATGTGACTTATGAAGAGGGTCCTATGATGATCCTTGACAGAAGAGTCAAGAAGCTGAAGAGAAAGGATCTAGTTCTTGTGAAGGTACTTTGGCATCACCGTGGCATTGAGGAAGCCACGTGGGAGCTTGAGGAAGAGATGAGGAGGAAGTATCCCTCGCTTTTCTCTTCGGATTTCGGGGACAAAATCCTTTTGTAGAGGTTTATGGCTGTAAGGACCCTGACCTGCGTTTAGGGTTTACCCTGTTTGTTTTACTTGATCTTGGTGCTTTGGTGCTTGCTAATCACCTTTAGTGGTGATTAGGGTTTGGTTGTGCTTTGTTGAGAGTTCGAGGGGCTACTTGCAAATAACCCAAGTTTATGGTTTTGTGGTCAAGTTTGCCATCTTGTGAGATGTTTTTCCTCTTTGCTTCCTCTAGGGTTGAGAGGAAGGCTTGGGCTTGTTGTTTGAGTCCTTTGGGCCTGAGTTGAGCTTGTTTGGGCCTTGGAGTTCCTTGTTTGGGCTTGCTTGAGCCTTGTGTCGCCCAGGGCAGGTGGTGTGTCACCCAGTTGCTTGGTGTGTCGCCCAGTAGCTCTTGTTGTGTCGCCCAGATGGCTTGGCTTGGTTGATGGACACATGGTGCACATCTTGGACAAGTGCCTTATGGCTTGCATGAGAGGTGGCTTGAGTTGGTGGACATGTGTCCCTTGGGTGGACGACACATAGCATGGTTGTACCTTGGTTTCTCCTCCCCTTCTTCCTATATAGGTAGCTTTTCACCTTGCCTTAGTCTCCTTTTCTCTTTTTGGTCTCCCCTCCACCCTTAGTGCACGATACCCCTATCCATTTTGCTTGTGTTGGCCGATACACTTCCTTGGAGCTGAAGTGGTGGTCGATACACCTTCCTGGAGCAGCCTGGTGGACGATAGCTTTGGACCTTGGAGTGCTTTGGAGCTTTGGTGGCCGACAACCTTGGAGCTCAAAGTGCATCTTCTTCCTTGGAGCTTAAGGCGGGTTGCATAGTTTCTAACCCTAACTCTCTTACCTCTAGCTTTAACCTTGTTACATGTTAGTAGACTAGCTTAGTTCCTTTCTTGTGCACCTCGCTTATATATACCTTAGTGGCCGATATCCCTCTCTTGGGTTTTAGGGTTCCCTGTATACCTTGCTTTTTAGGGTTTGTTGGCCGATATGATGAGTCCTTTAGGTTGGCCGATACCCTTGCCCTTGAGTTGGGAGATAGGGTGAGCTAGGGTTTGTTGGCCGATATGATGAGTACCCTTGGAGATGGGCGATACTCTCTCTCTCTCTCTCTTGTTGGGCGATATGGTCTGATGGTGTTGGGCGACATGGATGTCCTTGAGTTGGATGATAGAATGGGTGCTCTTGTGTTGAGTTATCTCCTTGTCCATGTGGTGGACGATAGGGCCAAGTAGTGCCATGTTGGACGATAGGCTATGTGCCCTGATGGCCGACACCATGGTGGGCGATACCCTAATGGCCGACACCATGGTGGGCGATACCCTTATGGCCGATAGCCATGTTGGGCGATACCCTACCCTATGTGCATGAGTGTGATGGTCGATAGGGTTAGTAGAGTGTGTTGGCCGATAGGGTAGTGGTGGGTGATGGTCGATAGGGTTAGTGAGGTTGGCCGATACCCATGTTGGATGATAGGTTTTAGATGAGGGTTGTGAGGCTATAGTGAGGGTATGAGTTTCTTTGGTGACGGTCCCTTATGTGATAGAAGTGGATGTTGATACATTAACCAATAAAACGATGGTGGTGTTTGTGATATCATCAATATGTAATATGTTGCCTTGCAAATAATAAGGATGCTAATGGTAGTAACAATGATGTTAGCCCTCATGTAATTGATGCATGATGTGACCCTTATGCTTAATTGTTAATGATAAAGAAGATGATGATAACTACTCTAGTAGTTTGTTTAATGATAATAATGTTGGTAATAATGATGCTAAGTGACAGTTACATTAAAGGTTGCTTCATGATAAAGATGAAAATAGTTGATGACATAGTAATGACCTTGTTAATAATAGTGTTGGTTCTGTAAACACAACATGATATCTATATACCCTGATTGTTTGTATAATCTCGATATAAGAGTAAGTATCAGTATGGTTGTTTAATGGTGTACTTAACATACTCGGTTACCAAATAAGTGTAATATTGGTAATTTAATTATCTTGAATGATATTTCATGATAGTGAGCATATTCCTTATGTTGAATCTACAATTATTGCATACCTTAACCTTGCAGGTGATGACTTAGCCATGAAAGGGCTATGTGACATATGTAATGAGTAACATTACTTTGATAATTGCTCCATAAGATTATGTATGTGATGTGTTGGTCCCATGATGATGATGTGAGCCTTAAGAGGCAGTGACAGTGCATGATGAAGGGTTGAGACCATGTGGTATGTGATGATCCTTGAGATGGATCTGGATGGTTGGCAAGAGGCCAAGTGATAACATGTGATGTTGGATCCTTAAGATGGATCAGGTTGATATGAATAGATCATAATATAATGTTCTTTACTTTCTGTTATATCTTGCATGTTATACAACTTGGTTGAATCTTGCAATCCATCTAAAAGATACTAATTAAGCACAGTGAAATACATCATGTAGTTTTCCCTGGCCATAGATCCATCATCGTCAGGACTTGGTGATGGTGAAACAGGTTTTCCTACGGGTTAACCTGGAAGCGCATATTGTTGAATATGTGTAGGTTGCTCCTAGCCTGAAAATGAGGAGGTAAGAGTGTAACTTCGGTTGCAGACTCAGATATGTGTGTAGAGCATGGTGAACAGGCCCATGGCTCAGGATATGTGATGTATGGAGCATGAATGCGTTCATGGCTCAGAGCACGGTGATCAGGCCCGTGGCTCAGTTTTACTAGCGCCGAGACCTGTACCAAGGCGGGCTAGAGAATGGGTAGCCTATGGAGCTAACCCTGTGGCTTAGACCACTTCAGCATGTGACTGCGGTCCTGCTTGTGTTGTACTCATGTACTGACCATGAGGTGGGAGGTCGTGGAGTCCGGCTCTTCCATTGACCTAGTATGGCACCGTCTTGGGTTTCGTAACCGAAGGTTGGATTTGAACGGTACGGTTCAAATCCTCAGGTCATAATAAAATGTAATACAGTCGTTTAGTATTTACTAGTCATATCAAATACGAAACATTGGTTGAGGCCTTGTTTGTGCAATATTCCGTTATACCTTGCAGGTCATGTGGTAATCTACCTTATCTTGATAATCAGGTTATATGGCATTATACCCTCTTCTAATAATCCTGTTACATGTTGATATATCTCATCTTGATAGTCATGTTCCTTTGAAAGGCATCTGGTTTTACGCTTTAGTACAGCTGGTATGCTTGCCGATAAGAATGATCTTGCTATATATATATATAAGTGCTTCTGATATATCTGCTCATGTTATAATTGCTGTTATAGTTTCTCTTGCTGAGGTTCTATGGTTGAGGTGGGGAGCTATGTTTCCCGCTGGGACAATTGTTCAATTGTCTCACTCCACTGGTTTACACCCTTTTTAGGTGGTCGAGGTAGACGTGGTCGTGGTTGTGGTGTTGCGGACGAGCAGCTTGAGGAGCAGTAGAAGGCAAGCGATGGACATGCTGCTGTTTTGGATGTTTTGTAGTAGAGTCTAGAGTCGTCCCTGTACTCTCAGGTCCTTGGCAGTGTTTTGATGATGTTTCACGAAGATCGTTCGATGATATCTGTATATCCTGCTGTTGGCCGGATGTGGGCCTTTATGTATATATGAACAGGTGGTGAACTCATGTGATGGATGAACAACTGTTCCTGAGCTGTGGACACATGTCAGATCTTGTGTACATATTTATATGACATGTTTCTATGCAGGATGAGGACTGGAAAGTAATAGTTTCACAGTTTATCAGTTTTCCGCAATCGGTTTTAATTAACCCGTGTTTTTGATAATCTGTGGTTATGGTGTTTTCCACACGTTTTCGCGTAACACCTCGTTATCTGTGTGATAATGGGATGTGTTGCCACAAAGAACCTTAAGGTTGTATCAACACAAGATATACTCCTATATAGATGTAGCAATTTAGAGTACAACGGAAGCAATTTTTAGACACAACCAAGAGATCCAATGAGATCATCATCAAAACCTGGAAAAAAACTCGAAGCAAGTAATTGCAAGATATAGATATACCAATTTAGAGCAATTAAAGAGATAGAGTTGTAAGAAAGATAGGAAACTTAGAACATGGCAATATGCATATATAAAGGTACCAAAGGAGTGCCAAAGAATAAGGCTATTCGTTGAGAAAATCTAGTTGAGAGGGAAATTCACATTCAATAAGCCAACTTTGTATTCTGTGCACAGTGTTATCGGTCGAGTTCTGTGCATTGACAACTCGACCGATGACAACTGCTAGAAACACCCATTGGTGCCTATCGGTCGAGTTTCAAACAGGGAAAACTCGACCGATAGAGCAGCTATCAAAATGTACATATATATCATAAAAACATATTTAAAGGCATGCTAAAAGTATAAACCATATCCAAACATGTCTAAGCAAGTTGGTAATGCACTATAGAAGCATTAGAAATAGTTTTTGAGCAAGAGTGTGAAGAGAATCACAAAATACCACTTTTGACTCAAAAACCATATGTATAGTGCACACCATCTTGACAAAACAAGTTAGGATTGGTTATAAGCAATAAAATCTTACCTTTGTTCTTACCATTCTTTTTTTTTTCACTTATCGTCACCCTCTACACATCTCACCTTTCTTCTTTCATGTGGATTGACAAGTCAATTTGCAATTCAATAGCTCAGGTCAATCCATTTGCAAGTACCTACAAGAAGAAAGATGAAATGGTCCCCAATCATGTTTTTGGGTCCGGAGGGGTTAGCTTAGCAACCCAAGTCCTATTGCTCTTGGGTGCTTTCCTAAAAGGACAACAAGTAGAATAATGACCAATTTCATTGCAATAGTTGCATGTGCCCGTAGTCTTAGAACTAGAGAATTCTCCATGGAATATTGGAGATCCTTTATCTTTGTTGTTCCCTTGACTACTATCATACCCTAAACCATGTCTACCAATTTATTTAGTAGTATGGTGTAGGATGTCATTAAGATTCATTTTACCAACTAAGAATCTTTGCAAAGAAGATCTTAAACTGTAATTATCATGATTAAGAGAAGCAATAGTAGAAGATAAATTATTTATATTTTCTCTAGCATGCAAAAGATCATTTTCTAAGCAAAGAGCTTCAGTTAAATAAGAATCTCTATCAATATGAAGAGCAGCAACATCATTCTCTCTAATAGTAGAACTAGAACAAGATTCATGCACATTGATTTTAGCAAGCAAGGATGCATATTCTATTTCTAATTCTTGCAAAACAAAATCTTTGTCCTTGTTTTTAGATTTAAGAACATCAGTACCATGCATGAGAGTAAACAATTAAAGTATGCTCTTCATTAGAACTAGGCATGAGAGGTTGAGCTTCTATAAATCTAATCTTATTAAGCAAACTAGCATTTTCAAGTTTAAGAGAGTCGACTTGGCTAATACAAGCATTTTTATCATCAAGCAAGCAAGAACTAGCATGTTCAAGATCATTTAATTCTACATGCAAATTATCAACAATTCTAGAAAGCTTTTTCCTTTTCCTTTTAGAAGACTTAAGAGAGGAACATGTATCATGAATAATAGCAATCAAAGATTCTTTATCTAAAGAGTTTAGATTTACCTCACTTGAGTCCTTACTTGTTGATGATATAAGAGCAAAATGGCATTCTCCTTCATTACTAGAGCTTGATCTTGATCCTTCACTTGAGCTTGAGTTGGAGGAGTCACTTGAGCTTGAGTGGCATTTCTCCTTCTTCTTGTGAAGATGGGTCTTTTTGCCTTGTGGGCAATCTTCCTTGTAGTGAACCTTCTTTCCACATGTAAAGCACCATATGGAGGACTTGCCTTTGTAGAATCTACCCTTAGAGTATATGTCATCTTCTTCAACTTGAGAGGATGGATAGACTTGTTCCATGATAGCTTCAATTTGAGCCTTCATTTCAGCCTTCTTCATTCTCTTTATCTCTTTCTTCTCTTGTCTTTCAACTTCTTCTCTTTTGTCAAGTGTGACTTCATGTGCTTGTAGATTTCCAATGAGCTCTTCAATAGGAATATCCTTAAGAGACCTTGCTTTTTCAATGGAAGTCACCTTGGGTTCCCACCTCTTGGGGAGAGTTCTAAGGATCTTTGAGTTGATCTCTCCGCTAGACATAGGATGTCCTAGAACAACAAGACCATTCACAATGGTGTTGAGCCATGATTACATGTTGGCTATCCTCTCCTTTCCCATCTTGAAGTTTTCAAGCAACCCTTTGAGCATGTAGACTTTGCTTTTCTTCACTTGATTTGTCCCTTCATAAGTGATGCAAAGCTTTCTCTATACCTCATAGGCTATTTCACATGAAGAAATCTTGTTGAACTCGGTGGGGGTCATGGAGGCATAGAGGATGTGCATGGCTCTAGCATTCAAGGTTGCTTTCCTCAAGGTAGCTTCATCCCATTCTTCAATCTTTCTCTTTGGTAGCATGTATGGGCTGTTCACCATTTGCCATATCTCAAGACTTGATCCTTGGATGTAGAATTGAAGCCTTCTTCTCCAATAGAGGAAATTGCTCCCATCAAAGATTGGTAGGCTGATCAAGTATCTCGCTCCTTGGTAGTCACCCATCTTATCCTACTTGTTGAAGTATGCTTGGAGAAGACCCACTCTGATACCAATTGTTGGATCCTAGATGGGTGATTAGATGCTCTAGAGGAGGGGGTGAATAGAGCTGAATGCACTTAAACAAAATTCATTAGACCTTAAAGATATATGATAAGATAAGGTTTCTAAATAGGTAATTTGAGTGCAACTAAAACATGCATATAAAGGATGAGAGAGATTGAGCAAACACAAGTAAACAAGCTATTTAGAGTGGTTCCACACTTCAAACTAGAAGTATGTTAGTCCACTTACCTAGAGAGGTCAACCTCTAGGATTTCCTAACCATTGCATTCTTATATTCATTCATAAGACTTACAATACATGACCAAACAAAGGACTTCCCTATCCAATACAAAGAGTCTTCAACCTTACCAAGGACTTACCCACTTTGCAAGGAGTCTTCTGCCTTCTTCCAAGGACTTACCTACACTTGCACAAGTCTTCATCCTTGCAGGAATTACCCACTCTTCTTGGATCTTCTGCCTTTGACTTCACCTTCACTCGGATAAGCTTCCACCAAGGACTTACCCACTTGAGCAGGGATACTTCTACCTTCACCAAGGGCTTACCCACTCTAGCTCCAAGTCTTCAACGTTGATCTTCACCAAGGGATGCCTTCCCTTGTTCTTCTTCACCTCTCTTAGCTAAGAGAGAGAACCTTCATCTTCATGATTGAAAAGAGAGAAAGGGAGGTGGTGGAAGTGAGAGCCTCACAAGATATACATGTAGGACTAGCTCTTTTATAAATTTCCTACTCACTCTAATGGATGTAGCAAGTGATTAAGCTTAGAGAGAGAGAGGAGGCTGTAGGAAGCACTCAACTATAGAATAGCAACCTCACATAGAGTTTGCATTGAATTCTCAACCTTGGAATGCATTCTCAACCTTGGAATGAAGCCCAAGGGGTCCTATTTATAGATGGGATGCCTCTTAGACTTTGGCAACACTTGAGACTGAAAACTTGCCATTTTGTGGTTGCAACAAATATATTTTCACTTGTTGCAACTCCATAACGGCTAGAAATACTTTTATGCACTTTTCTGTACAGTGCAATCGGTCGAGTTTCTATATGGGTAACTTGAATGATAGAGTAAAAGACAAAGCCGATATTCAGACCATCGGTCGAGTTTGTCCTGGGGAAACTCGACCGACCAATGAAAATCGAATTGGTCAGTTACTCCATCGGTCGAGTTCTGTGTAGTGTAAACTCAACCGATCAAAAGTCATTTTCAAGATCCAATCAGGATCGGTTGAGTTTGCAACTCACAAAACTCGACTGATGAACAACCTGATGTGAATTTTAGAAAATGGCTTTTGAGTGCTTAACCATTCGATCTAAGTGCTCCTGATATTTTTATAAGCTTAATTACAAGTCATACAATCATTACAAGTGATTTACAACATGATTCTAATGGATTTAAATCATATTACAAAAACTTGCACTTGTATTGACTTTGACTTGTCTTTTCTCCAATTTGATATGCGCAAGTTAGGGCATTTGGAGTGTGTCTATACCTAATCTGAAATCACTCAAGTAGAGACATTAGACACCAATATGTGGAATGGTTAGTCATCATCAAAACATGGGTTTAGTCAATTTAGACGTGAGTCAACATTGACCTAATTGACCTTGACTCAACATTTCTCTCCCTTGATATCCCTCCCTAGTTGGGTAGGACTTGCTTAGGCTCTCTTGGTTACCACAACCAGAGAGGACAACAATTGTCAGAGCAAATGATTCTCAATTATGTGTGTTCAGAAAGCCCATGTACCCCTTTATTTATAGGATGGGTTAGGGTTAGGGTTCCCAGTTGATGTATGAGTGGAACAAATCAGAAGATCATGAATTTTCATAACCTGTGAGTGCCGAACTGGTCGGTTGGCAACTGAACCAATCGGTTCAGATATCAGTCGGTTCACACAATGAACTGGTCGTTTCGTTGTGTTTCCCAATCACATATGATTTGGCAATTTGAATCCAATTAATGCATGACATGATGTCGGCACTAATCCTTGAAGTAATTGAATTTCTCCACGAACTGAGTGATCTAAATCACGTGAAACTTTAAATAAGTGAGATCACCTCTCTACTAAAAATGGTAAACAAAATCCAATGAATTGCAGCGGAAGTTAAAACTTTGACTATATTCAATTTAATAAGGAGTACATCAATATTTTCCCAACAAGGGTGTACATGCTTTTTACAAATAAAGGATCTGAGGTAGAGAGAAACTAAACTATATCAATATGTCTCCAACAAAATAACAAATAAGTCCTTGATGGAAGGATGAACACCTTCTCCTAGTCTTATGTTGGTTCAACACGCTCCTGTTGTGCACTCTGATCCTAAACTTGAGTAGTTGGGATCACCCAACAAGAGGAGAGAAAATTGTATGTGTCAATTAAGGAATAAGGACAATTATAAACTAAAGCATGAAATGATAACTATTTTCTATGCTAAGAGGTTCAAGAAAATGAGGCAAGTAAATAATTAAGAATTCTGCCAAATCAAATAGTAATAAAGTTGCATGCATGATTAAATATGACTACAGTAAACTAATATAGGGCTGAGGCACCTACCTGACCTCAACCTCTGGGTGAGAGAGAGATAACACATTCCCAAGCACCCGAATATATAAAATGGGGAGAATGACCACATTCCCCTATGCAAATTTATACATGTCCACTATGGGTGGTTGTATAGATGTATACTACTTTAGTTAATTAGTCATTTACATCATCATTCTAGAATAATTTAATGGCAGATTTAAGAAATTAAAAACTTTGCAAGTGGGGTCCAAGACCCTAGAATAATTGAAGTAAAGGTGCCTAAAAAAGGCAATACATAGAATAAAGGCTAAGACAATGCCTCATTGGAAATATTAGGTTTGGATATCAAAATGTCCTATTGAAGGACAAGTGTTCAAACTCATATATAAATAGGATTGCACATACCTCAATTTAAAGTCCTAGTCATCACTTTCACCATGTATCCAAGGCAACTTTATCCTAGTTACACATTTGTACACATGTATTAGGGTTTATAAAGCATATTATGTGAGAAACCCTAATTTTAGACCTCCTATGAAAATAATCAATTTATGACTCAAAACTTGGACCAATCGATTACTTGGATTCTCCTGATTATGAAAACATATTTATTTCTTAAATTGGGAGTTAAAACGAATTCGTTATTTATTTTAAGGATTTTTATATAATTAAACTGGTTTTTATAATAAACATCAAAATAGGGATGCACATCTATGCTTAAAAACCTTAAATTCGGATTCCTTGTAAAAAATCCTTTCCAATGAGTATTTATTTGTATTTTTCTAACAAACCATCGATTTACTATGAATTATATAAAACTGACCAATCATTAAAAGAGAAAACTATAATTTGATAGTCATTTAAATCTCGATTAAAAGCCAATTCAATTAACTGGTGAAATGTTAAAACTATCTTAGGCACGCATGACACATCAAATCACAGATACGGGGGCATTTTAGTGATTTCATAATGAAAAATATCTTGCGGTTGTAAATCAAAGATGCGGTGAAAACCCTAAACTACCCCTACACCCAAAATCATTCGATTAAGACTATGGGGGCAATTGGGTCATTCATTCACCTAGCTTCTTTTGCTTTGAGCCATGGCTCAAGTAGAAGCCTGGAGCTTCAAGCTCCGGCCAGAGCGGGTGATGGGCAAGCTCATACTTAGTATTGGAGCCGCCTGTGACTTCTCTGGACGGAGACAGTCTCAACGAGACAAAAAGAAGACCATTTGATGCTCTAGAGCTCGAGGAGTCCCACAAAGCTGGGCAGAAATAGGGAAGCAATACCGCAATCAAAACGCTTGAACAAAAGGAGCTCAACCTCAACTGAAGTCTCGAACATCTTTGTGGAGTCGAGGCGAGGTCAAAGACACAACCTACATGATCAGAGGGCCACTGAATGGCCAAAACGGTGGACATCGATGAGGTCCTGAGGTTGAGCTATAGGGTGTGACGTTTGGGTGTAGCTGAGGGTAAACTAATGATGTGATAACTAAGGATGGGTGTCGTGGATGCTTACCGAAAATCCAATTGAACAAGACAGATCGAAGGTGGCGGTGGCAAAGCCAAGGTCACCGAAGATCAGAATTGAGTAGGTTTGAGGGCCTCGAAGCATAGTCAATGAAATTGGGAGGTGAGGAATGCATTGTGAGGGTCATAGGTGGATTACAATGCCTTAAATAGGCATGAGGAAGCCTTCGGTGGCCTCTTCTATTCCCTTGCAGAGAAAGGCGTCAAGCCCTAAATCGGTGTTTCTCCCACAGGTCAAAGAAGAAGGTGAGTTATGGGTCATTGGAAATGTTTGAGCATTGCAAATTCAATGGACAAAGAATCAACTAAAATGATGGAGTAACTAGGGAAGAAACTATTGGAGGATCAACTGTTGTATAACGACGATGAGCCGTGAAAAATTGAGAGGAAGAGGACGACTCCGGGACCGTCCGATTGTGAGTCCAATTGATCCTGGACCGTCTTATGGCTCACATGGGGGAAAATGAATGGAAATGTAATGCGTGATGTTTTAATAAAACTAGAACTTTAGCTTAAATGTGTTCCATAATTAAAATCGAGTTAAAAACCATAGTTACACTATATTCAAACAAATTTAATTCATTTGGAAGGTCAAACATGGGTCAAATGACCTCAAATTTGGACCATAGACCGAGTTTAATGTATAGAATAATAGTATGCAATTAGATTTTCATTTTTCATGAGATATGACCCTTAACCACCATATTGACCATTAATATAAATATTAACGTATTAAAGAGGGTGAATTAATATGAATAAGATTTCTAATTAAATCCTTTAGTGAAATTTGAGTTGGACCTTATAAAATCATCCAAGATCATGTCACACCTTCTATTCTCCTTTTTATTGCTTTATTAACATTTAGGAGGAGAGAGAAAACAAAAGGGTTATTTCTTTCATTAACTAACTCAAAACCACATTATTTGTCATTTCTTGTCCCAAAAAGCCATAAAACTCTAAATTAATATAATATACTAATTATCTCTCATAAAGGGTCATTTTTGTAGTATTAAACTTTAATTAACATACTAGTTAAGATATTTGTGCAAAAACCCATTCATTGAAATGAATGTGGGTCAAATGTATTTCAAACCATTGAGTATTGTTCAATTTCAACATTGAAGCCAAAGCAGATAGAAAAGAAAGGAAAATTTAGGAAAAAGGACAAAAAGGATATGAAAGAAATAAAATCTTTAAAATAGGTTACATTGCAATTGAATCCAAGATTCAGTATGTTACAACACTCCACCCCTTAAAGAGGATTTTGTCCCCAAAATCTCAACAAGAGGGAAGGGTGAGTACGTTACATCCCAACCTTAAGCAACTAGGTGGTTACCTCTAATCTATGGTACTTCACATGCTCTACTCATAAGTCAAGTTTTACTAAGGTTTCCACTCTCTATATCACCTTTTATCAGTTATAACACAATTAACATTTTTGGCTTATTAGCATTATTTCCATTATGAAGTTACATCATCTTTTTTTTACTTGTGTCATGTTATATTCACATTGTTTGTAAAAAGAATTATATCTCAACATTATGTACGAATCATATGTATTTCTTATTTACTAAATAAAAATTTTAAGCACAATTAGGGTTTACTAAATCAGCTCAATATTTATAAATATATTAGATCACAATCCTTAATAACTTAAATTTAATCTCCATTATCCTCATATTACCTTCATATAGAATTATCACAGATTATTTTCTAAGAAATAGATAATATTGTCCAACAAGTTATTAAGTTAACTCCAAATAATGTCACATTAATTTCTTATCCCTATATTACACATTATCACATCACCTTTTTTTATTCACATTAATGTCATCACTAACCATTTCTCCTTTTTACACTTCATATTATAAATTATACATTTAACGTCGCATTAGACATTTGGATTTATTGTATAATTAATAATCATGCATTTGTAAATTCAATTACTCCTTATCACATTTGAGCCATTATATGTATCTTAGTGAATAAGGTGGAACACATTGCATTTGATTTATATATCAATTTATGTTTAGGTGATTAATGAAGTGTGTATTAGAGAACAAGGTGATATGCCTTACATATATCAATAACTTAATTAAATTATGATGAGGTGATTGTATTCCATTAATGTGTATCAAACTATGTTATCTGATGATGACACCTAATGTCACTAATGTATCATGAAGACATTAATGATATATATATATATATATATATATATATATATATATATGTGTGTGTGTGTGTGTGTGTGTGTGTGTTAAGGTTAGATAATTACATTTTGGGGTATAGGTCAACATGACTATTATGTGTTATACATTCTTATTATGCATTAGTTTCATTTATCATATCATTAGGGTGACATGGTAACCCTTATGTGTATTCACAATTAGTGAGATACTCATATTATGTGTATTTTTTGGGGTTCAAGCACATGAACTAATCTTTATATGAATTATTATATATTCATTAGTATATAAACAAACAAGTTAAATTATAATTATAATTTGTTTGGTCATTACTAATCATATAAGCTCACTATCTCTTGTCTATGGAGTTAGGGTTTACAAATTCAGAGACTCCATCCCCATAAAAGGATTTCATCCTTGAACTCAGCAATTCCAAATCTATTAAGGTATTACCACAACAACTACTACTACTTCTCCACTTAAAAGGGTTGACCTACCGAGTCAAACTAAAAAGAGTGAGTCTAATTAAACCATGTATAAGATCCAACACTTAATTATTTTACTAATCACTATTACCAAACTTCTAAGTCTAGTATAGGGTAGAATACCCCTAAACATGGAAATCTAAGACTCATATATGGAATTTATGGGATATAAGGTGATTTTATATGGGTAACCAAATCATCATATTAGGTTCCTAAGGGTATTCAACATTGAGATTATTTTCCTAAAGGTATGCTATTTCGGACAATCAGTATCAGCTCAGGCCAGGCCGATGTCATATGGATCTGGGAATCCTCGTAAACCAAGCTAGTGGCACAGAGAAATATTTTTCCAGCCCCCAAACCCTGACCCTTTCTAGGCACCCATGATTTCAACTTATGTCCTAGTAGCTACCTAATAGGCTAATCACCTAAAAGTTGACTAAAGATATTTCTAATACAAAATTCTTGTGGTCCTGAATCAACCTTTCACCATAGGTCAATTATAAAGTGAACTAAAGGGAACATTATATGTGGTAAAGGTTTCTAACTAAAGAGACAAATTGAAATATTCAAGACTCCGACTACCATTGGCTCTGATACCATGCTGTAAAGAAGTGAGATCACCTCTCTACTAAAAATGGTACACAAAATCCAATAAATAGCAGTAGAAGTTAAAACTTTGACTATATACAATTTAATAAAGAGTACATCAAAATTTTCCCAATAAGGGTGTACATGGTTTATACAAATAAAGGATCTAAGGTAGAGGGAAACTAAACTATATCAATATGTCTTCAACAAAATAACAAACAAGTCCTTGATGGAAGGATGAACATCTTCTTCTAGTCTTAGGTTGGTTCACCATGCTCCTGTTGCGACCTCTGATCCTAAACCTGGGTGGTTGGGATCACCCAGCAAAAAATGTATGTGTCAATTAAGGAATAAAGGCAATTATAAACTAAAGCATGAAATAATAAATATTTACTATGTTAAGAGGGTCAAGAATATGAGGCAAGTAAATAATTAAGAATTCTGCCAAATCAAATAGTAATAGAGTTGCATGCATAATTTAATATGACTACATTAAACTAATATATGGCTGAGGCACCTACCTAACCTCAACCTCTGGGTGAGGGAGAAATAACACATTCCCAAGCACCCAAATAAATATAAAATGGGGAGAATTATCACATTCCCCTATGCAAATTTACATATGTTCACTATGGGTGGTTGTACAGATGTACGCTACATTAGTTAATTAGTCATTTACATCATCATGCTAGAATAATATAATGGTATATTTAAGAAATTGAAAACTTTGCAAGTGGGGTCTAATACCCTAGAATAATTGAAGTAAAGGTGCCTCAGGAAGGCAATAAAGAGAATAAAGGCTAAGACAATGCCTCATTGGAAATATTAGGGTTGGATATCAAAATGCCCAACTGAAGGACAAATATTCAAAGTCATATATAAATAGGATTGTAAATACCTCAATTTAAAGTCGTAATCATCACTTTCACAAACTAGCTTGTATCCAAGACAACTTTATCTTAGTTACAAATTTATACACATGTATTTGGGTTTATAAAGCATATTATGTGAGAAACCCTAATTTTGGACCTCCTATGAAAACCATCGATTTAGGACTCAAAACTTGTGCCAATTGATTAATTGGATTCTCCTGATTAATAAAACATATGTATTTCTTAAATTTGGAGTTAAAATGAATTAGTTACATATTTTAAGGCTTTTTATATAATTAAAATGGTTTTTATAATAAACATCAAAATAGGATGTAAATCAATGCTTAGAAACCTTAAATTCGGATTCCTTGTGAAAAATCCTTTCCAATGAGTATTTATTTGTATTTTCCTGACAAATCTTCAATTTACTATGAATTATATAAAACTGACCAATCATAAAAAGAGAAAACTATAGTGTGACAATCATTTAAATCTCGATTAAAAGCCGATGTAATTAACTAGTGAAATGACAAAACTATCTTAGGAACACGTGACACATCAATCATGGATGCGGGGGCATTTTACTATTTTCTCAATGAAATAAATCTCACAGTTGTAAATCAAAGATGCGGTGAAAACCCTAAACTACCCATGTACCCAAAATTGTCGATTAAGACTGTGGGGGCAATTGGGTCATTTGTTGACCTAGCTTCTTCCGCTTTGAGCCATGGCTTGAGCCGAAGCCTGGAGCTTCAAGCTTCGACCAGAGTGGACGATGGGCAGGCTCATACTTAGTATTGGGGCCGCCTGTGATTTCTCTGGACTGAGACGGTGTCAACAAGACAAAAAGAAGACCATTCGAGGCTTTGGAGCTCAAGGAGTCCCCCATATTTGGGCTGAAATAGGGAAGCAATACTGCGATCAAAACACTTGAACGAAAGGAGATCAACCTCAACTAAAGTCTCGAACGTCTTCGTGGAGTCGAGGCAAGGTCAAAGGTACAACCTACACGACCAGAGGGCCACTGAATGGCCAAAACGGTGTACACCGATGAGGTCTAGAGGTCGAGATATAGGGCACGATGTTTGGGAGTAACTGAGGGAAAACTGATGATGCAATAACAAAAGATGGGTGTCGTGGATGCCTATCGAGAAGCTAATTGAACAGGACAGAGCGAAGGTAGCAGCCGTGAATCCAAGGTCGCTGAAGATAAGAACTGAGTAGGTCTGAGGGCCTCAAAGTGTAGGCAATGAAATTGGAAGGAGAGAAATGCATTGTGAGGGTCGTAGATGGATTACAATGCGTTCAGTACGAGGAAGCCTTCAGTGGCCTCTGCTATTCCCTTGCGGAGAAAGGCGTCAAGCCCTAAATGGGCATTTCTCCCATAGGTCAAAGAGGAAGGCGAGTTATGGTTCATTGGAAACATGAGAGCATTGTGAATTCAATGGAGAAAGAATCAATTGAAATGATGGGGTAATGAGGGAGGAAACCATTCGGGGATCAACTGCTATATAACAATGCTAAGCTGTGAGAAATTTGGAGGAAGAGGACGACTCTGGGACCGTCTGATCGTGAGTTCAATTGATCTTGGATCATCCGATGGAACACATGGAGGAACATGAATGGAAATGTAATGCGTGACATCTTAATAAAACTGAAACTTTAGCATAAATGCGTTGCATAATTGAAATCAAATTAAAAACCATAGTTACACTATATTCAAACGAATTTAATTCATTTGGAAGGTTAAACATGGGTCAAATGACCTCAAATTTGGACCATAGACCAAGTTTAATGTCTAGAATAATACAAGGCAATTGGATTTTTTTTTCATGAGATATGACCCTTAACCACCATATTGACCCTTAATATAAATATTAATGTATTAAAGAGAGTGAATTAATATAAAAAGCTTTCTAATTAAATCCTTGAGTGAAATTTGAGATGTACCTTATAAAATCATTTAAGAGTCATGTCACACCTCCTATTCTCATCTTTATTGCTTTATTAATATTTAGGAGGAGAGAGAAAACAAAAGAGTTATTTCTTTCATTAACTAATGCAAAACCACATTATTTAGCATTTCTTGTCCCAAAAAGCCATAAAACTCTAAATTAATATAATATACTAATTGTATCTCACAAAGGGTCATTTTGCATTATTAGACTTTAATTAACACACTAGTTTATATATTTGTGTAGAAACCCATTCATTGAAATGAATGTGGGTCAAATGCAATTCCAACCATTGAGTATTGATCAATTTCAACATTGAGGCCAAAGAGGACAGAAAAGATAGGAAAATTTAGGGAAAAGGACAAAAAGGATATGAAGGAAATAAAATCTTGAAAATAGGTAAAATTGCAATTGAATCCAGGATTTAGTATGTTATAGAGACGATTGCCTCACTCACCCAACCGGTCAGTTGTTGAGTCAAATCAATTGTTTCGCCTGAGTGGACTAGTCAGTTCGCTCCTCAGTTTGGGCAGAACTTAACCCATTCAATTTCTGATCAACCAGATAGTCCAAACGGTCATATCAACACTTGAGCCGATCGGCTGGTAGTCTAGTCAACTAATTTGTTGATCGTATTGAATACCTAAACATTTTAGTAATCAATTCAATCATCATTCATGATAAACTCCTCTTCTAGGTGAATTCCTATGTGTGTGCCTCTATAGGTCCCATATCACGTTGGCAGTTAATGTCCATAACTAGCTTATGACATAATAAGCAAAGGGATGCCTAGTCACACGTCAGTGCTATCTAAGTGAATGGAAATTTGGAGAATAACTTCAACCTAATATCTGCGTAAGGTGTTGTAGTAATTGTATAATTCTTTTGTCTCTGATATCTGGAATGAACACATGGTATGGAATCGTCATCCTCTCAATGTTCAATCAATGTCCCTTAAACCCAGAGCAAACTGTATTAGATATATGTGACCTCAATATCATATATTGATTCACATGTTCATGTACATGCATTTCTCAATCTTTCTTATCAAGTGACCATGGATATCAAACTCCAGTAGGAGGGAGAAATCCCATCTACATCACTCACAGTCTGTCCCCATGTGTCACAACTACCCAATCATCACCTTTATGACAATCCATATTTTAGGGTTATGTTTGATGATGTCAAAGTATACCGAACGATATGTGATGAGTGCAGTGACTTCAGGTCTAAGAATCACAGTTACCACCTTCACTATGAGAGCTAACTATAACTACCATAGCAATGGTTCCATGTGTTACTCTCATAGTGGATATGTTTGATACACTGTTCACTAACATGTATATGCGTGCTTGGTTTGATATCTCCATATAAGGACTAATGAAATTCTCTGTCATCAACCAACACATACTCCAACCTTATGTGTCATTATTGTCTATCTGCCTTCCACAATAATATCTGACCAGAGATGTAACAAGAATGTACATACTCTTAACATCAGTATGCTCTCATTCTTCCAAGTCACACACTTGAAGACTCACATCATTGAGTAATTTTTATTTTTTAGACATTCATTATGTTTCCTCATAATCTCATAACTAAGTGAATTAAAATATATTGGAAGCTTACCTTTGATATTTACTAATCAAATCCTTTTATGTAATATGCCTTCACAATCACCATATGATTGGCTCTCATGGCATACTTACCAACAGTAAGAAGCCTATGGATGTAAGGAAAATATGATTATGAATAAGGCTAGCGAAACTCGACCCGACACACTCGACCCGACCCGACTTGACCCGACTAAAGCGGGTTCAGATCTTGATTTTTTCGACCCGACCCGAAATAACTCGAACTTGAAAAACCCAAAAATATTTACAGGTCGGGCCCGTGTTTGTAATTCTTGACCCACAAAACCCAACCGAACCGAAATTATGTCTTCATATATGTATATATATATATATATTTCATATTTTAGCTATTTTAAAGTTAAACACATTCAAACATAAAAATAATATAATTTATACAAGTCTTTGCTTGTAAAACACTAATTAACCAACAAATTCTGCAACAATTTTGGGTCTAACGAGTTTTTATTTTTGGGTTTTCGGATTTGTATTTTTGGGTTTTCCGGATTTGTATTTTTGGGATTTTCGGGTTTGCATATAACATGGTATTTTTGGGTCTATCGGGTCAAACCCGCAAATAGTAATTTCGGGTTCGGGTTGAGGAAGTATGACCCAAAATTATTTTCGGGTCAGGTTCAGGTCGAGTGTATTTGATCTAACCCGAATTGACTTGAAATAGGATCCTCTGAATCCGAACCCGATTTCCACCCCTAATTATGAATGTGAGTCGCTCTAGATGCTTTGGCATCATGGGCATCATCCTCAGTAATCTCCCTCTAAAATTCATCACTATCGAATTGTTGGGTGTATGACAAACTCCCTCCATAGTTGCATTGAAAAGCCTCACAAAATTTCTTGAAAGTGATTTTGTAACTTTGCCTAAGAAGTTGGAAAGTAACAATAGCAAATAGTTCATACGTCTTCTTTGGGTCCCCCCTTAGCATTCATAAGTCAGTCATGGATAGATAGGGCTTATGGTGCAAAATGTATACTAGAACCCTAATTTCTTGGGAAGTCCCAAGATTTCATCTTTGAACCCCAGCGCCTCAGTGTTTCTTCACACGCAAAACACATAGGAAGAACCCTACATGTAATCAAGTTCTAATAGGTTTTGTCTTCTTCCTTGATGACATTGAACTCAGTTGAAGAGATGTATGCTGAGGCGCAAGAAGAACTCTCTCCTCAGTAGTGCTTTGCCGCTTGCTTGATATGATCCAAGGTGGTTTGAGTGTTACTTCCATCTCATATATTTTCACTATCTTAAAGCAAATGTACCCCTAATTATTATGTTCATTATCAAAGGGATACCACAAGGAAAAGATGGCCGTGTTCATTATTAACATGGTAGCAGTCCAAAAAGAAGAAATTTATTGTTACTTCATGATCAAATATGAGTCGCCTAACATGGTCGTGTTGCTGCTACATGGGTGCATTAAAAATTCTTCATCCATTCAACAAACCATATCTTTACAACACAACCAAATTTATGGAAGGTTAAATCCCCAGCTCATCACACATCAATCTATGGATGTGTTCCCAAACATTTCTATGTTGCTTGAGCTAGGATTTATCAACCACATACACTTTGGTCTCCCTAAACATCCATGTTCATGTTCTTTTTTGTGAAAAGTAAAAGTGGAAAATGATAACCAAACACACAATTTGATTTCTTGATGATGGACACTTAGTATGACGTATGCCAAGAAACCCTTGTCGCACTGCCTCTGACGTACATGTCCCTATTCTCAAAAAAGAAAAATACCCCCTCCTTCTCAACCTTCACAATTCGTCATACATGTGTGCCGCACCATTATCTTTTTACATAAAATGTCGCATCTCACATCCACAAGCCACCCACTCATTGCAAGAACCATCCCCCGGTATCCAACTTGAAACTCTATTGTTACTAATGGAGTTAGCAAGAAGGCAAGGTTGACACATTTTCTCCCTCCTTCCCAACCCTGAAACTGCCCTTCCACCACCACTCCCCTCACTATCACCATCAAGCAACAACTACATTTTCACCATGGAAGACGAAATCTAGAGGCACGATGTACGGGTTGTTGATTTAATTGGAAGCCACATATGCCATATTGATCTAATTTCAGTCTGTGGCACTATTGGACTCAACTTCATCTGTGTGCCAAATAAAAAAACCTTACATGCTCACGTTTGCCTGGGATAGATACATAGTAAAATTTCAAGTTAACGGAATCGGTGGAGACAAAAAAAAACATATCCACCTCACAGTGAATAATAAGTAGTTGCAGCTGAGTGCCCTAACAACTAACTTGATTCCATTCTTTGATCAGGGAAATTATGATGGAAGGGCATCACCTCAGATCGAAGACAAGATAGACGTATGGGAGCCTTTCAAACCCGGAGGATCGTAAGTTAAATCAATCGGGAGTTTTATCTAATGAGTGGGTTCATTTTCAATTTTGTTTTAATTGTGGAATAAATATTAGGTTATTGGCTGAGATTAAGTATTCATAAAAAAAATTGATCCCTTTTGTGGCGACACTTTATTTGAAGAAGAGAAAAAAAAAGTCATCGCCTGAACATGGAATGAAAATCCAGAAGGAAATGCTCTTTATAGCCCTCCCGGCCGTCCATGAAATCCAATAAATCAGCTTGACGGGCGAATTACTAAGC